>OZ010607.1:72805347-72895347 GCA_963932145.1 Acanthosepion lycidas | reverse complement strand
TTTGGTGTGTACTCATTTCTTTCGGCAGGGGTGGGGGTTCGACTAGAGACCTCAGGACAGAAATAACATCATGATATTTTCCACTGAGCATTAAAAAAGAAAAATAAATAAATAAAAAATAATTCACACATATTTTATTCTGAGAACAAGTTCTTATATTTCTTTAAGGCATGGACTACCAAGAATCCCTTCAAAGAATCTACTGGAATCTCCCAATCAATCCAAGGGCTCCAACTACAATTGTTGACGTTCTCATGTGCCACATTTTCGAGATTTCGATTCCAACATCCTTTTATTTTGATTATATATATATGTGTGTGTGTGTGTGTATTTAGGCAGTAAATTATCTTTTAACCCTCTGATTAAATAAATAAATAACAAACATTATGTCTGCTTTTTTTTTTTCACTCTTACAGTACATTTCTTGCATCATTTGATTGTAATACTTGGAAAAATATCTGAATATGAAAGGATTATGCTAAAAATAAACAGACATAATGTTAGCAATTTATTTAATCAGACATAAATGTGTGTGTGTGTGTGTGTGTGTGAAGTAAGGACACTGATGTCAAGACCAAGTGGTGACAGTCTATTTCATGCTCAAAGATAATCTTCAGGTCATTTACACATTATCCTGGATACTGACCACTTTTATCCTATAAATATAGCATAACTTAAATCTATTATTTTACAATAATCTACTGTTAAAATATTGGAGCAGTTCATTGATTTAAGAGAAAAAAAATAAATAAGTCTATTAATTTTTCTCAAATCTGTAGACTGGTAAACTTTCTGTACACAGTTTCAGTATCCACTAAAAATAACGTTTGACATAATAAAAAGAATCGGTAAAAAATTAGTATACCATGATGAAAAAATGGTCCAAACTAAATAAAAACTAAGTTTATCAAAATCTTTATGTTATTATCAAGAGGAAAGTGGCTACCTCAGCATGGTGTAATGGTTAGCAAGCTTGTCTCGCTAAAACAGTTATGACTGAATAGTGAGTTAGATCCTCACTGTGTGTCCCATACTTTCGGCCTTGTGCCACATCTAAACTACGCTTAGAAAATCAGTATTAAGAGGAAAGACCAAAAGATTTTTTGATTATTAAATTATATTAGAATAAAAAAAAAAAAAAAAAGATTGCAAAAGGAGGAATCACCAAATATAAAATGCCATGGTTTTTTTACATCTTAATTTTTAATTAATATTTTTATTTTAACTTGATAAAAAAATTTTGAAAGTGATTATAATTTGTTTAATAAAGCATTGTTTTAATGAATAGACAGTTTAATTAAGATTTGTTGATTATCTGGTTAAAAATAAAAAGAGAGAAATTTTTTTTAATATTATCTTAGGGGTTCCCTTACTATTGCACAAAGCTATACGAGTGTATGTGTGTATCTGAATGTACTGGCTGTTGTTCATCATTTTATTTTAACACTGGAAATTGCATACACTTACACACACTATGAAAAAATAAAAAAACTTGCCCCAAGTGATGGGTGTATATAAAAAAGAAACATTGAGAAATATAAACAGTCAATTGCTGATATCCTCTCATGAGTGGATGGAGTAATTGCCAGAGAGTCCATCTACAAAACTCTGCTGAAGATAACATCAATCAGCTAAGTGACAAACCTTTACTTATATTATATATATATATATATATATATATATATATATATATATATATATATATATATATATATATATATATATATATATTGGGCAGAAATTGTTCTTGCCAACAAATATAATAAAAATAGACATTTTATGTCTATTAGATATATTAATCATTTTTTTTTTTCTAAAATGGGATTGCTTTTGTGAAACATAATTCACATTTGAGAAAACATGGAGGAATATATACACTACTATTCAAAGGTTTGAGGACACCCTTGATAATTTTTTAAATTGACCCCAAATGTAACTGTTTTGTACTTTAAATAACAGAAAACTATTTTACATGTTTAAAAAGAGTGAGACATGATTTTTTTTTATGAGAATTGCTATTATGCCTAAATGAAAAAAAAAAATCATTTTATGATTAAATTTTGCTCTTGTCAAAATACCTCCCTTGATTACTGCAGCACAAAATTTTGGCATTTGTTGCAAAAATTTCTCAAAGTATAAGTTTTATTTTCTTTTTTCAGTAACTCTAAGAGTTCTTTTTCATTTTTATTTATTTTTTTTTTTTCACACTCCTGTCAAGTTCACCCCATGCTAATTCTGTGGGTGGCTTCAAATTTTTTAACTATAGTGTGTGTGCACGTATATATATATATATATATATATATATACACACACACACACATACATACATACATATTTTTTATATAGATATATAATAGACAATGTACAAATCCTGTTAGGAAGACATGTTTTGGTACTATTGCCTGGGTCATGTTAACCAGATTTTGCAATAGGATATCAATGGTTCTTTGGGTGAATTGTGGCTACAAGGGGAACTGAAATTTTATATATATATATATATATATATATATATATATATATATATATATATATATATATATATATATAGATAACTGATAACATTTAATTCTATTAAAGTAAATTTCTTTCTGGTCTGGTAGATTTTACATTCTCTGCCAGATGTTGTTAATCACCATCTGTGAATAAAAATTTAGGATTAATTTTCTTATATCTTCACATTGAAAAGCCAACCACCTTAATATTTTATTGTTATTTACTCATGTTGGTTTGTATAAAAGATATTAACTAAATTTAAATATATATTTCTTTTTTTTTAATCTCTGTCTACAGAGAGTGCCACTAAGCAGCAAGTAAGTTTTAAAGAAAATGGTAGCAATTATACTCAGAATCAAAAAGATTGATTTATTGGGTCGTTCTCTATGGCTTAATGTGTGTCCAAAAAATTTCACCTACTTCTTTCTGATTTTACACTTACAGCCACATTACATTGAAATACTGGTCCTCATATGATTATTAAAGTTAAGCAACACAGAGCCTGGTCAGTACCAAGATGGGTGACCACCTGGGAATAGCAGGTGTTGTAAGCTTAGAAAAAAACAGTTTTGTAGTCACTGAGAAGCATCGCCCTGAAAAGGACAGATTTGTAGCCACTGAAGAGTGTTGTCCTGAAAAGGACAGTTTATTGGATATTGTTGCTGTTGGTGAGGATAACTGGAGCTAGCTGGAGTTGGACGCCTACTGGAGATGGCTGGAGCAGCTGCCGATGGTAAGGAGGAGATGATGATGATTGGCTGGATATGTGGACCAGCTGCCAGAACTGATACTAGACTTTGATTTTGGTCATCTGGTCGATGGAACGATTTTTTTTTTTTTTTTTATTGCTTTGAGTCCTTTTTATATCCTTGTTCAGTTTTACAATGATCATTAGTTATACTTTTTTAAAGAAAGGGAATAACCGAGATGTATTAACCAATGCTTTAGTCCACTAAGCCACATGTCTGCGAAAGTTCTTGGTTTAGCATGAAACCACAGTAATGGGGCACATAGTGAAGATCAAACTCATTAACTACTTGGCCTGAAAGATGATCTTGTTGACAATTGTGTGAAGGTGTCAAAAGTCTGAGTTTCCAAAAACCATTTGTAATAATGAACTTGTCAAACCTCAACTCTTCAAAACAAACAGTCCCCGAGCCTAGCCACTGAGCTAAAACAACGCGTTCACTGATGTTTAATTTTTACTTGCACATTATTACACACTGTTTTTTGCAAACAGTGCCTCCCTCTCTTCCTCACCCAGTTTAAGTAAAAGCATCATATGCAAATGATGCTTGCAGTTCAAATAATCACCTGCTTAGCAACTCAAAGCAGATTGTCAGCAACTCTCTAGGATGTAGATCGGTTGAGAGCAGAGAAATCAGTTTTCCAAAATTAGAAGCCGGATAATGCACACCAACCTTGCCTTTGACACAAGATGTGGCTGTCTACATACACAGTCGTGATATAAGTAAATAGACGCCATTATTTTATTCAGGTTTGACATTTAATAAAACATTTATCTGGCATTTGCTCGATTGTTTTTTGTTTTTTTTGTTTTATTTTTTTTTTTAAGAAAAAATATCAGAGAAATAATTGTAATTTTTATAAGTCTACAATTCATCCGTGCTTTGGATATTGCTGTCACATCTGGTCTGGTCTGGTCTGGTGCTTCTGCTATATATTTAGAGATTCTAAATAAAATACAAAGAAGAATCTGCAAGGTCACTGATCTTAACCTGACATCTTGTCTCCAGCCCAACCCCCCAACCCCCAATCACCCACCATAAAATAGGTTCCTTCCGTCTTTTCTGTAAATATTTACATGGTTATTGTTCGGATGAACTTTCGTCTTTTGTGGATATGTGTGAATGACCAGTTGGATGAATGATTGTTTTAAACTATTTAAGTCCAGCATTAATTTTGTCGAGTTCACTGATGTTTCTGTCACAATTAAGGATAGGGGGGGGGTATTACTAACACTATTTTGTTTACTTTTTTGTAAATATATATTAAAATATTTTGTAAATACACATTGGGGTTAGGTTTTTTTTTTTTTAAAAACTGTTGTTTTTATTAACCACCAGATAAAAATTGTACATATGAGAACTAGTAAGGACTTCATAGAGACTTTGAGGTATTATGGTGACTGTAGTAAGAATGGTAAGTAAGAACGGGTTGTTTTGGTGTATGGAATACTGTAGTATGTTTGTGTCAGTAATTGTAGCTAGCTAGGTTTAATTATAAGACCAGCCTTCCCCACCCCAATTTCTGCCACATTTTTCTATCTTTACAAAATAAATATTACTTTCTTCTATGGTACCTAAATGTTATGAATTTAAGTGCAGTACTAGATTGGTGGGAAGGTCTCATCCTTTTACAGTTGAAATGGCTACATGCAACATTATGCTTTCTCATTCTGTATTTTATGTCAAAGTGTCCTTTTTGCAAAAAAAAAAGAAAACAGCAATGTTTAAACCTTTGTGGCAGTAAAAAAAACAGTGTGGACAGTTATTCCCTTGACTCCGCTATTACTGTATACACTTTTGACTCCCTTGGCAATGTTTATTTACAAAGTTATAAAAATATATGAACCAAGTACAGTGCAATATTTATTATTTACGTTTTATAAAAAAATAAATTTGAAAAGAAGTCATTTTATTAAAAATTTTTTTAAAAAATTACAAAATTATCAAAACAATTACACAAAGTTCCCAGGTTACGACAGTCCCAACATTCATCTTGTTTCATGGGTCAGTCTCTGGTTGTATGCTACCTTGGATTCTTTGTCTATATTTCTGAGATTTGGTATTATGTACATTATTTGGACTATTTATTATTTATTACAATGTTTCGGCCGTTGTACACTTCAGTCTTCTTCAGGTGGTTGGAATATCGAACTGAACCCTTTCGCTCACTGGGGTAGACTGTTCTAGTTCCACGTGCCATGTCTAATGTATGTCAGTTATCTCCTGTTAATTCCCCTCTCCAAGTTCTCCACTGCCTTAACCAGGTATTGAACTCACACTATTTGGATCTAACACCTTTATTCATTGTGCCATGTTTCCTTGAGGACATCTGTGTATGAATTTTTGGGTATTATAAACCTAATGTCTTCAGCAAATATTTTTTTTACCAGTGCTCATATTGCAATTTTTGTTGTTAGTTATGCTTTTCTCTGTCACTCCTTATTACTGGTTCCCATATTGTATTAATTTCTAAAGGGTTCAGTTAGTCCGAATAATGTAAATAGCGTATCTTGGATTGGTGTTCATTTGCTCTTTTATTTGTCGTATTTGTGGAAACTTATTGCCCTTCGTTAGGGCCCCCAAACCTCATGTAACCTCTTCTGATTGTGTTGCTTTGAAAAAATGGAAAAGCCATCATCATGGAAGTGAAATTAGACATTATTAAAAGGGAGGAACAGTGATGAACATTGGCCAGTGTTTCCACTATTGCATAATACACGCATATATGTGTATACATATTGAGCTTCTCTGTAAGAGATAAGAACAATTTTCTTAAACTATAAGTTGGTGAATTCCTGATAAAAAAATAGAAAAACAAACTCGTATTTGTTTTTCTTTTTTTCCCATATTTGTTGCTGCTTCAGAGTACTGGAAGAGAGACAGGATCTTATGCTTTGTCATCTCATCTACGGAGAGCCAATGACACCACTGGCAATAAATATACAAGCAATTTAAAACAATTTAATTTCTTTATATGTATTATATTTATGCCATCCATGTGTTGTTGTTTTTAGTCCTAATTATTTTGATATAAATTATAGAAATGTATTATGGTCTAGACCATGGGTGGGGCAACCCTTGGCACGCATGCCAAACACGACATGATAATAACTTGTTTCTGGCATGTGAAACTTATTTATTAGATTCCGTTTTTGACTTATTCTTTCTCTTCTTTCATGTATATCATTATCTCACATATTTTTATTTTCTGCCATTTACAGATTGTGCAGAATGTCACGATCATCAGCTAAGAAATTATGTCATTCAAATGAAGAGGGTATTAGAGAATTTAAAGAATACTAGACTGAAAAATTTGGCATAATTAAGAAAGATAATAAAGCCTTGAATATTTTCTGTTTCGAAACAATCATTTGTAGGACTTCTTCTGTAAAGTGACATTTTGAAAATGTTCAGAAGAACTTAAGCAATAAAATTGATGAGGAACCAAGTGTTTGGTTTGGTTTGGTTTGGTTTGTTTTACGGCATATCAACCTCAATGGGTTATTTAATGCCAACAAAATTTTTGTTGCTGGTAATATTTTTTACTTCATAAATCTATTTTTGGTAATATTTTTTTCTTCAAAAATGTATTGCCGGCAATAATTTAAAAAAAAAAAGTATTTCTCATATTAGAATCTATTTTTACACATTCATAGTGTTTTGAACCCCAGTTTTTTTTTTTTTTTTGAGGGGGGGTAACTATTTGCCCATAGCTGGGACCCTAACAGGTACTACCACCCTGGATCAGGATGGACCTGAGAACACCAGCAATTAAGAGGTGGTTCTACACTCCTCAAAACCTCCTGATGAGAGGCCTTGCTGTTGGAGGTAGTTTATCGTCTTACCGAGGATGCGGATGTAGTTTATCGTCATACCCAGGAAGGGAGGAACAAAGAGAATGAATTTCTCATGAACTGAGCAAGACAACCACACTGACACTTTATGAATTTTACTTCAGGTAGGCCCAGTTTCAACTTAGTTTTGAGCTTCAAAATAATTTTTGTTGGCACGTGGAAAAATTTTGTGTTAGAGATTTGTCCGATTTTGGCATGCACTCTCAAAAAGGTTGCCCACCCCTGTTCTAGATTATTACTTTACAATTGCTTTAGTTTTGGCAAGTGACACAAGTGCTTATTCATGGAAAATTGCGAGTACATTTCGAATTACACAGAAAAAATGCATTACAACACATTGAAGGAACGGAACACTCTGTTGTAAGTCAAAGACGCCCTGTATAATGCAATATTTATTATTTGCTATTTTATAAATAACTATAAAAATGATTTTCACAAATTTATGTGAAATTTATCATTATCATTCCATGGATTTTGGGGAATATTTATCTCATTTTTTATTATTTGATTTGATTGATTCATTTTTTATGGCTTATCAACCCTTTGCAAGGTATTTAGAGCCAGAAAATATTTTTAGATTGTAAGAATTTTTTTTTCTGGAGATAATGATTTAGTTTTAGTAAAACTAATTAATCAATAGTTGGTGGGTGGCAGGGAGATAAGTGGTTAATTCTTACCCAATCAGAATTTGATAAACAAACATGCAATTGTCGATATAAAGTGGGGGATCAATTCTATATTACACTCAGTATGTAAACTGATCTCTCACCTTTTGGTCACAGTAGTTTCTATACATTTACAGAGAATGCAAATAAATCTAGAAGACATACCTGTGTAGCTAATCAGTATTTGATTGATTGATTTGTTTTCTACAGCTTATCAACTCTTGGTTCTTTAAATCTAGAAAATATTTTTTGTTTTAGATTGTAAGAATTTTTTGGGATAGATAATAATGATACAAGTCTTATAATTAACCCATAGCTGGGGAGGAGAATAGATGGATTCATATCTTTCTCAAGAATAACTGTGAGCTATTATCCACTACACCACCTGCACATCCAAGTTTACAGTACCTGTGATCAGTACCAAGTGATCAACCATCTAGGTAATGTCAGGTTTGACTTTCCTTAACTTTGGTGATGGTATGAGAACCGATTAATGTGACCGTAAGCCATTTGTTTAGGTTTTTTTTTTGTTGCAATTTTTCAGTTGAGTCTTTTCACACCCCTTTTATCAGGTGGGCAGTCCATAAGGTAAGTGAATGTATGCTTAAAGAAGGTTGGAAAAAAGACCAGTCAAAATACTGTGCTAATATTAGGTTGGTGCAAAAATAATGTCGTTTTCTCACATATGTTACTATGTGAGAAAACGACATTATTTTTGCACCAACCTAATAATAACACTAATACAAAGAATGGGTTTGAATCACAAACAATTCTTGGAATTAAATTTACTTCTTGCAGACAAGATGACCTTCAAGATTTTGTTACTAACAGTTGTCTTTAGAATTAATATCAGATACAAGAAAGACAGCCAAAAAAGATACAAGAACAACAAATATAAAAATAATCACACCAAAATGGTATAAACAATGAAAAGACAGCAAACTCATACCCATAAAATAACGGTGTATCAAAAGTAAGGTTTTTCCCTTGACATCACTATTATTTAGACTACTTTCACTCCTCAGCAAAGTTTATTGTTTTAAAAAATGAGGATTAAAATTGTAATAAAACCTAAACATATGAAAGTAAACTTATACATTTTCTCTGTTCTTAAGAATTGCCAACAAAAATAATAAACCCTATTTATTTATTAGATTGTTTATTGAAATAGTTGGCAAAACATCAGCTAATTGCCAATTGATTCAAACTTTATAAAATGGTAAATAATAAGGATTTCCTTGCAGCTGGTTTACATATTTTAATAATTTAGTAAATGTTCATAAATTTATGAATAAAAAATTGTTTTCATATTTATTTCTTTATAAATTGGTAAATGATAAATATTACATAGTATTAGTTTTAATTGTATTAGGTTTTATTAGTTTTTGTTATCTGTCCTAAACCTTGTTCCAACATCCATTTACTCATTCTTCTATGTGCCTTGTCCCTCCAGATGTAAGTGATCATAGCTCTCCCCCAATTTCCTGCCCTTTGTAGCTCTAAATAAACGTTGTCTTTTTGTTATATGTCCTAAACCTTGTTCCAACATCCATTTACTCAAGGTCATTCTTCTCCTATGTGCCGTGTCCCTTCAGGACATAGGCGATCATAGCTCTCCACTATTTCCTGTCTTTGGAACTCTTATCGCAGACGTGAAGGTCAAAGTTTGCAGATATTTTTCTGGTGACATTATTTATTGAACTGAATTTTTCATTTTGTGAATAAATGAATCATTTTCACCTTACACTTTACCTGGGAAAAGTTTTTCACAAAGATAGAAACAAAGTTGTACAATCAGCAATCTTACCATCTTTGAATTGAGACAGGAAGAACAAGGAAAATTTGCCTTTTATTAAAATTCTAAGTACTACTTTTCAGAACAACAAACATTGCCGATTCCAATTCTAATCATCATTTTTTAAACATTGCCGAAAAATGAAGGTATTTAAAATAAAAGTGATGTTCTTTTGACATTTCATTTTTTTTGTGGGCACAATAAATACTGCATTGAATTAGTTTTAATTATATTAGTTATTACAATGTTGTCAAAATAAAATTATTCTTGTAAATAAACAATCTAATAAATAAATAGGGTTTAATACTTTTGTTGTAAATTCTGAAGAACAAAATATATATATCTATATATATATTAGGTTAGTGCAAAAATAATGATGTAATAATGTCGTTTTTTGACGTATTTTTTAACGTCAAGAAACGACACTATTACGTCATTATTTTTGCACCAACCTAATATATATATAAATTCACCTTCATCATATGTTTAGGTTTTATTCCAATTCTAATAATCACTTTTTAAAACAACACAACCAAGGAGCAAAGGTAGTTAAAATAATAGCAGTGTCAAGGGAAAAACTGTTCTTTTGATACTCCATTTTTTTTTTTTTTTTTTTTTTTTGCAGGCACAAAGGTGCAAGTTTGTGAAAAAGACTTAATCTCAGTTTTTAAACAACAAATAACAAACAATTACTGGGGAATCAGTGAAGATACCCCAAGGAGTAAAGGATTTAACATTTTGCACTCTACATAATATTTACATAAATCTTTTGCTTTTACTGTATATGGAAGCCCCTCAAAATATAGGGTTTTATATATCAGTTCTATATATTTGAAATTGAAGTAGCCTGGCTCACAATTTCAGTCAAGATTGTTTTACATGTTATCATAGAAGGATATGACTACACAACTAAGAAATTCAAATTCAACTTGCATTGGCAGGACTAACATTTTGCTTGGTGGAAATAGTCACTTACAAAGTGCTAAAGGTTAAGATGCTATACTTAACCGTGTTGGCAGATTGACAATTCCCAACACTCGTTCAATTTTTTTTTTTTTTTTCTTTTCTTTCTCCTCTTCTTCCAGACTATCAATTTCTCTTTTTTTAACTATGTGTCATAGAACAATTGATTTCTCGGCCTACAATTGAGTTTCTTTCTAAGGTTACCTTCTAAATCAACTGATAAGATCTCACTTCTAGAGTTAATACAATAGTGACAGTCTTTGTCAAATAGCAGATATTAAGTCTGGCACAAGGCCACCAACATGTAGCAGTAAGGATGAAAATTGTAAGCCTGTTAAACATTACACCTTGGGAAGTGCCAAACAAAATGTTGTCAAATATTTACTTCACTTTGTCAGACACAAAGATGTAATAGGATAACTCGTCAAAACCGCAGTAGAGTGGTTGCCAGCCAAGACTATAGGACCCAGTCTGTCCTGCTATTCAACCCATAGCTGGGAGTAGAAGAGATGGATTCATACCTTTCCCAAAGTAATTAACGTGTCAGTAACTATAATGAACCCAACTGAAATTTGAACTTGGTTCTCCAATTTCTCATTCAAAGCATTACACCATCCAGATATCCTCTGTGACACTAGCCTGCTAATGCCTCCCTTGGCATAGTACACTTTGCAAGGTTAAATTTACTTATTTTATTTTTTTTTAATATTGAAGTTCACCTAATACAAGGCTTGAGAGGCACTCAAGGTAGAGGACTACAATTAAAATATTAATGAGGCATGCGATATGAATGTAAAAAGAGGTGGTAGGAAGTGAAGTGGGAGAAGCAAACAAATGGCAGGAAGACTTTATTGTGGTGATTATTGTTATGGTGAAACACACCTATTCTATAGTTAATAGACTCTCCCACCTAATATAAGTAGGAGTAGTAATAGAGTCAGGGAGTTAGTGAGTAGATGTCGGACGACAGTTAGTCGAATACGAAAGTATCAGCGACCACAACTAGATTACTCTGCGTAATACCAAGTTCCTAACGTTTCGTACGTCGAACCTATTTTAAGACTGGCTCAGTACAATTACAATCATCCAATGCGAAATAACTCCACAACAATTATACACAAATTCTGATTTTTTATCCAAGATCAAAAAAAAAAAAAATAAAAAATATCAATCAATCAATGATGTAGATTTTTTTTTTTCAATAAAGTTCATCCAGTACAATGCTTGGGATCGGTACTGAAGGTGCTGTTTGATATGAATGAATGAAGTGGTGTTAGGCAGTGAGGATAAGGAGGATAGATAATGATTGACACTTGACTTGAAGGGGTTAAGATTGAAGTGTTCAGGGATGCATTCATACCAGAGCCTGTTGCATAAAGTAGCAGATCTTGGGGAAAAAGCTGTCAGAATGGAACTTACATACATTGTTGTATTTCTTGATACAGAGAAAATGAGGCTGCTTTGATTCTGTGGAAGCAGTGTAATATGTCCTAGTTGTAAAGGTCTGAACTGGTGAAACTAAAGAATGGAACACTCATCTTAACACTTGCCATGATTGCCCTAGAGCAGATATTTTTTTTCTGATAGAACACCACAGTCTGGCACAAGGGCAAAGGTTTGGAGCATCACTGAATTCACAACAGTAGTCAAATTGTGAGAATGGTTTGTTAACCATTAACCAATGCTAAATGCCTTTCACCAGTGGTTCTCCATCTTTTTTTAACCAATGCACCTTTTTAACCATATATCAAAATGTCATTACCCCTCCTTTCCAAGACTGACCAACTCAAAAGGGGCATTCCAATATGTATATATTATTGAAAATATTCATTCCTTTCCATATTAGTACATATACATTTACATGAATTATTTTTTATAGAGGAGTTTTTTTTTTAAAGAATACAAAAAAAAAAAAAAAAAAAATCCCACCTGTGATGGGTTCCAAATTCAGCAAAAAAAGTAAAAGATCCCCTTCCCTTGAAATCACCACCTAGTTGAGAACCTCTGTCTTACACAATGTGTGGAGGTATTTAAATATTTATTTGGACACAAGGCCAAAATAGTGGAACATCCTGTCAAGAACAAACATTTAAATAATGTTTTTTAAGACATAACTAGTATTTTATGGAAGGTGCCCTATGTAGATATATACCTAGCTTTGTTTGGCACAAGGCCATAAAATATAAGGTGCTCAGATGTAATCAAATTTACTACTGTCTATGTGCCTCCTAAAGATTTCAGTTTTATTCTCAATCATTTTTTTATTTTCATTAGAGATTTATTCCTGGTTTCCTGTTTAGGGTTGTATTTCCAGTCCCTTCTAAAGTCTTTTCATCCTCTTTCACTTCCAGATTGAATATGCTCCTGGCGTGTTCTACAATAATAACATATTCATAGAAATTCTCTTATTGCATCACTAAATATTTGAACTTAACAACTTTAACAAAATTTTGCAATATCAAAATAATATGAATGCTAGTTGTTATTTTAAGAAGTGGGTACAAATGAAAAGATTTGGAATTGACAACTTTTTCCATTTCACTGAAAGAGCCATTAAACACTTCTATCTTTTCTTCTCTTTCATTTTCTCACTGAAACCAAGTAGCATCTCTGATATGTAAATTTCTTGTGTGTTTCATGCAGTTAAAGCAGAATAGTCATTTATTTATGAGGTATTGGCAAGGCGTAAGAGTCGTGCAAAATGATGAAGGGAGGAACAAGCAGAGTTATAATAAGAATATTAAAATTTATCAGGGGAAAAAACTTTTACTTTATAGAACTAGTCACTGTCAGGATGATAGTCATTGTAAACGAGGTTTAAAATAATTCTTAATAGTTCATTCATATATTAATCAATTGGAATTAGTATATTTCTGTGTATCAGCAAAATATCTTGCCAGTTATGTATCTAGAGATTCTCGACAAAATCTAAGAAAGAATCTGCAATGTTAATAATCAAAATCTGGCATCTTGGCTTCAGTCACTTTCCTTCTGTTGTAATGTAACTTTTCCTGTGTTTTTTTCTATGAATATTTTCCCAGTAATTGTCTTGAACTTTCCTCTGTAGACTTTATGAATTTAAATGCAGTACTAGATTGGTGGTAAGGTCTCATCATTTTCTAGTTGAAATGACTAGATGTAAATGTAAGTTCTATGCTAACAGTTTCTGATCTTACACTTCCCACCTGTGGACTCTTCAGGCTCCTTGCTATCCAAGCAAATTTAAACTTTGAGAATTTAAATGTAATTTCAATCTTCTGCCTTCTTAATTCCTGTTCTTTTATTGTCTTCTCTCCATGTTTCTTTCTCATATTCTTTAATACTTGGTAACCCCTTGCATCTTAATGGCTTTATTGCCTTGCTTGGGGTGAAATGGTTGAAAAACATAAAATAATATTTACCCTATATTCAGTATTTACAGAAAATGACACTTTTAGCGTCAAAATGAATTATATTCAAAATCACCTAATTTAAGATTAAAAAAAATAGAAAAGAAAAAACAAAAAAAAGCTACAATCATTGCTTTCACTGCCTTCATCATCATCTATAAATTGTCTTGAATCATTCTCCATATCACTGACAAAGCAAGAAGACCCAAGATGAAGAAATTTCTTGGAAGATATCTTGCCAAAATCTTCCAAATGAAAAAGTGACAGTCTAACAAGACATTGGGGAGAGAAATATTTATTGCAAAATATTTCTTTCTTTTAAAGAAAAAAAAAATGACATTTCAGAGAATTAAGTGAAGTTTGGTTGTCTAACAGCCATTGCAATAACAGCCAATGAAATAAGAATAAAAGAAAAGAAAATTTGGAAGAATAAAAAAAAAAAAAAAAAAAAAAAAACATAACTTTTTTTTCCTACCCAGTTGCAAGGAAGAGATTCAAATGTTAATATGTACTAACATATAGAAAAAAAAATATAAGTACTTTTTCTTTCTTATTTCTTGAAGCTCAAATCTTAAATTTTAATCAGTGCATTCCTGATAAAAATGAAAGAAAGCAAAAGTCACATAAATTAAAAGAATAAAAAAAAACTTTTTTTGTCTCCCCCCTCACTCACAACTTCTTAGTGGCATGTTCAGACAATTTTTGTAGTTCATGAGATTACACTCTGACCTTTGACAAAATTCTTTTTGCCTTCTTAAAAACTTTTTTGGGTTGTTCTGAATTGGATGTTAGCAATTTAAATAAAAACTTCTCTGAGAGAAGGCAAACAAATCAATAATTACTTTGTCTTTTGTCACATTTAAGCTATGCTTAGAAAATCACTATAATGAAGAAAGAAAGCTTGGAAAATTTGATACTCACAGGACAGATTGAAGGCAAGAGAGACAGAGGAAAATGACACATAACATACTTGGCAAGCCTAAATAAATGGATGGGAGTACAAAGTTTAGGAGAGATAAGAAAAAAACAGAATTTATTAAGAGCTACAAAGGACAGGAAATTGTGGAGAGCCATGATTAACAACATCCTGAAGGTACTCGGCACATAGAAGAAGAAGAAAGAGCTTGAGTAAATGGATGGCAGAACAAGGTTTAGGAGAGATAACAAAAAGACAAAATTTATTAAGAGCTACAAAAGGCAAGAAATTGTGGAGAGCCATGATCGCCTACGTCCTGAAGGGACATGGCATATAGAAGATGATGGCTTAAATGAAGTTAAATTTAAGCTGCCCCAAGAATAACTATGCTGCTGTAAGAGAGTGCTAACAAGACTAAGCACTTGACTTACATTGCAAGGTCTATAGTTCTATTCTTCTCTGAGAGAATGCAAACAAATCTAGACTGTCCTTGGTATGACAATAAACTACATTCGTGTCCTGGGTAAGATGATAAACTACATCCAACAGCAAGGCCTCTGATCAGGAGGTTTTGAGGAGTGTGGAACCACCTATTAATTGCTAGAGTTTCCAGGTTCACCCTGACCTGGGGTGGTAGCATCTGTTAGGGTCCAAGCTATGGGCAAATAGTTAACCCCTAAACTGGTGTCAAAACACTATGAAAGTGTAAAAATAGGTTTTAATACAGTGTAACCCGGATATAAGAGAGTTGTCGGGACCGGAGAAGAAGTCTCTTATATCTGGGTTTCTCTTATATCCGGGTCTCTTATATCCAGGTTACACTGTATCAGAAATACTTTTTTGTAAAAAATTATTACCAGAAATACATTATTACCAGCTATATATTTTTGAACAAAAACAAAAAATATTACCAGCTATATATTTTTGAACAAAAACAAAAAATATTACCAGCTATATATTTTTGAACAAAAACAAAAAATATTACCAGCTATATATTTTTGAACAAAAACAAAAAATATTACCAGCTATATATTTTTGAACAAAAACAAAAAATATTACCAGCTATATATTTTTGAACAAAAACAAAAAATATTACCATATTACCATATTATATTTTGTTCAAAAATATATAGCTGGTAATATTTTTTGAACAAAAACAAAAAATATTACCAGCTATACATTTTTTGAAAAAAATATTACCAGAAATAGATTTTTGAAGAAAAAAAATATTACCAGCAATACAAAATTGTCGGCATAAAATAATACATTGAGGTTGATATGCCATAAAACAAACAAAACCAACAAATCTAGAATTACTCTTTGTGAGAAGACAATCATGAAGATGGAAATAAAAAGACTTATACTTAACATCAGGAAGAGAGAGTCTAAATTTCTCTGGTACATGGTGAGGAAAGAGAGCTTGGAAAATCTGATACTCACAGGACAGATTTAAGGTAAGAGGGACAGAGGAAAACAATACATAGCCTGCACAGCAAGCTTGAATAAATGGATGGCAGAACAAAATTTAGGATAGATAATTAAAACTAATGCAATACAATATTCATCATTAACCAATTTATAAACAAATAAATATGAAAATTTTTTATTCATAAATTTAGAAACACAACTGAAAGTAACTATTATATGGTTCTACGGAAGGATACTGAGAATACCATTAACAGAACATGTCAACAATGAGGAACTCATAATGGAAATGGAACCAAAAAGGAAAATTGTACTTAGAAAGAGACAATTGGAATTTCTGGTGAAGGAGAGAAGACTTAGAGAACACTTGACATTCATAGGACATGCAAGAAAGACATAGGAGAAATAGTGAATAACCTACCAAACAAGATTGTGTAAATGGATGCCAGAACAGTTTTAACTGGTTGTTTCATTTTTTATGATTTATCTACCTTTTGTAGCTTATTTAAAGCTGAAGCATATTTTCAGATTGTAAGAATAATTCTTTTGTTTTTGCGAATGTATATTTTATTAACCATTTCTTTTTGGAGATGATAATAATTTTCAGATACAAGTCTTACTATTTAATCCATAGGTGGGAGTAGAAGCAGTGGATTCATACCTTACGCAAGGATATTATTGAATGTAATGAATCTGACTGGAATTTGAACTCTGAGATATTATCCATTACCCCCACTAGCACATACAAGCTTACAGCATTTGGCATTCCCAAGTGGTTACTAATCAGAACAGGGACTGGGCAGGAGTGTAAGGAGACAAACATTACTTAAAATTACAACGGATAGGAAGTTGTGAAGAGCCATACTCCCATTTCCTGAAGAGACACGGCACAGAAGAAGAATCCACTTTTAATGGTATGAACAAAAATACATCTGAAGTTATTTGCTGAATATATAAGTCTCAAATATATCTTAGATGTGATAAGAAATTTAAATGATAAGGTACATTTTTCATTTCTTTAATTTATACAACTGCTTGCAATTTTGAAAAGCTTGTCGAACAAGCTGTTGGGAAAGATTTAAGTAGCACCCTCTTATTCAATCTGAAATATATTTAAATATTCAAAGATTCCTGTAGATCTTCATTTCAAGCACCCCTCCTAACACCATCCTGTCCCCCAGCTCTCTTTAGATAGCTCAGAAACACGAGAATGATGGTGAGATACAGAAATGTCTGCAGGACAGATTCTTCAAGTCCAGCATTTCACTAAAGTGGTTTTAGAAACCAACAGTAACATTATGAAGCCATTCAAGTCACAGACGATGGAAGATCTTCTTCATGGTTTTCAAACAAGTGGTGATTGAAAAGAAACTTAATCAAGTGATGAAAAGGAAGGAAAAAATTATTTTACAAGCCATGTAAATCTTCCAGTCACATTGAATACATAAAACTCCATCAATATTAAATTATGGAAAGCTTTTCGCAATGAGTTGATGTGGAGAGCTCTTTTTTGCAACTAGTTAATGTCAAGAGCTTTCCTCTGTATCCAGTTAATGCCAAGAGCTCTCTTTCACATCTAGTTAATGTTGAGAGCTCTCCTCCGCATCCGGTTAATGCCGAGAGCTCTCCTCCGCATCCGGTTAATGCCGAGAGTTCTCCTCTGCATCCGGTTAATGCCGAGAGCTCTCCTCCACATCCGGTTAATGCCGAGAGCTCTCCTTTGCAACCGGTTAAGGCCGAGAGCTTGTGGCACAAAAGTTCCACATCTAACCAGATGAACATGCACAAAGTAAAGTGGATTTTAAATGACATTATCAGAGCCAGGAGTGTTGTTTTGGGGTATTTTTTTATGGCTGGAAGATAGTCTTTGAAATCTAGGGTTCAAAGTGGCAACCCACTTGAGTGAAGAAGAAAATAATAAAGAAATAAATAAAAAAGGGGATCAAGTTTTCTCGGAAACTAGAGGTTTCTGCTTGCAGTCTATATAAATAGAGTCCTGGTTAGGATCAGACTGGGAAAGAAACCATCTGTTCAACCAATGTCGGTTGCTTGGCTGAAGAGTAGTAGGGACATATGTGCCATCTACCTATGACCAGAGAGAATACCAGGTCTGACCAGGGATCTTAATTGAGATAAACCCCAAATTATTGAGAACTGGATTTAGATTTGTTTTCATTTCTTGCTGCTGATTTCATCTTTCTTGTGAATGTAGAGCCAGCAAATTCTTTTCCAATCTTTGTACACACCAGTGCTAATAAGAAGTGAAATTTGTCTGGCGTGAAAGACAGAAAGCTCCCCCACCACAGTTGTATGTTCACAGCACGTTTCCACAGCAGGAATTAGTTAGCCACCCTATAGGTATGTTCAGAAAGAAGCAGTCAACCATTGTTATCAGTGTTTTATTATTGTTTTAGCATACCTACCCATTCACATAAATACAGTAGTAAATACTCTATGTTGGTCTGCAGTTGGAGATTTATCTCCAGTTGTGCTGGTCAAACTCTCAGGACAGAAAGGATGAGGCTATGTCAAAAGGCAGAGTCTCGCCTTGGGAAACAGCTACCCGATGGGGGTTTACTGGAAAGTCTTGGCCAAGCCTATGGGCTTGGATTAAATTAAATTCAGCCTTGTGCCACATCTGTGTGAGGTGGTTGGTAGATATCCTGTAGTTGGAGATTCATTGTGGAATTCATTTGACTCACTTCTAGCAGTTGACTAATAATTCTATGCACTGCTGGTAAATCTTATATGTGTTGTTCTTGTTCTAAGTATTATTGTTCATTACCAACCTTCATGTGAGTATTCTATTAAGTAAACCTTCCCTAGGTTACAAAAATTTCGATATTTGATAAAGAACTACTTTCTTTGTGTCCTTTATTGAGATTTTTTATTCAGAGTCTGCTATTTATAATACTAGATACCTTCAAAGATTCACAAAAATATGAGCATACATGATGAAAAAGATTGTCTGAAGCTTAATAAAAACAAAGTTTTATTGTCAAAAGCTTTACGTTATTATCAATAGGAAAAAAGCAAAAGATTTTTTGATTATTAAATTATATTTTTTACCCATTTACAACCTTAAGAATTTTGTTTTTCTTGCGTCAGTGGTCATTAGCATGGAAAATTTCAGTATCTTTTTTCAGTGAAAAACACACCAATTTGGAAATTCTTGCAAAAATCAGATAATTGTTGGATTTTAATTAAATTTTCAGAACTTATTCACAAATGAATTAAATTATTTTAGAAATTATTTGTGTTCTTTTAGAAAATCTTGGTAAAAATATTTTTTTTTTAACATCCGTTAAAAGGTGTTAATTTTATGATATTTCGAGAAATTCATTTTTGCACTACTTAATCTTCAGATTAGTTATAAGAAGAAGTCTTTGGAGATTTTAAGTCATCAAATTTATTTTGTCAAACAGAGCCTCCAGTTAGAGAAAATCTCTGAATTGTAAAATAAACAATGCAATAAAACTAAGACATTATTTAATTAGAAAAGCTTTTCATTGCTTTTATGAATAAGATATATTATTGTCATAAGAAAAAATTTTTTCAACAGGATGTAAGCGTAATCTTAATTGATCTTACCCCCAAAATACATTTACTACTCTGTTCCCCTATCATCTGCCATCGTCAAAGCAACTTTAAAATTTTATCCTTTCTGAGCTTTTTCAGTAAAGTATCACCTTTCATGCTTTTTAGTCTTCCAGAGAATTGAATTTGTTTTCAAGAACAAAAGTTCTGTAAAGGACAGCATAAATATATAAATACTAAACCAAAGCAAAAAAGTCTGGAAACTAATCTCTCTCTCATATATATATATATATATATATATATATATATATGTATACACACACACACACACACACAGTATATACTCATGTATAAGTCTACTGTCTACTTCATATGTATTGTACAGCCCCTGATTTTTTTTGTATGAAAAATCTGATATTTCCATATAGCTTGTGTATAATGCGACCCCAGCTACCAACCAATACTAGTAGGCCTACCGTAGTCAAATATTGCTGTACCTTGTATATTATCCTGGACATATTTTATAGCAATAGTCTTCATTATTTTTTTTTTGTACAAACCTACCCCAAAATGATGAGAAAAAAAAAAAAAAAAAAAACTTCCTGTAAAATATCTGATACCAAGATTTAGATACTGTACTTTTGTTTTTATTCATGCCTGACTACAGTCACTCTTTTACCCTGGGCCTGACTCCTACATAGCTTAAGTTTCTTCCCTTTTATTGCAACATGAAGAGCAAAATCTCATCCACTATGCATGCTACTTAAAATCAACAAATACCTTATATAAATGAAGAATTAATAGATTGTTTTCCTAAACCAAATTTGCATTCATCTTTCCCAATGCTGAGTTATTGCCTTTCCAATGGCAACCTTTTTATCAGAATTCAGTCAGTTATGTGACATGTATGCTTAGGCGATCATGTATCTTTTGATACATGACTGATGAGGCTGATTTCCCCCCCCCGCCCACAGTAGGTTGCCATCCAAGGCTATAGAGCCTGGTTTTTCCTGCTATTTACCCATAGATGTGGGGAGAAGTGGATTCACACCTTTCCCAAGGGTATTAGCAAATGTGAATGTAATGGATTTGACTGGAATTTGAACTCAGCTCTCTGATTCCTCAATCCGAGCCACTATCCATTATTCCACCATATAATGTAGAAGAAGCTAATCTGTACTGTTAAGGTTAGCCAAAGGTACAGTGAGAATGTAGGCCTACCAGGTCAATTATGGTCACTGAAAATGCATAAATTTTAACCACTCCAGAAAAAAAATTTTTCTATGTATAGTAGAACCTAATTTTTGCATAAAAAAAAAAGAAAAAGAAAAAAAAGAGAGATCATAAAAACTCGCAATATACTTGAGTATATACATTATATTGGCAAAGTCAAAAACAGACAGCTTCCCCACCCCTAGGGGCTGCCAATTGTGGAACAGACTTATGCATGGTTGCTTCTCTGAATGGTTTAATCTTGACCTCTTGAAGTTAAGCATCAATCACCATCTCTCCTTATCATAATCTTCATTTCTTGTCACCTTGAATGGCTCTTGAGCCTTGCTTTGGGTGGACTTAAAAAAAAAAAAAAAATGATACAGAAAGGTAGGTCTCCATTTAACTATCTAGAATGAAATGTTTTCTTCCATATAAGGAATATCTGGAAGTGATGAATTTATTTTTTATTTTTTTTTTATTTTAATTAGCCTGTTCCCCAGCATAGACATGTATATAAATTTTAACCACAAGTTTCTTTTTCAGACACTGACAGATAAAAACGTCTAAAACATAACGTTCAAAAACCAGCTACAGACGTCGATCTTGATTCTTTTTATGCCCTTCTGAGCTTGAGACAAGTCCAATTGTCAACTCATACATCTCATAGCGTTGTTGGCCACCAATCGAGTACTTCAAGGTGCCTCAGTTTCTTAGCTACTATATTAAAAACAAATAAATAATTTCATCTGAAAATGAATGGTTTTCCCCAAAATAATTGTCATTAAGGTTCACAAAGTTTGCTTTCTTTTATTGAACAGAGGTAATTAATGTATGTAAATAAAGATAAGTCAGGTTTCAGTTTTGCTTATGAAGATAAAAACAACCTTCAACCAATAGTTTGTAATGATTGATCTATTTGTGTCAGGATAAATGTTTGATGAAGCAATGTTAAAAAGGAAAAATGACAAAAATAAAAAAAAAGAGCATTGAAATTGACTCACTTTATGACAACACAGTTGTTTCTAAGAAGAAATAAAGCTATTCATTGCATTAGTAAACGCACTCATACAATATCCAATATGGCGAATCTAAGCAACAGTCACACCTGACTTGACATGGACAGAAATACTGCTTTTACCTTTTTTTTTTTTTTTTTTTTTTTTTAGCTAGATTTAATATCAAATACAAATCCAGTAATTTTTTTTATTGACTGTTTATAATCCGAGATAAAGTTATATTTTTGGTTGACTCATATGCAAGTCTCGGTGCTATAGTAATTATTTATTTTACAAAACAGAGGTGGATTTTGATTAATGTCAGCTACCAACAGAGACGTGGTTTTTACAGAAGGATGCTGAGAATATCATGGATAGAACATGTAAGCAATGAGGAAGTTTTAGGAAAATGAAAAGGACACTTATACTTATAACCAGAAAGAGACAGTTGATATTTCTAAGACACATAATGAGGAAATGGTAATGCTTTCAGTGTCAGAGAAAAGGAAACATACACAAGTAGCTAAGAGGGACACGCTGGCATGCGCAGGGCGGGTAGCTGAGAGGGAAAAGGCCGGCATGCGCAGGGCGGGTAGCTGAGAGGGAAAAGGCCGGCATGCGCAGGGCGGGTAGCTGAGAGGGAAAAGGCCGGCACGCGCAGGGCGGGTAGCTGAGAGGGAAAAGGCCGGCACGCGCAGGGCGGGTAGCTGAGAGGGAAAAGGCCGGCACGCGCAGGGCGGGTAGCTGAGAGGGAAAAGGCCGGCACGCGCAGGGCGGGTAGCTGAGAGGGAAAAGGCCGGCACGCGCAGGGCGGGTAGCTGAGAGGGAAAAGGCCGGCACGCGCAGGGCGGGTAGCTGAGAGGGAAAAGGCCGGCATGCGCAGGGCGGGTAGCTGAGAGGGAAAAGGCCGGCATGCGCAGGGCGGGTAGCTGAGAGGGAAAAGGCCGGCATGCGCAAGGCGGGTAGCTGAGAGGGAAAAGGCCGGCATGCGCAAGGCGGGTAGCTGAGAGGGAAAAGGCCGGCATACGCAAGGCGGGTAGCCGAGAGGGAAAAGGCCGGCATATGCAGGTAGCCGAGAGAGAAAAGGCCGGCATATGCAGGTAGCTGAGAGGGATATGCTGACAGGTCAACGTACATAGGTAGGCTAGAGAGATATGCTGACACTTTCTGATAGAGAAATAAATCAAATAAAAGTTGAAACTTTCTGAAGTAAAAAAAAAAAAAATAAGTAAATATGAGACTACAGGTAAATTTTGACTCTGGATACACAGGAAATCGTATTAAACTATATTTTTTTTTTACCTCCACAGCTTAAACATGGTTTTGTTGAAAAAAGAAAGAATTGACTTCTTTTACTGGAGTCTGCTAAAGGAGAAGGTGTACTCAATGAAAATCACAGATGCAACACACTTGATTGAATGCATGAAGAGTGAATGTGCTAAAATTGATGTCAATGTAGAGTTATTGCATTGAGTTCAGGTGAATCTTGCAAAGTGCATCAACCTTTGCATCATAAATGATGGAAATCATATTGAAAATGCTATTTGCTAATATTCCAATTTAATAAAATGTTGTTGAAAATTTACTTTTTCAAAAATATGCATTTTTGCCTAGGGTGCCCACACTTTAGGGACACCCTGTAGAATTTAGGCATTTCTGAGCAGTTAGAGACATTAACAGCTTCATACAGATACAGTTCAGTGATTTTATTATCAAGACAAAAGAATTTTTTCAAACTGCTCAGGCAGAACCAGCCTTTCATGTTGTTCTTACACACTTCAAGTAAAGCTGAAATGTAGCCAATTGTGATGATTTAACAAAATATAAAAATAATTCTGCTTTTAAGTTGTTTATACTGAAAACCTTCAGTAAAAATTAGAAAAATGTGATGTTTTAAAGTATTAGGTTGGTGCAAAAATAATTTCGTTTTCTAGCATATGTTACTATGTGAGAAAACGAAATTATTTTTGCACCAACCTAATATATCAAAATAAATAATTCTTATGAAATACATTTTAACAAATATTTTCACAGCATAATTGAAAAGCAATCATTTAAAAAAAAAAAAAAAAAAAAAAAATATGGAATATTTTACAAGAACATTAATATCGCCTGAATATATCAAGAAGATATTAATATCTGCTTACAAGAAGGTTTAAACAACCAAACTGAGATGATAATTTATGAAATCATAATGTAGTTATTTGAAATGATAGGATACGATGGCTGAATGCTTGACTCCCTCAATGAGCCCACCTACAGCTCTTTTGGGATTGTGTCAACAAGTGTAAAAGAACTGGAATAATGTATTGGATGATGATATTCATTGTATGAGTGTATGCATGCAAAAGTACAGTTCTTAGTTATCACTCAAGGAGGATATAATTGGATCAATATGGAGTCCGAATCAAGCTGAAACATGTATGTCTATTGGTCTGTATATATGATGATTTGCTGTAACACCGAACATTAATTAATATATATATATATACATATTTATTTAAAAATATGATTCCAACATGCTACATAAGAGTTCTCATGTTTCAAAACAAGAGCCGAAAACTTCAAATATAATTATTTGAATTATTAATTCAAATAATTATATTGAAGTTTTCGGCTCTTGTTTTGAAACATGAGAACTCTTATGTAGCGTGTTGGAATCATATTTTTAAATAAATAAATATATTTATGCTCTACTTTTGTATCAAGCACTATTTTTTTAAAATAATAACAAAAATACTAAAGAACTCTGAATTATTTACCTAACGAGTTCTTTCCTATTTTCTATATATTTTTCACACACACAATATATATATATATATATATATATATATATATATGTTACCTGCATGTTCAATCTTGAATAAATTGAGATATATTCAGTGCTGGAAATGTTATATATATATATATATATATAAATGCTGTTTCTCACCAAGTTACTCACTATCAACATTGTATATTTGTCAAAAATTGACTTTTAAAGTACAAAAAATAGTTTTCAGTTGTGCAAATCAATTTGTGATCTTGTCCAGTAATTAAAGAGAAAGAAATAAAAAAAGAAAAAAAGACAGAAGAAGAAAAAAAATGAAAAAGAAAAGTGAAAAGAGAGAAAGAAAGGAAAGAGAAGAAAGTGAAAAGAAAAAAGAAGATCAGATGTCTTGACCTCATTTGTTGCAAAAGTAGGTTTTTATTTATGGATTCTTCGATTTGGGATCAATTGTATACAACTTCTTTCTCAAAAAATAATGATGGGCGAACTTTGTGATTAACTAACTTTTATGTCCTATTTTTGGTTAATTTTTTGCGGTGGGGGGGCTGTCATGATCATGTCATAGTTACTGGCACACAATGGCATCTTTTTATGTATGATCATCAGGGATCCAGCCTAATTATTAGGTTGGTGCAAAAATAACAACGTAATAATGTCGTTTTTGACGTTAAAAAACACGTCAAAATACGACATTATTACGTCATTATTTTTGCACCAACCTAATATTTTTTGTCATCATCCAGAAATTGTCCTGGAAAAAAAAAAAAAAAAAAAAAAAATCTTTTTTAAACTTTATAACCATTTATAGTTGTTAGTAGTATAATAAAATTTAAATTTAACTTTATGTTAAAGAAATAAATTTAAAAAAAATCTTAAATATTACTTTTTAAAATGAATCAATATAAAAACATAAAAGTTACATTTTACTGCAATTTATATAAAAAAAAAAAAAAAAAAAAAAAATCATTTTTATTTAAACATTTTAGTTAAATCATCAGGAATAATTTTACACAGTTAAATCATCAGAGAAACTTTTTTATAAATTTTCATGCTCTCTGGATTCCTTTTCTATATAAAGAATATTTTGCACATTTCTACTGTCCCAAATATTCACAATAAAAAAAAAAAAAAAAAAAAAGTAATTAAACTTCCTATTAAAAAGAGTTTTAATTAAAATTACCTGTCGCATCTGTGACTAAATTTTCCATATATATTTATCATTCTTTAAAAAATTCTGATATATGATCACCAAACTTAAGCAAAAAAAAATAAAAACAAAAAAAACTGACAATCTAAAAATATTGTCTGGCTTTAAAGTGTGTGTGTGTGTGTGTGTGGGGGCGGGGTCAATTTTTATATTACAACCAATATATAAACTAGACGCTCACTTTGTGGTCACGGTAGTTTCTATATATTTATATTCCAGAGGATGTAAATAAAGACATGCCAACAAGAAATGATAATATGGATATAAAGTGGGGGATCAATTCTATATTACAATCAATATATAAACTGATCCCTCACTTTGTGGCCACTGCAGTTATATATTAGGTTGGTGCAAAAATAATGTCGGTTTTTGATGTTAAAAATATGTCAAAAACCGACATTATTTTTGCACCAACCTAATCCAGAGAATGTAAATAAATCTAAAAGACATGCCTGTGTAGCTAATCCATATTTCATCGATTGATTGATTCATTCATTCATTTTCTGCGGCTTATCAACCCTTTGCAGGTTATCTGCAAAGGGTTGATAAGTCATAGAAGATGAACCAATCAATCAAAATTCTCTGTTGCATTTTCAATTTAGTTTATAAGCAAAAAATAATGGCTAATTTGATTTTTTTTTTAATCAAGGATTGACAAAAAATACACAATTTTCTTGCTTTTGTTCATTAAAGACTAATTGCTGATAACATTGCAATGTCTTTCATGTAAATTACACAATAATCTAAATAATAATTTTAATAAATTTAAGTCCCTATTTACATTGTTCGGACTGTTGTCCTCATCTTTGTTGCCATATTCACAACAATTGTCTTGTAAATGGAATTTTTAAAGCATTCTGAATGTAAAAATAAAAAAAAAAGTGTGCAGGACAATAAGAAACACTACCTACCAAAAAAAAAAAGTGAAGTTTTGTTGAAATCGGTTGAAAAATGTAGAAAATCCGATCCCATATATAAACGAACACAAACACACACACAAACACAAACAAACCAACCTGGGTTTTATAATAAGTATAACTCAAAGTGAGTTGTCCCCCTTTCATTAATGCCTCTTAATCGTGTTTTCAAATTGATTTTCTGCAAAAACAATTGTGTTTTTCCAAATTTTGGTGCTGTTAGAACCACCACAAGGTAATTTTACGTAGTCCTGTGAAGTTTTGTTGAAATTGGTTGAAAAGTGTGGGAAATCCACTCCAATATATAAACGTAACAGACACACACACACACACTCTGCGTTTTATAATAAGTAAGATGTTTTGGTTGTTGTACACTCCAGCTTTCTTCAGGTGATTGGAATTTTGAATTGAACCCTTTATTTCATCCACAGGTGTAAATTGTTCTCATTCAACGTGCCGTGCCTCTTCCAGATGTATCAGTATCAGCTATCTCCCTTTAACTCAACTCTCCAAGTTTTTTTGTTGTTCAACTGAGCTGTAGCCAGATAATGAACTTACAACTTTTTGGGTCAAGTTACTGGATTCAGACAACACTTATCTACTGGGCCATGTGTCCTTGTTTCTGAGGTGAAAAAAAAAACCCCCAAAAAACTTGGAGAATCAAGTTAAAGGGAGATAACCATTACTATGACATCCGGAAGAGGCATGTCACATGGAACTAGAACAATCTACCCCAGTGGACGAAATAAAGGGTTCAGCTCGAAATTCCAATCACCTGAAGAAGGCTGGAGTGTATAACAGCAGAAACATTGTGAGTCTGAACAACAGTCTGAACAATGTAAATAGTTTAAATAATTACAATACCTCACCTCAGAAATATAGACAGAAATTTGAGTCCTGCAACCTTCATTTCTCATTTGGATTTCAGTCACCAATTTACAATGAAGCAGTTAACTTTTACTTTTGTTTTATTTGTAAGTACTCTATGGTTGAGAAGATATATTTCTTCCTAAATTTAATTTAATTAAAAATTTTGTATCACCTTGGCATTATTATCCAGACCCCACAAAAAAGAAGTTGAACCAGTTGGTTTAAAAATAATGTTAAATCTGGGATAACGTTAATGTCAAGCCTTGTTGATCACTTTAATTTCTTATGTTGAAACATTGTCGCAAGGCCACACACAACCTATGAGGATCAAACTCACTGAGCTGCAAAATCAGTTTGCTAGCTACAAGAATTTTCCATGATAAGTGTTTCCTTATGACATGTCCCTTTGACATTCTGAGAACAGTGCATGACAGGGATATTCATCTCTCGGAAGCATTTGACATACCCAGTTACAGATATTTACTAAGTGTACAAAGTTTTAAAGAAAATGGAAGCAAAAAGGAAGCTTATACTTAACATTTAGGAAGAGATAGTTGAAACTTTTAGAGTGCATAATGAAAAAAAAAAAAAAAAGAGGGCTTGGAAAATCTGATACTCACAAGACAGGGACAGAAGAAAATAATGCATAACCTACCTAGCAAGCTTAAGTACATGGATTGTGGAAAAAATTTTTAGGAGAGATAACAAAAAGACAAAATTATGAAGAGCTACAAAGGACAGAAAACTGGGGAGAGCCATGATCACCTACATCCTGAAGGTACATGGCACATAAAAGAAGAGGAACCTTATGATTGGCACAAGGCTACAAGAATAGTACATCCAGTAAAGATCAATCTCTTATATACTCAATTACAATGACATACGAGACCCTGGTTTGCAAACTGCTACACGACAACAAAGAGTTTTATGTAGTTTGATATTTCAAAGGTGCTTTTTTTAAACCACTTAACAGCATTTTTCAAGGCCAGAGAAAAATGTTAGAAATAAAATACAGAAGAATTTTAAGTGTGAAAGATAATTGAGAAAATGCCTAGAGGAGCCAGAACACTTGATTCTAAGATTTTTTGCAAAAGGATCACATGACTTTCAACATTCCATTCCTGAAAGCATAAGAATGACACTGTCTCCATTTGAGAAACCTGTAATGAAATTGTCTTTGACTGCGAGGCAGATTTGTCAATATTTTTGACTTTTAATAGACACACTCAGGTATTTTGCTTTTTATTAATATTTGCTAATTATATCAGTCTTGAAGATTTTTTTTTTTTTTATTAATTGTCAGATGAAATTTTGCTAAGAAACTTTTCAAATCGAGAAAAAAAAAAAATTACTTTGCTTTCCTTTTAGAATACAATTAACAAAGTGAATTTTTTTTTATTTAAATAAGTTCCCAAAATTTTATGCAAAGAATTTACAAATATTTGTTCTCTTTCTACAACATTTAAAGAACCATTCTTCTTAAATTGTCTCGTCTGATTGAGACTTTCATATAGATATCATGCATGACAACAAACCTGTTCAGAAATATCTAAACTGTCAGCTGTATACTATATACTGTATACTACTGCTTTCTAAGATCAATGCTGAAAAGAGGCCTTGAAGAAGTAAAGCCTGAGGGTGTAGGCAAAGATCATCTTTTTTTGAACATTGTAAACTGGCTCTACGGAATTACAAAGAACTGTAAGCTTGGGTGTAAGGGTGGTGAAATGGCTAACGGCTCAGAATGAGAAATAAGAGAGTCAAGTTCCAATTTCAGTTGGGTGGGTTATATTCATTTACATGCATATACCCTTAGGAAAGGTATGAATCCACGTCTTCTCCCTCCAGCTATGGGTTAATTAGTATGATTTGTATCACTAAATCATTATGTCAAAAAAATTCTTACAACCTAAAAATATTTTCTGGTTTTAGATAACCTACAAAGAGTTGATTATCTGTAGAAACCGAATCAATCAATGAAATACCGATTAGCTACACAGGCATGTCTTTTAGATTTATTTACATTCTCTGGAATATAAATGTATAGAAACTACTGTGGCCACTAAGTGAGGGATCAGTTTATATATTGATTCTAATATAGAATTGATCCCCCACTTTATATACACATAATTTCTTGTAGGCATGTTTTAGATTTATTTACATTACCTGGAATATAAATGTATAGAAACTACTGTGGCCACAAAATGAGGGATCACTTTATGTATTGATTGTAATATAGACTTGATTCCCCACTTAATATACACATAATTTCTTGTAGGCATGTCTTAGATTTATTTACTTTTTCTGGAATATGAATGTATAGAAACTGACGTGGCCAAAAAGTGAGGGATCAGTTTATATAGTGATTGTAATAAACAATTGATCCCCCACTTTATATTCTCATTTTAATTTTGTTTGTTTATCAAATTCTGATATGGTACGAATCCACTTCCACAGATATAGATTAATTAGTAAGATTTGTATCACTAAAGTGTTATCTTAAAAAATTCTTAAAATCTAAAAATATTTTCTGGTTTTTAATGACCTGCAACGGTTGATAAGCCGTAAAAAACGTTTCAATCAAGCAATCAACTAATACTGTCGATTGCTTCAAACCCAAACTGAAAACTCAAGCCATGTTCTTAAATAGTCTTGTCAGATCAAGACTTTCATATGGTTTCATAGCGCAAAACCTGTTCAGAAATATCTAAACTGTCAGCTGTATAGAACCACTTTCTAAGATCAATGGTGATAAAAGGCTTTGAACGAGTAAAGCCTGAGGGTCTTGGTAAAGATCATCCTGCTTTGATTGTGTAATGGCATATCATCACCTTGTGGGTCATTTGAAGCCAAAAATATAATTTTCTTGGGAGCTTGAACAATTTTTTTTCTTTTACAAAAATATCTGTTGCTGGGAATTTATTTTTTTTTTTTTAAGAATTCTATTGCTCATATTTTTAATATGAAAATGTATTTTCTACTTTCAGTTTTTTGACCCCAGTTTGGAGCCTATTTGCCCATAGCTGGGACCCTAACAGGTGCTACTGCTCCAAGTCAGGATGGACCTGGGAACAACAGCAATTAAGAGGAGGTTCAACACTCCTCAAATCTCCTGATCAGAGGCCTTGCTGTTGGATGTAGTTTATTGTCATATACAGGACAGTCCTTTGAACATTATGGATTGGCGGTACAGAATCACAAAGAACTGTACCAAATAACAGAAAACACATCATTTGAGGACTACCAACAGCAGCAACAACTAAAATGGATGGCACATGTAACATGAAGAGAAAATAATATAATTGAGATGTTAACATTTTGCACCACATCAAATAGAATATTCAGGAGACACCAAATTTGGTACAAGAAAGAAAGGTAACAACTACTGGACTTGAGAAACCTGTTTTCCCAAAAAAAGTGTTCAAGAGAAAGATTTTATAAATGTTGACCAAAAACAGTACTGACTACTCAGTCAATGACTGCTGAATGTTTCTTTACAGGGAGACGGCTAATATTACCATTACCATCCTTCTAAACGTTTTGGATATTCCTTCTTAGAAAGTATTTGGTGAAAGTCAGCTGATATCACCCAAGAGTCACAAGAACAGGAAACACCGCCCTCCCATATGTCCCTACCCAGTTAACAAGTGAACCTACAGACACAACAGTTAGAAGGTTATTGGTGGGTTAAGAGATTGGGGTGCCCTTGTTATTGGGTGGATACAAGTTTGCTATTGTACAAAATACTCAAAACAGATGAATTAAAATTGAATAGAAAAAGAAAGTAACTAGCAAGGTTAGTTTCTATTGCCTGGGTTGATTAAATTAGTTTGTCAAAAAATAATTTCAGGATTGTATTTTGTAATTTTTTTTTTCTTTGGAATAGAAAATAAGAGAAAATAAAGAATGCTATTTGTTTGTTTTTATAAACAATTTTTTTTTTTTTTTTTATTATTATTATTCAGACTAGCATTCTCATTTCAGTTGTTATTCTACCGAGTCAGGACACTTATACAATCACGGTAATACATTGGTATAGACATTAGGTTGAAGGCTCCAGAATTACTGTCCCACCATCCAAGTATGGACGATAGAATTACAGTCCTGAAACTTGGATACAGATACTAGGTTCAAAACTCCAAAATTAAAATTCCACAATTTGGGTATGGATATTCATGCCATTTTTTTTAATTTCTCTTATTTTTTTTATTCCAAAGAAAAAAAATTACAAAATACAATCCTGAAATCATTTTTTGACAAACTGGACAAAGCCAGAAACACTGTCACCACTGTGGGTTGATCTCATTATACACTTGTTAAATAACACTTATTTATTAAAAAAAAAAATCAATGTATACCATGACTTATCTTAAAAAAAAAAATCATATGTATTTTATTGAATATACATGATAAATGTATAAGAACATAATACAACATGAAAAACACGAAAATAAATTTTTAAAAAATCATACATCACTCCCCCTTGCATGAGGTGAAACCAATTATATATATATATATATATATATATATATATATATAGATAGATAGATAGATAGATAGATGTGTGTGTGTGTGTGTGAGAGTGAGAGAGAGAGAATTAGCACAAATAAAAGGTTTGTTACTTAGCTGATTGATGTCATTTTCAGCACCCTAACTCCAGAGATTCATAGACAGGCACTCCAGGAATCACTTCAACCATTCATCAGGGGGCATCTCATGCGCATGTGTGTGTGTATATATATATATATATATATATATATCTCATGCGCATGTGTGTGTATATATATATATTTATATATATATATTAAATAAAAACAGTGAAATAAAGATCTCTCTTCCACTCAGCAAATTAAACTGATCACGTTAAATTGTTGAGTGAAAAAATATTCCTGTTTCTATGGAGATGAGTTTAATGGAGCAAATCTGATTTTATAGAAAATATTTTTCTTATTTTAATATATTTTTTTTTAAAATCTTATCAATGTCATTGATCTAAAAATATGTTAATTATGAAACAGCTACAAATGAAAGTCATATACACAACTTAATTGATTTTAATTACTTTTTATAATTAAGGTTTTCATTAGACTGGGACATTTCTTCTTTTTCTTTTTTTTTAACAAAAATCAGAGTGAGTGGTTAGGAGCAAGGATTCAGTTGAAAGTTCCCTGTCTGAGAAAGCAACATCTGGTTGCCATTTCAAATATATAATTTTCTCCCAAGCTATGGATTTAGTCAGTTAACATAAGGGACCACAAGGCTCGGTAAACAAGTTAACACTAAGAGAACATGGAAACAGGAAGAATATGTTTGCTAGACTAATGGAAAAAAAGAAAGAAAAAAAAAAAAAGAAGTCATTGTAACCTGAATCAAGCATGGAACAGAAAATATAGAGTGGGGGGGATGTCGACATTAATTTTTTTTTTTTTTTTTTAAACGGTGGAGTGGGTTGCGAAAAGCTTATGTAATGTTATTAGGTTGGTGCAAAAATAATATCGTTTTTTGACGTATTTTTTGACGTCAAAAAACGATATTATTTTTGCACCAACCTAATATTAGCAGTACTGGCCAATGTTGTAGCTCTGTGGTTACATTATTGAACTGAAAACTGCTAGGCCTGTTATTAAAACATTTTGGGCTGCTTAGGAGAGGACATAAAAAAGAAAATGCCTGTATAAAAGGTAAAATTGCACACTGCGGTAATTTAAAAAATAATAATATACATGAAAAAATAATAATAATAAAATTATACCATGATGGGATTGTTAACCACCACATCAGTGGAATGGACAACTTGAATTTGAACAAAAGCCAAGCAAGAATTATTTAGCAAAATATCGAAATAGTTACCTGGATGTTCATATAAACCCAGCAAACATTGGATCTAAAGCAAACACTGCTCTCCAAATTTACTGAGACAGTAATTCTAAGTTCAATCCCAGGGCCCAGTAGTGTAGATTCGGTGGAAATAGTGAGTAATAACTAGGTACTAAATAAGCTATGGGTAAATAGCAGAAGTAGGGTTCTATAGCCTTGGGTGGCAATCAGTCTAGGAGAAAGAAAACTGAATTAAAAAAAAAAAAAAAGTGCCGCTTTAGTGTGTGTCCTACTACCATATTTGTATCCTACATTATTGAACATAAGGGGAAAAGCAAAAACAGAAGGAAGGATGCCATAGTTGTATTATAAATAAATAATAAAAAAAAAAAAACTGCATGTAGCCATTGGCAAAGCACATACTATGCATCTAAGGAAAGGATCGTTCTCATTGACTCGATGATGAGTCAACTAAATAAGAACAAGAGATCCCTAGACATGATAATGGTAATAATGATATTATATGCCGTTTCCTTTTAAGGAAACATTCGGTATTCATTAACTGAGCAACCAGTGCCATTTTCAGTTGAAATTTATAAAATCTTTCTATTAAAACAATTTTTCAGGAAAATAGCTTTCTCAAGTTTTGCTCTTATCTCGTATTGATGAGGAGTTTCCTTCCAAACATTTTGTTTAAGGTGTGGAACATCAACATCTTGAGGCTGTAATTATTTTCCCTTTAAGTTAGATATGCTATACATTTTATTTTTTTGCTGCTGTTGTAAATCTTCAAGTGATTGGGTTTCTGTTATTTGGAACAGTTTTTTGTTTGGGATTATGTAGCACCAGTCTAAGTTACTACAAAGCCAAAACATTAATCTAAAACCTTGAATCATGTTCTTAAATAGCCCTGTCAATAATTAAAAATGGCTTTCAATGAATGAAGGCTGTAGCTGGTGGCATAGTAATCATAAGTTCAAACCCTGGTCCAGGTAGTGCAGACCAAGACTCAGTGGAAACAGCGTGAGTAATAACCAAGCGGTAGTAAATACTAACAAGACAAGATGTCCCTAGATATGGAGAGCAGAAAAAAAAAACACCCCAAAACAACAAACTAATTGATATTCCAAGGCTCTAAAATCCATCAAATACTGATAATTCCAGATAGGCTTACTTTGATGACTGATACAGAGTTTCTGTTTTGTTTTCATTGCTATTGATTATAAATTTGTTCTTGATTTAATTTGACATAATAAAGACAAATGATCATTATCGTTTGCAATCTTGTGTTGCATTGTCATATAAAATGTCCCAACAAAAAGTATCGGGACAATAGTTCTGGCAATGAAGCTGAAGTACACAGAATGAAACTGCTTGGCGCAGATTGACCTTGAACTCTGTTACACATACACACTATTTTATAACATTTTCGTTCACTTCCTTTTATAACAGTGCTTGGAAGAAAGTGTGTAGAGTGTGGTCATCTCACCATTCCACATGGATTCCATCAGTGAACATGGCATGTGCAGCAGTTTTAGGCCAAAACATCATTCACCCAAGTCTCACAACCAACATATTCCCCAGATATCACTTCTTACAACTTTTTCCTTCTCAAAAATTAAATCCCACTTGAAAGGAACTAGACTTCAAGATGTTGAGGAAATCTGAGAGAATGTGATGAGGCAGCTGCTCGCTATCCCAATAAAGGAGTTCCAGGAATACTTCCACCAATGGAAATATGCTGGATAAAATATGGCTTCAGAAAGGGAATACTTTGATTTGGTTGGTTGTTTTGTTTTATGGCATATCAACCTCAGTGGGTCATTTAATGTCAACAAAATTTTTTTAAATAGATTCATAGCAATAGTTTGGTAAAAAAACGTGTGTATGTATACATATATTTGAACCATTCATATTTTTGAGTACAGTCCAACTTCTTTTAGGAAATTTACAATCTCGGATGAGTTTATTTTCATAAAAAGTTTTTTGTTTTTTTTTAAATTACTCAATTGGTAATGTTTTGTTCACACTATTTTGTATTCTGAGTTCCATTCTCCAATTTTCCTTTTTTCAAAGAATGTATAAGTGTTTGTATTACTGGTATATATATTTTTTTTAAGTATTGCTGATAATTTTTCCTTCAAAAATTATTGCTGGTAATATTTTTTTTTTATTACAAAGTATTTCTGGTATTAAAACCTATTTTTACACAAGTTTAGGTGTTAACTATTTGCCTATAGCTAGGACCCTAACAGGTGCTACCACCCCGGGTTAGGGTGGACCTGGGAACACCAGCAATTAAGAGGTGGTTCTACGCTCCTCAAAACCTCCTGATCAGAGGCCTTGTTTGATGTAGTTTATCATCTTACCCAGGACGTGGATGTAGCTTATCGTCATACCCAGTATAGGGGGACTACTTTGAAGGAAATTAAATGCTGAATTGATATGTGCTGTAGTTTGTCTGTTTATTTTTTTTTAGTAAACAGTCCTGATATTTTTTGGTCAAACCCATACAATCTATCATGTGATTTAAGAGGCAACAATAAAAGGTTAATGGATATTCATTTTATGGTTTTTAAAAGCAGGTAACTCTGCCATTTTGCAATAAATAAATAAATTAAAAAAAAAAAAATCCAAATTAGCAGTGTTGCTTACTTTTTAAAACCTTAAAAAAGGTTTTCCTACATTGATACAAATAAGGTTGATTGATTGTGCGATTGATTTGTGAAGGTTGTGCAATAGATAATAACTCAGTGAGCCGAGTTCAAATTCCAGTTTGGTTTGTTATATTCTCTTACATGCAAATATCTTTGGAAAAGGCATGAATCCACATCTCGCCCCCCCCCCAGCTATAGCTTAATTAGTAGGACCTATATCAGTAAAATTATTATCGCCCCCAAATTCTTATAATCTAAAAATATTTTATGGCTTCAAATAAATTGCAACAGATTGATTAGCCATAAAAAAAAAAAAAAAAAATATTATCAGTCATGTCCTCAGCTGTTACACTGCTCTTCACTCAAATATGGGGGTACCATTTTCATTATTAAATTGGAAAGGAGTCCTCTACTATAGGCACCTTAAAAAGAAGAATCAAATGATTGATTTGAACAAGTACTGTTTCCAATTAGACAGACTGAAGATAACAATTAGCAAAATGTATGTGAACTTTTTTGAAACAGCTTTTGAATGAAGTACAGACTGTACAAATTGCTGATAGTTTCCATTCTCCTATAATGATATGAAACGTGTAACACTGTTGACAGAAACAAAGAGAGAGATTTGAGTATTTGAGGACAAATGAAGGAGAAAACTCCTTAGCATCTTCTATTGGGAACATAAAACCAACGAATTTGTGCAAAAAAGGGTTGAAAGTTTCATAGGCCACCAGTGGTTTGGACACATTACAAGGCACGACAGCCTGTACAAGACCATCATGCAAGACACCTTTGAAGGTGGACATAAGAGAGAACATCAACGCAAAAACTGAAGGTAACGATTAGCAAAATGTATATGAACTTATTTAAATGGTGGCATATGCTATCGTAATAATTCTTGTAAACATGTTTCTTTGGTGACCAGGTAAAAATCGTTAGTGCCAAGCTGGGAAGTTTCCACTCTTCTGTGGTGTTCAGGAGATATCTCACCCTTGGATTACCTGTTATCCTGATCTTTAGAGAATTTTATTAGTCTTAATGGAAAAGTTTTCAGTTCTCTAGAAGACTGCAAAAAGGCATATTGAATAGTCATTTATTAAGGAAGATAAAAAAATTCTTCAAAGAAACAATTTATGATTTACAGCTGAACTAATATCCTCATCTTTGATGTTACGATAACATTTTAATGATTATACCTTCTGTTCAAGATCTGAAATGGCCCAATAGAGTTTCCAGAGACAAATGAAGCATTTTTATGGAAAAAAGATCGGAACATTTTAATTAGCAGGTGGGACAGGGTAATTCAACAATATTTGTTAGCCAAGGATGAAGAGTTAAAATCATTAGGAGGATTAACATTAACACTATAGTTGCAAAAAAAAAAAAAAAAAAAAAATATCGCAGAGACTGACATTTTTACACCAATAAACAATACCCTGTCCAGTGGCAAAAGCTGCTGGTCGTATCAAAGGCACGGTGGAGTAATGGATAGTGGCTCAGATTGAGAAATCGGAGAGCCGAGTTAAAATTCCTGTTGAATCAATTACATGCTAATGACCTTGGGAAAGGTATGAATCCTCTTATTTTCACCCCAGTTATAAATAAACAGCAGGACAGACCAGGTTCTATAGCCTTGGATAGCAACTGGTCTACCACAGAAAGAAATGGCAACCTGCTGCAGGAAAGAATCTGCCTCATCAAACGATACATGGTTGCCTAAGTATGTACTATGCATGGTACATAACTGACTGATAATAGTCATCCAGAATGTAGAAGAGCATAGTTAACACTTTCCATTCGTCATCGCCATTCACCAAAAAAAGGCATAGCATGTGGAATTAGAACAATCTACCCTTGTGAACTAAATGAAGGGGGTTCAGTTCAGTTTGAAATTCTAATGTATATCACCTGAAGAAGGTCGGAGCATACAGCGGCTGAAACATGAATATGGCAATAAAGATAAGGACAACAGACTGATTGATGTAAATAGTGTAAATATGTCTAGAGATATCCCATCTCACTTAACCTGTTCCCTTATTTCTAGTCCCATTTCCACTGAGGCTGAGTATATCCATACCACGCTGCCTGGGATTGAACTCACAATTAAGGCTTTACGTTGCAGCATGCGAATTGTCCCATGGGACAATGGAGTTAGTCATTTTCAATTGGTGTGCTGTAAGAGGATTGGAGGTGAGCCACAAAATTTCTTAATGTTATCAAGAATTATTATATTATTTTAAATAAGTTCAAATACATTTTGCTGTTACCTTCAGTCTAATTGGAAACAGTACTTGTTCAAATCAATCATTTGATTCTTTTTAAGATACTTATAGTAGAGGACTCCCTTCCAATTTAATGATGTAAACAGCATACCCATGTTTGAGTGAAGAACAGTGTAATGGCCCAGGATATGATTGATAATTTTCGAGAAATTGCTTATACAAGTATATCATTGTTATATCAAATAAACATGTACATAATATATAAAGTTGGTGAGATGTGCAGAATGGGATGGCATGGACTTGCCAATGAACAGCGATGTATGTAAAAAAACACCCAAAATTGATTTCGGGAATGTCTCGGCAATGCATAATTGTGTATATATTGAATTCTGTCTAAAGTAGTGAGGACATGTAGCTTGTATTAAGAAACAAAAATGATACTAATACTATTCAATTAGTACATATGGAGTTACAGGGAGTGAAAGAGAAAGAGAAAACTGAATATAGGGAGGATTGAGGAAAGGTCAAAAGATGAACGGGAATGCCACTAGTACGCAGGGGGTTACAAGGAGCGAAAGTGAAGAAGAAGACTGAGGATAGGGAGGATTGAAGAAAGGACAAAAGATGAAAGGGAATGCCACTAGTACGCAGGGGGTTAGAGGGAGTGAAAGTGAAAGAAAAAGGGTATATGGGGGGGGATCAAGGAAAGGATTAAAAATGAATGGGATTCAAGAAGACAGAAGATAGCATTTGATGTTGCATTTAAATTGTAGTTATCCAGGAAGCAAGTAAATCAAAGGGAAATCCACAGGTGGGAAAAGAAACTGTTGGAGTAGAAGAGGTGGCTGCATTTAGCTATTTCAACAGTAAAAGGGTGGGACCAATATGCCAGTAGCAGGTTTAAATTCATGTTTTGGGGGACAAAAAAAGCTTGTTAGAGCAGTTGCATGAAAACTCCAATTGTAACAACTTGTCTTGTGATTCCTGCATAAGTATTGGTGTGAATGGTATCCTGTCTATGCCCAGAAGTGTAGAATATATATTAGTTGGATTGATTTGAGTTTGCGACCCTGTATTTCATGCCCTTCTGATCATCTGTCGTTTGTTTGATTATCTCAAGGGCATGAAACCCAGGGTCACAAACTCAAATCAATCCAACGAAATGTTAGCTCTATCACTGATATTTCCCACTAAGTAATGCATAATATATATATATATATATATATATATATATATATATATATATATTCTAATATTAAATTGTAATAAGCAGAAGTTTTTTTGTTTTTTTTTTTAAGATTTTAATTATTTTTATTACAAATTATAATAAATTGTTTTATTTAATACTACTAAATAAAACAAAAATTATACTCTTTTTTATCATTATATTTTAAGTATTCAATGGAAGTTTAACAATATGTTCAGGTGTGCCATGAAATAAAAAAAAAAAAAAAAAAGGTTGAAAGACATTGAATGAGAGAATTAGAACATTTGCTAACAGAATTGTGAGGTAAATCCATGGGATTCAATTCCTATTAAAAATGCAGTAAAAACAGAAAAATCAGCCCTAGTTAAATAAGACCCTGTCTAATTTTGATGAAATTTGGTTCTGCACTCTTCAGAGGTTCAAGATACAATTGCCTCCTAAATTGGTTCCAGTATTTTCTATCATTTAAGCTGTATCTCAGAAACACATATGCATATATACAAGATTAGAGTTTTAGTATTATATAGCAATATGAATAAAGGCAAAAAGAAAACTTACCTAAGCCAACTTAAATTTTGTCCTCTGACAGAATTTTATCAAGGTAAATACAAGGATTTAATTTTGTAACAAGCATTTATATACAAGAGTGTTATTGTTTTTTCAAAATTTTGAATTTAGGAACGTTCATAAATATTCATCAGGTTAGTTGAAACATCAGGCAATCTATGTATCTAAAGTGATACAATTCAATATTTAATAAACAAAAGTGAGTAAGTGATGTTTTAGAAATTCTTTTGTGCAAATTAGTATATAAATTAATTAATCCGAAACTGAATTAATTTAATTTAAATACTAATTTTTTCATATTTATTTCTTTATAAATTGGTAAATGCATTAATTTTAATACAATTGGATTAGTTTTTAGAATGTTGTAAATATAAAATTATTCTTGGAAATAAACAATCTAATACTGTTTAATATTTTTGTTATAAATTCTCAAGAACTAAAAAAAAATAAAAAAAAACGTATAAATTCACTTTCATCATGTTTAGGTTTTATTCAAATTTTAATCATTGTTTTTTAAAACAATAAACACCGCTGAGAAGTGAGGGCAGTTAAAATAATAGTGGTGTCAAGGGAAAAACCATCCTTTTGCTACTACATTTGTTTTTGCAAACATGAAAGTTCATGTTCGCTGTGATTTTTACCACAGTTTTCAACTTTTACTGGTGGCTTATTTTTGTTTGTGGATTTTGATGACTGCTTCGTTGGCTTTTCAAAATAAGAGTAATGTGTGTCATGTTTTGGAGGTGTACACAATTTGAAAAAAAAATTATTTTCTGGAATGATGAACTTTATGGCTAGTAAATTTCACAAAAAAATTATGCGTCATGTAAGACTGAATTGGAAACATCCCCCCTGCCCCAGAAAAAACAAAAAAACACCAGCATTCTGAACAAGATTTGAATGAGAAAAAGTTTTAAAGGAACTGAGAGGTCAAAAATGAGGGGAAATGGAGCTTCATTTGCTTACAAAAAAAAAAAAAAAAAAAAAAAAAAAAATCAGTTTTTTTTTGAGGTTGAATTTCATGGGGATGTTTGGTTGCAAATCAATTAAAATATTGATTACATATTGATTTAGTGTTGCTTACAAAACAAGTGAGATTTTATTGCGAGAATCAATTTATAATAAATCCTGTTATAGAAAGTATATCTATGTAACTTTGAGGTCTTTTTTTGTGTCTGGAATAACTGCATCACTTCTTGAGGAATTTGCACATTAACCCAATTTTAGATATTTTTTTTTTTTGAGTAAAAAGTTCCTAGAGGATAGAATCCAGGTAGAACTCAATGTCCAGGACAGAGTAAGGATATAATAAACCGTCTTTAACTCACCTCTCTAAAACTTCTCTCTGTTAAGGTTTAATCTCCCACCTTATCTTGTCTGTTACCCCTCTCTTTAGCTCTAACATTCGTCCCACACTCTCATACTTACACTCTCTCTAAATTCTATTTTTTTATTTCCGGAGTTGTTTTTTCAGTTTCCTTTTTGAATTTGTAGGTCTGATGAATTGGATCGTATTTACAATTCCAATGGAATAAATTATGACCATGGAATATTAGTGTTTAAGCCTTTTTATTATATATATATATATATATATATATATTAGGTTGGTGCAAAAATAATGTCGTTTTCTAAAATATGTTACTATGTGAGAAAACGATATTATTTTTGCACCAACCTTATATATATATATAGATAGATATATACATACACACACATATTCTGGGTGTAACAGCAAAATCATCTATTTGTTAGATTAAGCTTTGAACGATTATATCTTAGGAATGATTAAAGATATCTTACTGGAATTCTCCAAAGTTTTTATAACTATTGTATTAGGTTGGTGCAAAAATAATGTCGTTTTCTCACATATGTTACTATGTGAGAAAACGACATTATTTTTTGCACCAACCTAATATTCTACTTTGAGCAATATGAATCTATAATTACTCTCCTAGCTGAACAGAGGAATCATGATGAAATCGATCATAAATGAAAATGACTTGTTCTTCATTAATTAATCATAGCTAAGGATCGGAAGCCAATGAAGGATTGAAACAAAGTTCAAATATATATTCCAGGATCATTTTCCAACTTATTCAAGATGATCTTTGCCCTCTCTAACTTTCTGTCCTGGAGTAACATGGTGTCACACACGTTTCACATACATTTTCATGTCTTTTTTCACTGCTCTTTGGACTGTCATAAGTGAAACTTCTTTCACCCATGCCAAACATCTTATGCATCAGTTTGGATCTTTTCTAATTAATCTCTTTAGCTCTAAGTTGAAATGATGATCCCCATTCCTATTGTGACCTCCTGATCCAGTTTTCCTCTTTACTGTTCCCTCTTTTTTTAAATTTATTCACTGTCCTCCTGATGGTTTTGAATGGACTTTGAAGATGGAAGCCAGAGTATGAATGTTGGCACCATTACTGATCCTTTTCCTCTCACCATTGTTCAGCTGGGAAGACATAGTAGGGCTGACACAAAATAATTTTAACCTGTTCTATTTCTAGCTGAACAACTCCAAGGGTTTTTCAGTGATTCTTTCGACAAATGGTGTCAAGATGGCTAAACGTCTTAACTGAAAACCAGGAAAAAAGAAATTAGTTTAGTGGTTTTTTTTAGATATTAAACACTTTGTGGGATGGACAATTATCCCATGCTGTTACACCCCCTATTATACACACACATACATACACATATAGGGGGCTGCAAAGTAAGTATTCTACAATTATTGATGTTTGTATAATCAATACAACACACTTTGTGCCCCCATTTTCTTTTTCATTAGTGTATACCTACTTTTTTCTACCTGTGTATGTATATATATATATATATATATATATATATATATATATATGTATGGGTTTTTTCATTATAATACATCTAAGCCTGGATAATGAAATGTTTCTCTTATATTCAAATTAAATATCTTTCTTTATTTCGACATCATATACAATCCTTGTGTCTTACAATACGAAGATTCCTTCACTTGGTTTCAAATCAGAGTGTGGGTTATGTGTTATTAAATTGCCCAGCATTTGATAATGTCCATTTTCGTCTATCAATATAATTACTTGAGACCATGACAACTTTCAAATGAATAAATGCCATATATTAATTTACTCAATACTGGAAAATATTTTTTTTTATTTTTTTTAAGAAAATATTCATAACTCACAATTATTTTTTATCAAGTGACAGCAAGTCTCCTTGATATTCCAACACACTCCTTGCTATTTTAAACGAGTTTCACTCTTGACTTCAACTCAGATGCTTCGGGGGAGGTTGTGATATATTGTTTTATTCATGTTGCAATAGAGACCTACCTGGTTCGCTGCCTGCTTGAGTGATTGCAGCAAAGATTCTACATCTTTGATACATTGGGAAATTAATGCAAGATCATTGTGGAAATTCAAATTGCTATTTGGTGTCTGGTGAGTGATAATTTACTTCATGGCTTGAAAAAAGTGTTTAGCCTTGGGTGACAGTCTTCCTAGGGATGGTGCTTTGACAAAACACCTAGATGCAAGATTGACATCCCACATTTTGTATCACAGCTACTAAAAGAACTATCATGGACATCATACGTGTGGATATTTTGTTTAATTTTTTCTGCTGCTTCAGCAATATGACATAAAATCATGTTCGGTACCCCAAGTAGCATATATGGTACCCCTTGCAGTGTATATCAAATGTGAATAAGCACAATTGCTACCTTCTGAAGAAGATTATTATTACGAGCATTAACCCATGAAAATTTCAGTTTTTCTACTTTAATATTTTGATTAATCTTAATTCTTCAGTTAATGATTGAATATGCTTGTGGTAAGTTCTACAAAAATACAATCCATATACATTTCCCTATGGTATCATTAAATATTTGAGCTTAACAACTAGCAAAATATTGCAATAACAATCAAAAATATGAATGATAGTCATTATTTTAAGAAGTGGGTACAAATGAAAAGATTTGAAATTGAGAACTTTTTCCATTTCACTGAAACAAACAAATACTTCTAGCTTACTTTTTTTTTTTTTCCTTTCATTCATTCATTTTCTTACTGTAACCAAGTAGTGTCTTTTCCCATCTTTCCATGTGCTCAAAACAAAATAGTTTATTATTTATTATGTATTGGCAAGTCTCAACACTCGTGCAAACTAATGAAGAGAATGATTAGCACAATTATTATGGGATTATTAAGTGAGAAAGTAACATGCCAACTGTAACAAAAAGGCTCAATAAGGAAACTCCAGGAAGAGCCACACTGAACATGCCTTATTAACAAGCCCAGAATTTCCAAAGGGACTTTTTTTTTTCTCTTTTAGGATGTGGGGGTGGCATAATGGATAGCGACTCGGGATGAGAAATTGAAGAACTGAGTTTGAATTTCAGTCTTGTCAGTTACATTTCCTTTAAACACAAATACCTTTTGGAAAGGTATGAAACCATCTCTTGGATTGAAATTGTCTAGCATTCACTGCCATAAAGGAGGACTGGTATTATATAACAGTTCAGTACTCTTTTCTTCGTTTTTATTGGTTCAAGTCACTTCTTCATTTGTGAGGAACCAGTAATAAGGAGTACCAGAGAAAAGCAATAATAACAATGAAAATTGCAATATGAGCACTGTTAAAAAAAAGTTGCTGAAGACATTAGGTTTATAATACCCAGAAATTCATACACAGATGTCCTCAAGGACACATGGCATAGTGGATAAAGGCATTAGTTAGATTCAGTGACAGGACCCAAAGATTGTGAGTTCAATACCTGGTTAAGTCAGTGGTGAACTTGGAGAGGGGAATTAAGGAGATAACTGACATGGCGCATGGAACTAGAACAGTCTACCTCAGCGAGCGAAATAAAGGGTTCAGTTTGACATTCCAACCACCTGAAGAAGGCCGAAACGTTGTGATAAATATAGTCCGAATATGTAATTAGTGTACATAATACCTCAACTCAGAAATATAGACATTCAATGCCATATAGCAGGACTGATATTACATAACAGTTCATCACTCTTTCCATTGTTTCTAGTCAAAATTTCCTGCATCTTAATACTTTACTTAGTTTTAGGAAGGAAATTTTTGCTATTCCAACATGCATTTGAATTTTGGCATCACATTTTCTGTCACTAAAAAAACTTAAAACACTACCTTGTTTGTTTGTTTTTTTTAATCATTTCACCCCAAGTAAGGCAATACAGTCACTAGGATGCAAAGAGGCTACTGAGTGTTAGAGAATAAGAAAAACTCCTATTAAGGAGACAACAATAAAAGAACAAGAATTAAGAAGACAGAAGATAATTGACATTGCATTTAAATTTTTGAAGTTCAAAGTTGACAGGGCAGCAAGAAGACATTTAAATTTTTATACTTGCTGGATTCTGACATATGCAACTCATAGTTTGCATCGGAGGGGGGGGGGTCATCTGTTCCTTTTGATGACAGACATACATACATTCTATCCGCAGTGGCAGTGATGATTCCTGGGTAAGATAAAACATTGAAGCCCAATCCTCTCCAGGCTGGTTTTGAATTCAAAGTTGCTTCCTTCTTCAAGACCAGTTACCACGCAAGGCTATAGGACCCAATCTGCCCTTCTATTTTACCCATAGTTAGGGGGAGAAGAGATGGATTCATCACTTTTCCAAGGTGAAACAATTTAAAAAAAAAAAAAAAAAAAGAAAAAAAAATCCAGTCCCACTGAAATGACCATATTATGTTGAAACATTGGTACCCATATGATCACCAAAGTTAAGCAACATTAAGCCTGGTCAACACCTAGACAGGTGACCATTTGGGAATACCAGGTGCTGTAAGCTTGGATGTACTGGTGATGTAATGGATAATGGCTTGGAATTGTTAATCATAGAGCTGAGTTCAAATTCCTGTTGACTTCGTTATATTCACTTATGTACAAATAGCCTTCGGAAAAGTATGAATCCACATGTTCTCCTCCCAGCTATGGGTTAATTAGTAAAAATTATCACTACTAAATCATTATTTAAAAAAAAAAATTCTTACACTAAAAATATTTTCTGGCTTTAAATAATGTGCAAAGGGTTGATAAGCCATAAAGAAAACAAACCAATCAATATTAAATGGAGAAATTTTGCAACCAGCCGGGAAAAAAAATCCTCTCAGATTAATTGAGATTTGATACAAGAAAGCCTAGGGGAAAAGCAAATCATCCAACTTAATGATAGTTACATTCATGCAGATAAATTAAAAGATACAGCAAAGCCTGGGGGAAAGAAGAAGATGTCGCCCTTAAATAGAGTCCCACTTGAATAATTAATGGAGGTTTGATACAGCAAAGACAAAAAAATAATCCAGAGTTTACTGTGCAAATAATTGGAGAAATGTATTTAAACAGGGCCGGTGCAAGGATCTCGAGCATCCTCACCCCCAATCTATGATACCACCCCTCCTCTACTACATCTCAATTTTCATAAGGTAAGTTAGTGCCATGTGTGATACATGCTGAGGCGATCATGTATTGAAAGATACATGACTGAGGAGGCAGATTTTTTCCCTGCAGTAGGTTGCCATTTCTTTCTGCAGTAGACCAGTTGCCATCCAAGGCTATAGAACCCGGTCTGTCCTGGTATTTACCCATAGCTTATGGAGGAGAAGAGGATTCATACCTTTCCCAAGGGTATTAGCATGTAAGTGAATGTAATGGATTCGACTGGAATTCGAACACGGCTCTCCGATTCCTCAATCCGAGCCGCTATTCATTACTCCACCTAAGGTAGTATTCATATAAAATACAAATTTTACAGTAACCTAATCAGATACAATAATGGATCCTATTCAATATAGGTGAACAATTCAACTAGAAAATAATTACAATGTATCTAAATACAAATTAGAGACATGTCAGAATAGATCATGCCATCTTAAATAATTAGAGACATGTCATAATAGATCATGCCATCTTAAATAAATCAACAATGTTTTGTGCCAATTTTTAACATCAACTTAAGACTTTTCTTGGCAAAAGGTTGAATAATTTTAACATATTCAACATTATGGATAAAAAATAGTGAATTTTATATAGTGTTTTTTCAAGACTTAGCATGAGAAAAAAAATTCATGGATTTTGCTGAAAAAAACAAAAACAAAAAAAAAAAACAAATGATGTCAAAATCTGCAAAAAAATTTTCATCCTTTAATAGCCATTTGTACTTAGTTTAAATTGTAATGCATATAAATGTAGGTAGAAAAAAAAAAGCAAATGTTGATAAGATAGCGGGGATCAGAAAGCCCTGCCTGAGGCACCCAACTCTCTGGGTTGAAAGTTTGGGGGTAGCATGTCCCTCTATTTGAAAACTTATTTGTGAAAATATCTAATAATATTAATTCTTTATATGTCACCATTTTTTGACAGCATAAATAAACTCACATATCAGAATAAATAATACAGATAATCTATTTTATAATAAATATCATAATATATCATCTTAGAATTTTATGTGTGCCTCCCTTATCATGGCCATTACACCCTGCCAATATCTCATAAATAATAGGCTATTCTGTTTTGATTGAATGGAAAAATAGAAATGACATATCAGGGACACTACTTGGTTTCAGTGAGAAAAGGAAAAAAAAGAAAAAAAAGAAAAAAGGGGAGATACAAGAGATGACAACACTCATGTGTTTAATGTCTGTTTCAATGAAAGGGAAAAGTTGACAATTTCAATTCTTTTCATTTGTACCCACTTGCTTCTTTAAATAATGACCAACATTCATATTCACAAATTTTATTGCAATATTTTGTTATCACCGAAAAATATGAAAACTTAATCTCCATTCTACCTGCTCCAAATCTAAGCGTTCAAGAGTGTTATGTGGTATATTAACTGCTGACAAATATATATATATATATATATATATATATATATATATATATATATATATATATATATATGAAAATCAGCATTGTCTCTGGGAGTGGGGTCTCAGCCCAAGCAAGCCAACATTCAAGTATATCTATTTCAAAGCAACAAATAAAAATTATATGTTACAGTTAAAGGAATCATCTAAATTATATCAATAGTATATTTTGTTAAAGATTGTAATGAGCCAACAAACATTGATGACCTAAAGTTGCTACTTTTATATATGTGTGTATAGTGATATCAAAGATATACTTGTATTTATACATATAAGATAGATATAATCAGAACAAAAAAAAAAAAAAAAACATAACATAATTGTGAAACAGGTATGTATAAAATAGATTCCCAGAACTGCTCCTCAAAATACATTGGTGAAACTTGTAGGAAAAAAAACCCAAAAAAACATATCTACGAACACAAAAGGCATCTTATACAAAACAATTTATCAAATGCATTAGTTATACATAGAAATAAATTAAAATGCCACTTTGACCTAAAGAATACCATACTTATTAAAAGAGAAAGAAACTTACTTATATGGAAAATTCTTGAAAGTGCTGCTATTAAATCTTAAAATATAAATCTGTGCCCTGGTGGTTTTCAAATATCTCCATTCCAGAAAGAATTACTCCTTTCCCAAGCCAACATACATGACTATAAAAATGTTACAAAATTAAAAGAAAAAGCTAAATTCCTGATCTCATGTTATTTTAAATATATAACACATAAATTAATCCCAAACTAAATTAACTTAAATATTAAATTGCATAAAAAATTTCAAGAAAATCATTAAAGAGTATCAATTAGCACCCTCTATAACTTAGACTTTTCAGTTAAACTGATGAATATTTGAGTGTTCCTTAAATTTTTTAAAACCAACATTTTTACTATTGTCTATAAATACTTGTTATAAAAGAAAATCTTTGCATTTGCCTTGCCATCAGAAGATGAAACATATTGGCTAAGTTTTCCTTTTGTCTTTATTCATATCATTCTTTTACAGATGAATGCTATCTGAAATTTTACATATACAACATTTCTTATATATTATATTTATTAGGTACCACCACAAAAAAACAATATCTCAGGTTTAAAATGAATTTTTAAAAATGAAAGATCTTTCTTGAAGCTTTTACTTTTAATTTCAAGCTAATAGATTAAATATATCTCCAGTAAACAAAATACCTTGCTGTATTTCAAAACTAATTTAAATTGACTGAAAAGAGTTTTTTTGTTTCTTTTGCTAAAATAGCTGATTAACCCCCTTTTTAGTAGTCTTTCATTGCAATGTAATTCTCTTTACTAAAAAGAAATCTTCCAAAAATAAAATATACTTTTCTAAAACTTTAGTTTCAAGAATACTAGCTGATTTAATGTATAATTAATCTGATTTGAAACGAATATTATTTAAGTTTAAAATAGCACAGAAGTATATTTTTTAAGACTGCAGTAGCTGTTTATTTAGACTGATGACATGTTTGACAGCTTGATGTTTATCTAATGATGTTCTATGGAAGCTTTAACTAACTTAAAAATAATTAAATATAACACAAGTACCTTTTCATATATAATTTTTAAGTATTCAGTAATCTTAAAAATCTAAGAAAATATTCTCCATAATTTAATGTTTTACTGAATTTTAGATACTTTCTGGCATCAAATCTACTATAGTTATCACTCTTATTTAGTGTTGTGTACTGCTGCCCATATCTACAAAAATTAGCATGTTTATACACATAAAAAAAAAAAAGAAAAAATTCTAAATTCTTTTAAAAAATATTGGTGTTTGATGATATCTACTAAGCTTTTACTTTTAAAATTCTGTATTAATTTCACACTTTGAGATGACATTATTATTCTAAAATATATAAAAAATTGAAAATTCTTGTAAAAATTCATTATTCATTGAAAAAATTATTTTTCTTAAGACAATATTGTCCTTAATATATCTCATTTATAAAAGCAATTAAAAGCGTTTCTAATTAAATAATATCATAATTTTATTGCATTTTTTATTTTACGATTCAGAGCAGATTTTTGGTAAATGGTGATTCTGTTAGACAAAAACAAATTGATGGTTTAAATTCTTTAAGGAGTCCTGTTTTTTATTGATATAAATATGAAGAGGGTGGAATTTAATTTCTTAAAATTTCATAAAATTAAGTCAGTGGGATTAACAGATGTAAGAAAAAATATTTTTTTTTTTTAAACAAAGATTTTCTAAAGAAAAAAAATTTCCCAAATAATTTCATTCATTTGTGAATGTGTCCTGAAATTTTAATTACAATCCGACAATTATTTGATTTTTTACAATAATTCCCAAAACAATGTGTTTTTTTACTGGAAAAAAAAAAAATGCTAAATTACTCATAACAATCTTTAGCCCATCCACTGATGCAAGGAGGACAAGATTTTTGACCAAAATTTCAAACATGCTAGAAAGGATTGAAAAATTTACTAAAATAATCAAAAAATACTTTGTTATTATTAAGAGGAAAGACCAAACATTTTAATGATAAAACTTTGACATTTTTATGATATTTGGAGACTTTTTTCATTACGGTATAGTCTTTTATAGAGGAATGTATGTATGTATGTATGTATGTATGTATGTATGTATGTATGTATGTATGCATATATATATGCAAGTATAAAATATCACAGATACTAATAAAACAGTGCTCAATGTATTAGTCAGTTATGTGCTATGTGTGATACACACTTAGGTGATCATGTATCTTTCGATACATGACTGATGAGGCAGATTTTTTTCTCGCAGTAGGTTGCCATTTCTTTCTACGGTAGACCAGTTGCCATCCAAGGCTATAGAACCCAGTCTGTCCTGCTATTTACCCATAGCTGGAGGGAGAAGAAGAGGATTCACACCTTTCCCAAAGGTATTAGCACGTACGTGAATGTAATGGATCTGACTGGAATTCGAACTCGGCTCTCCGATTCCTCAATTCGAGCTGTTATCCATTACTCCACCATGCCTCCTCCCAATGTATTATAACAGACCTATAATTTATATTAATAATAAATATACATTTCGTTTTCTCAGCAGTACTAAAACTACAAGTTTCATGCACAATGTAATCATCAAGTACTGAAAAGCATAATATATGTATTAATTCTTAGGGGATCAGTTTATTACTTAATAACAATTTGAAAAACAAACCTCCAATTTGTGTTCAGTCCATTAACCTCAATTTACCTGTACTGTCAAAAAAGACAGAATATTTTATGTACTTACTATTATTAGGTTTTCAAATGCAAGATTTAAAATTTTTTTCCTATTATTGTTGTATGCTGTTTTTTTTATGCAGTCAGCTTTTTCATACTTGCAGGTTTTATAAACATCTTGGAACAGTATCTGCTCTTATGGCAATAAAGGCATAACGAGTGCAAAGAGTGACAAAAGACATGCAAATATATGTGATAGATAAAGACAGAGTCAGACAGGTAGAGAGAGAGAGTTGTAGATAGGTAGACAGAGTCAGACAGGTAGATACATACATACATAGACAGACAGACATGTACGTACGTACACAGACAGACACGTACATACATACTTACATACACAGACAGACAGATACGTACGTACGTATCTGTCTGTCTGCGGGTAGAATGGAGATTAAGTTTTCATATTTTCCGGAGATAACAAAATATTGCAATAAAATTTGTGAATATGAATGTTGGTGATTATTTAAAGAAGCAAGGGGGTACAAATGAAAAGAATTGAAATTATCAACTTTTCCCTTTCATTGAAACAGACATTAAACACATGAGTGTTGTCATCTCTTGTATCTCCCCTTTTTTCTTTTTTTTCTTTTTTTTCCTTTTCTCACTGAAACCAAGTAGTGTCCCTGATATGTCATTTCTATTTTTCCATTCAATCAAAACAGAATAGCCTATTATTTATGAGATATTGGCAGGGTGTAATGGCCATGATAAGGGAGGGACACATAAACACAGACAGACAGATACATACGTACGTACGTACGTACACAGACAGACAGATACGTACGTACATACACAGACAGATAGATACGTACGTACATACACAGACAGATACGTACGTACGTACATACACAGACAGATACGTACGTACACAGACAGATACGTACGTACGTACATACACAGACAGATACGTACATACACAGACAGGTACGTACATACACAGACACGTACATACACAGACACGTACATACACAGACACGTACATACATACGTACATACACAGACACGTACGTACGTACATACATACACAGACACGTACGTACGTACATACATACACAGACACGTACGTACGTACATACATACATACACAGACACGTACGTACGTACATACACAGACTCGTACGTACGTACATACATACATACACAGACACGTACGTACGTACATACACAGACTCGTACGTACGTACATACACAGACTCGTACGTACGTACATACACAGACTCGTACGTACGTACATACATACAGACAGATACGTACGTACAGACACAGATAGAGGATAAAGAAAGAACAAATAGGAAACGTTTTAATGTTTTACTTTTGAGTTTTGAGATATGGAAAAAAAAAGAGAAATTCTGCTATTCTATTTTTATTTTTGTCTTGTTTGATCGACGCACTCTGTAGCCGAGAAGTCAATGAAACAGTAACTCAATGCAAATTGTTTTGAAGTTCAATGCAAGCGATTTTAAAAGAAATTTAGTCGTTGTAAAAGTATATAAACTCAATTTTATTATAAAATTTCTATATATGAAATAAATAAAAATATCTGTAAGTGATTGTGTCCACTGACCGCTTTGCACCAGCTTAGTAACACTGATTGAAATAGATTTTTTTTTAACTTATCTTAAAAGTTAAAACAAAATACCTATTTTTAACAATTTAACCATCACACCTTTTTATCTCTTATAGCATCAACGATTGCTACCAAACAAATCCGAGCATTTGAAACGTCTCTTCACAAATTAAATAAAAAGGCTTTTGAAATGGATGTTTTTCAAAGGTAAACATCTATGCGTAATGCTGGTGAAGCAAATTTAAGTTTTTATTTTTTATTTTTTTACAAATTTCTAAACAGAAGATCATAAAAGCAAAAGATGACAACAGATTTTTTAAAAATAAAATTTAAAGCCAATATATTTTTATATTGTTAGTCAGTGTTTCATCTTGAATTGGCATTTATTTGATAATGAAAAAAAAATGAGTCACGTAGTACAAAAAGGTGATAATTAAGAAGAAACATTTAGTTTCCACAGCTTGATTGATACGCTCTTAAATATGCATTTAAAACTAAAAACATATTTTTAAACAAAATACTAAAAAAACTGAGTATATAAAATAAATCATTTAAAATCAAGAAACGAATGAATGAAAAAAAAAATCAACCTGTTATGTAAATTTAAAAAATTAATAATCAGTCACGCATTTTCAAAAATGAAAAAATAATCTACCATAATTTAGGTATTTATTTTTTAATATTAATTTATTTTATTTTTGTCTGAAATCCGATAAAGCATTATTTACATTTTTTAATCAGTCATACTCATAAACAGTAACACTTTTTTGGACATCAGTCAGGATAAATGTTTTTTTTTTTCATACTTACGTTTATATTCAGCCATCAATCGTTTTAAAGCGGACCCAGCCATTTTTATTGTATTTTCTGTTTTGTTTCTCAACTTTTCATTCCATAGGTACTTAATATCAACAAGAAAACATTTACCGTCCGCTCACTTTTTGGCTTTTCTGGTAACAAGATAAAGTGTCACCGTTGCACCGCCATTACAAACAGGAAGTACTCACATAGGCAACGTCCGTAACACTAACGCTGATTGGCCCAAATGCAGAATTTTCAAAATTCTCGTCCAATTAGATTCGGTCTTACAACAGATTTGTCACGACAGCGCATTAGCTGTACGATCGAAGTCGCCGGTGATATCGCATCTTTTATCATCGGAGATATACACATAGGAAAAGAGGAGCAGAGACTACGATTTTTTGGGATATTTTTCCCCTAGTTTTTCGATTTAGGAAAAGAAAAAAAGGGGGAAAATAACAACGGGGTCAACAAAATACAAACACTTAAAAAAGAAAAACACAAAACAACACTTAAACAAAAAAAAGAAAAAAAGAAAGATCACATTATTCTTTTTCTCCCTGTTTCAATTCTTCCGAGTTTTATTATATTTTTTCTCCCGCTTTGCTTCGATTAACCATACCGGTTGGTTGATTATTATCATTTGCTAATCTTACAAAAGAAACCCCCCCGAAAAAGGAAGTATCGATGGCCGGAGGAGGCTCTTATTATATTAGAAACCCGTTTGATTTTACTTCAACTAAGAACAACTTATTCTGGGTAGAAATTTGGTTTCCACATTCTGAGAAGAAGAAAGTCGTTCTGCCCGTTTTTCGTTAAAGAAGAGAGGAAAAAAAAGAAAAGAAAAGAGGGCGACCGACTTCACTCGTTGTTTTTATATATACAAGAAAAAGAAAAAAAAAACAATTAAATCTGAATTGTTGAAATTCAAGACAAATAGAAAAAAATTAGATAAAATTAAAAAAAAAGATTAAAAAAAAAAAAAAAAAAAAAAACATTTAAAAAATAGAGGACAAATATTTCTCCCGCTATTTTAAAATTTTCTCATCGAAAGACCAAAAAAAAAAAAATCGTTTTTTTTATTATTTAAATTATATGAAAAAAATTGTGCTATTTATTTCTACGCTGTAATATAGAAATTACGTGTTTTTCAACATTTATTATTTGACTTAATTTTAAAAAACTATCAGACTGAGAAAACAAATCGACAAGGAAGACAACGAAATCAAAGTCGTGGTGCTCTTTAGTAAGTAGAATTGGTAAAAAAAAAAAAAAAAACGTGTTATTTTTTTTTTTTCTTTTTGAAACGAATGTGTACAAATCTCTTTCTCCATAATTTTGTCATGTCTTTATTTTTCTTGCGTGATCGGATATAAACAAAACTTCATCAAGCAACCAACCGAGCTATTAATAGAGATCTAACGTTTGCAGTTGACAAATAATAAGATATTTTTGATCTTTTTCTTAACCTCCATTCTGCCACTACTACTAAAACACACACACACATAACACGCTGAAACTCTTATTTTGCTTTCATCACAAATTTTATCTTTTTAAATCACTTTAGCATCTTGGATCTACCGCGGACGGGTTAATCTACCCGCTGAGAATTTATACGATGGCAACTGACGGTAAATGGGAGGTAAGTTTGATTTTTAAAATAAAAATTTCTCTCCATTTCATTGTTTGTCAATTATTTTTTTTCTTCTTTTTCTCCTTCTTCTTTTCGTTTCTTCTTTTTCCTCCTTCGCTTTGCTTTTTAGTTACAACCCATCATGCAGGTTGAAGAAGAGCCACGTGATCGTCGATATGCATTTTTATTGGTTCGTCGTAGCACATGACCTTCTGACGATGATTCCATTGGCCGTGAAGCGACGCGGTTAATTTGAATCCAACGTTCACTTTTTTTTTCTTTTCTCGTCGTCGTCGTTTGCTGCCGATATTTTGATTCTTTCTATCGATTATTTGTTTTGTTTTTAAGGAAAAAACGATTTGCTTTAATTCTACAACGGATCGAACGAAGAAAAGTTTTAAGAAAACAAAAAAAGAATAGTTTAAGAATTTTATATCTTTTACAATTCTTGCGCTACAGTCATGCCTCTTCAGGTAATCTCGTTTAACAAAAATGGAATCAAACGTCTTCTTCATGAATTATTATTATTATTTTTTTTAATATTTACCTATCCGTTTTTATTTTTTCATCATTCACAAATAAGTCAATAGTTTCACCTGTTTCTTTTTTTCTTTCTTTAGTGCTTACAAAATCTCGCTTTTTGCTTGATCACCCCGGAACTTAGAGCTTTAAAAAAAAAAATTACTTCCTATTTTAAAAACCATTTTTTTTTTTTTTTTTTTACTTTTCGCTATTATATGTCATAAAAAAAATAAGTTTCATTTAGAAGAATTGTATAATTTAATAACCATTTATTCAAAAATAAAATTTTGGTTACTATTTCAAGGATCAAAGGAGTATTTTTTTTTATTTTGTAGTAAATAAAAACGTTAAATTGTATATATTTAGAAATACTTAGGCAATAATCTAAGATTTAATTCAAATCGTCGAAAGAAAATGGCTATTTAATTGTACTTTAGTGTAAGCAGCGATATATTAAATTAATTTTAGAAACGAACGTCAAGAATAGATTATTCATCAAGAAATGTTTTAAAGTCGTTAACTTTCCTTCTTTGTCTAATTTAATTAGTAATTAGAAAATTACTTTAAAAAATGATATTTGGAGAGAAAAAAATTTGTTTTTAAATCTTGTCAAAATAATGAACACGGTTTCGTTTCGTCAAGAGAAACCCGTGTTTTGTAGGCGCCATGTTAGATCCGTTGTTTTTACTGCTTAAGAAGAAATATTAATGGCTTTTATTTGATATTCTCTATGGAATAAACGGTTTTGATTTTTGTCTTTTCCGAAAATAAGATTGATCGCTGCGAAAAACGCTTCAAACGGAATTTACAATGGAAAATGTTTGAACCGTTAAAAACGAGCAAGAATTCAAATGTTTTCTCTGAATTTCCGGTCAGGGTGGGAAAGATATATATATATATATATATAGAAAAACAAGTACTTTTCTTTTATCTGATTAGTTATATTGCTTTGTGTAAAAATAAAATACATCGACCTCTTTTTTGTGGATTATTTTAATATTTTCATATTACAAGGATCAAGCAAGTTGGATTACAATATACCAACGTATATGTGTGTGTGTGTTGGGGCAGCAGACTATTATTAAGTTAAATATAGACAATGAATGTCTGTTTGATCATGAGCCGTTCTAAACTTTGTATAGTTACTTTAATTTCGTGTGAAGGACAAAAAATTCCATTATAATAAAAAAAATATCCAAATGTTGGTCAGTTTCTGTCTTCATTTTCTCCCGAAATTAAAGCAACTGTACGAAATTTAGAACGGCTTATTAGACATTCATTATGTTTAATGATCTGTTGCTCCCCCCCATATATATATATATATATATATATAAATAATATATATATATATATAATAGTGTGACCCTGATATAAGAGAGTTGCCGGGACCGGAGAATAAGTCTCTTTTATCCGGGTTTGGTCTATTTTGTTTAGGTAAGTATGGCTCTAATTTGGGACCAAAGAAAATCTCTCTTATATCCCGGGTTACACTGTAATGGGAAGATTGGTTATCGGAGCTAAATCGTTTATGGACAGTGTTGAAATAGAAAAAAAACATTGCAGAGCAATTGTCAGTTTTAAATTTGACTCGTAGTGAAAAATCATATATTCGAGAAATCAAGATATATTGTAAATTAAAGTTTAATAAATCCACATTAAATATAAAAAACGAATTTCCGATAAATAATAATAATAAATATTAATGGTGATTTTGTTAATTTTTCTTGCTCGTCGTTTCGATCTGTTTTTTTTTGTTTGTTTGTTTTTTTTGTTTTTTTTTTTGTTGATGTTTTCATTTGAAGCAACAATTTTTTTGTTTATTTTTCCCTCAAAGATGAAAAGACAACAAGAAATTTTGTGCCGCCATTGACGACACCGATGAGAAAAAAAAGGAAAATAATTAAAAAAAAAAAAACTCTTCTTAAAATTATGATTGAACTTTTTTTTATGGGTTTAAATTCTTCTTCTTTCCTATCTTTATCTTTTTATCATCGATATTTTAATAAAAAATATTTACGTTTGCCTTTCCTTCCTAGCCTTTTTCTTTCTTTTCCTCGCTGAATGATTGTTGGAAAGAAATCGTTATTAAAAGCGCCATTCTTTATTTTGTTTACTTTTTTGACGATTAAGATTTCTTTTTTTATTTCCTTTCTCTCTTTTCCTGTTTTTGTCTTTTAATCAGAAATTATCACTGAATGTTTTAAATAGGACGATACGAGACATTTTTTGTTAGTTCACTCATTAATGCTTTTTAGTAGTTGGGGATAATGTAATTATTGCGGGAGTTTAGTCCTCTTCATATTCAAGGGGTTTTTTTTTTGTCGGTAATTTTTTTTTTTTTTTTTTTTTTCTTGCCTTCGTCTTCAAATTTTCTAATTAAAAACGATGTAGGAAAAAGTCGTCTTTTAAAGAAATGGCGATTCAGAAATATTTATACTTTTTTCATATCATTGTACTTTAAAAATAATCGATCACATTTTTTTTTCCTTTCATTCTAAAAGAGAAAGGGAGAAAAATTTCTCTAAGGATGTTGTGTTTTTTTTTGTTTTTTTTTTTTTTTTTTGTCAACATCTAATCAACAATTAGTGGGGGGAAAAAGTCATTTAGGATGAAGAATTGAAAAGATAAACCGTAAACGACTATATATGGAATTATATTGCATATTAGTTTTTTTAAGCCGGAATTAAAATGACATTCTTCCTTGAAATGAGGGTGTAGTTTGTTTTTTTTTATTTTTAAGAATATTTTCCTCAACTGTTTAAGAAGGGAACAATAAAAATTGATAATTATTGAAAATAATTACAAAACATTTTATCGTTTTTATTATTGGAATATTTTTAATGGCATTGTTTAACACTAAGAAATTAGATTAGAAAATAACTCTACATCAAGAATGCAAAAAAAAAAATAAAAATTTAAACAAGAATTTATATTACTTTTTCATTCATGACTGAAACTTAATATTTCAGCTCCATAGTGAAAATAAAATTGAATTCCGTGAAACTTTTTGGTTGGAAAAGTGAAAAAAACAGAATTGTAAGAAGGAAATCTGCTTCTTTCTCTAGTTTCAAATGTTTTCAAGGTAAAAAAAAAACAATGGGTTGCTTATTTTTAGGAATCCTTTTCCTGATCTCCCACTAAGGAAAAAAAAATGGTATTGTTTTATGATTCTTAATTCTATGGCGAATGGTTTGTTTTTTGTTTTTTTCCAATTTACTCTTCTTACATTTCATTTTGATTTCTTTTATCCAGGATCCATGGACAATATGACACTATTTTTTTTATTTTTTCGGCAAAATCTTGTTTATTTCCCTTGAACTATTTAAAAAAAATATAAAAGCTTGTATATTTTTATTAAGTCTAAAAAATAAAAATGATATCCAATTAGTCATGGACAGTAATTGATTTTTTATTTTATCTCATTTTACTAAGCAAATTCCATGGAATGTCTTGAAATTCTGAGATTGAGGAATTCAATGTGAATAATACTCGAAATTTGGACGGTATTTGTCCATCCACTGTCAGTCACGTGTGAAATACAGTTTTCCTTTTCTAGGAGAAACGAAAAAGCATTTGTCTGATCATTGCACATCTTTCTAAATCACATTTTGATAAATTTTTGAAAATTTTTTTTTTTTTTTTTTTTTTTTTTTTTTTACTGCTATGCTTGACAATTCGTGGCCTCTGTATTATTGTAACAATCTCTCCTCTCTCTCTCCTTCCCCCCAAACATTTTAATTTAGGTTTCAGCGTCAGAGGCAAATTGTAATTTTTAAGCTCTTGGAAGTCGAAAACTCAGTTTATCTCTCTTAATCATTACAAACTAACAGCCTCAAACAAGATCGATTATAAATCACTTAATATTTACAAGTTTTTCAAAACCCTTTTGGGGCTTGAGTTTTAAAGCCGTTGACAGTCTTTCAGTTGCTATTACTATCCATCAGTACTAAAAAAAAGGGCTGTCACTCTCTTGCTAATTCAGCTAATTGCTACATTTGTACATACACTACTTTATATTATGGTACATAATAACATTTCAAGAGACTGTTTTTATGTTCCGAATATGGAACTGAGATTAATTTGGTTTGTTAACTTATTACTCACTTTTTCAATTCTGTTTTTTTTTTTTTTTTTTTTTTATGTTACACTGCTAAGAAGACAGGATATTGAGGTGAAGTGATTAGGTGAACATTGGGTTTTAGAATCTGCATCTTGTGTTAGGATGTGAAGACCAGTTTGTTTTTCTTTTCATTTTGGACATTTTGGCTTGGATCCTTTTATTGATTTCATTTATATTAGATTACTTTTTGAAAAGTTGAAGAAAAGAATCGTTTTTAATATTTAGAAAAGGTTCTGAAAGGTGTAAACAAAAAGGGAGGTAATCAACTTTTTGTTTGCATTTTGAGCAAGCTTACACACAGACACTTATTCCTTCTAGCAGGTGCACTAAAACAAAGTACCTCCACAGAAATGCAATACCTAAGGTTTAAAATGAAAAACCTTGAAGTTTTTATTTCAGTTTTAATTTGAAGTTAATAGATTAAGTTTAATATTTCCATAAAGCTAAATGAAGTGGGGGGGGATGTAAAAAAAAATTCTAAAATAATTTACTTCATTTGTAAGTCCTGGAAGTTTTATTAAAATCCAACAATTCTCAAATCAATGTGCTAAAATCTCCTATGCTAATCTTTGCCTCCCTCCCTCCCTCCGCTGACAGATTTGTAACCAAAATTTCGATCATTTTAAAAGATTAAAAAAATATAATTTAATAATCAAATTTGTCTTGGTCTCTCTTAATAAAAATTTTTGACAATGAAACCTTGTTTTTAGGTTTGGGACATTTTTTTTTCCTTGTGATTTCATCATTTATTAGTATATTTAAAATTTATTTATTGTAATTTTTTTTTGGTTACAGTGTTAATTTCATACTAACAAATTTGATTAGTATTTGAATGAAACTTTTTTCTCTTTAAAGAAAGATATTATGGACAATATTCTGTCTCCTATAGTAGTTTATACAACAAGAAAAATGACTAACTTTTTAAAAATTTTACACAAGTAAAGCAGTAAAAATAATGCATTAAAAGTGAAAAAGTAAAGCTATATTTACATTTAAAGATAATTTGTTTTGGAAGAAAGTTTGCAGTATTGGTTATTTTTACAATGAAGTTTTTCTATCCATTTTCACAAGCTTTCAACTGCATGAAATATTATTTCATAAATGGCATACAAATGTTACTGTTGGAACAATTTTTTTTTTCTATTAATGGGCTCTATTACATTGCATAAAATAATTCTTTTTCAAAGGGTCAGTTCATTAGTATTATTGGGTAAAAAATATTTAAGTATTATGCAAAATACTTAAAACCTAATGCCTCACTACAAATATATTAACTTTCTATTGCAGTCCTGACCCCAAATCTCTTTTCTTTCCTCATTCAGAATTAATGACTAAAGGAAAGTTTTATATAAATGTATATAATTTGGAGAGAATCTGATGCAATTGAAAAAGTTGTACCCATTCAGTACCTCTTGAATATGATTTTAACTTGAAAAAACACTATTTTATCAGCAGAAAATGCTATGGTTCATGAGTCTCTCATGCAATCTGGCTATTTCAATATATTCCCATTTCTTACTAAATTAGTACTGGAATAATGTGGGATATTTAAAACATTAAAAAATGCTAGTGTGAGGATCAGTTAAATTTAAGTGCTTAAATGTTTGACATAAATCGTTCTTCATCTCAGTAGACACAGGCTTGTGTGTGTATTTTGCAAGAATTGATCACCGAAAGAAAATGTTTGACCTCGCCCATCTTACAACGGATCTTTGTCTTATTGAAAGTTGATCTATGAGAATTCACTCTCTTTGCAGGCGATATATTTTATGACCAAACAGTGACAATTTTTCTAAGTGATAGTGAACATCTGAACCACTTTTAAAATGGAAAACATGAACATTTTCCTTGTCCCTTTTACTTACTGCGTCTTGCCTACATGCATAAAGCATTTCCTTGATGTTGACAGTTGTTTAAACACACAATAGAAATCAAACTCTTTATCTTTTTCCTTATCACTCCTTTTAACCTCTGTTAAACTGCAGATATGTTATCAGTTTTCATTATTAATAAGCCTATAATGTTTTTGTTTCTAAACATTTAACAAGCATTTAAGGTAGAAAACTCTTTTTGTATTGTTATTGAAAAGCTTTTCTCTATCTCTCACATTTAAGTTTTTATCCCCTACATCATCTGGCATTGAAATGTGAATGTAAATTTAGGGATATGTCAAAAGTAATCTCCCATTTATTTTCACAAAGTTCAACAGGAAGTGTGCAGTAACTTTTTTTTTTTTTTTGTTAAAAAAAAAAAAAAAAAAAAACTAGACCGAGAAAAATTTTGTCTCCACATAGTTACTGCCATTTGGCTATGCAGTTTAATTTTGTGGACTGACTGCTTCCTGTGAAGGGTAGCCTGGAAAGTGATTTATAGAAGAAACTTTGTCATCACTGTAGAAAGGCATTACCCACTCTCTGGCTGTGCTTACATTCACTGTTTGGTTTACTTAACATTCATTGAGCATCAACAAATATCAGTGGGTGCAATTTTTTTCTGTATAGAGAAATTTAGTGATGCACTTCTACTTATATTCACTTTCATGTCAGGCGTTATTTTGCCAGATTGCTATCTGTAACAGACCAAAAAAACCTGGGATATTTGACAACCACCTAACTCTAAGCCAATATAACAACATAGGAGATAATCTTTGTGGGCATTCCTCATAGTTATTGATGATAATTTTAGTTTTTAATCTAAGTATCAAAGATTCTGCCAGCATAGATAATTGAATTTCTTTCACATGACCATTTTAAAACCTCAAATAGGGGGTTTGGGGCCAAATGTCAGTTTTTTTAATTGTTAAAAGAAACTTGAGAAACACTACTGAATATGTGAACTAGCTTTACATGTATCATGAATCTGTGTCATTATTTGTGATCAGGCAGATTCAGCAGCCCTCTCACATCCATATTAATGATATAACGTTCATTGTTATGTATATATTTAATGCTTGCTTCAATTATTGACAAATTCTGGTTAGAATAATTTTAAGATGTTTTTGACAGTGGAAGAATTTATTGCTTACTGTAGGCTGCATGTAGCCAAAATTATTTTAATTTGCATTCAAATTGACTAATTTTCTTGTGCAAGCATTGAAGTTAGCAATTTTTCTTTCTTAATTTAAAAAAAAGCTATATCAGATTTCAGAAAGACAATCTACATGAATGCCAATGTTTGTTCACTACTTAAGACCAAATCAGAATATGACAGTTAAATCTTTGGAAGACAGTGATACAGCCACATTTATTTGCTAACTATAAGACTTTAAAGAGATTTCACTTTGTTCTAATTCAATTGGTCATAGGTTTTTGGAAAATTCTATTGTAAAATTAATAGAATCAATAATACATGTAATTGTTTAACATATACAATGCTGCATCCAATTTCTTAAATCAAAATGTGTGTTTCAAATACATTTAGAAGTGGATTTTTGGTCTAATGTATATTTTCATAATTAGATTTCCTTATCAAAATAGGGTTTTCTCATTTGTTACTGCAGCTCTGTATTTGTAAGCAATCAACAGAGGCTGCTTATTTTGATGGTTCATATTGTCCCTTTGAATCTGTTGTAGTTTGTATAGACATGCATTTTGTATTGAGAAATTGAAATGATGCTTAGAGAGGAAGGGAAAATGCTGATTAATTCAACTCAGTAGCTTTTGCTAAAGAGAATGTAGTTGGCAGCAATAAAATGCCAAACTTGAAGAGGACTCTAGTTGGGATTAGTTTAAAATTAGGCCAAACTTCACTATTTGAATGAAACTGATGAATGATGCAAGGGAGATAAAATCTTCTTCCTGTTAAATAGTTATTTCTATCCCCCCAAAACCATAATGTAAAAAGGATTTACCTATCTTCACTGCTGTTTTACAGGTGTGGAAAGGCATTTCCAAAATCATAACAATTCAAACTCTTGTTTTTTTTTTTGTTTTTTTTTAATTCAGAAATAAGTATTTGTCATTATAATAATTTTTTTTTTTTTTTTTTTTTTTAACTCTATTTCACTGTTGCTAAATAGAATAGTTTTATCCTGATTTTGTGCTTGTATTGCATTTAATTGAAAGACACTTTGTAATTTGTTATAAACTCCTGATTCAAGGAATAGATTGGGCAGTAGATGAAAGGGAAGCAAGTAATGAACCGAATCTTGTATGTGGCAAATAGCAATTTCACTTAACCCAGGCGATTATGTTGTTGAAGTCAGCAAGCTGCATAATCTATTGAGCCTTGTGTCAATTGCAAAGACTTCCGACTCTTGTGTGTAAAAAACCCTTTTGGTTTGTTTGATCATCAGTGAATTGGTTTTGTTCAAAGTCGCTTTCATTGACAATTTGATTGTCTTTTGATCATTTTATTAGCATTTTGGTCAAATCATTGCTGGCTGAATCTAATCAACATTACAACAAATGGTTTTATAATTGAGTTTAGTCTGTCTATCTTGTGTGCGTCAGATGTGGTAGTGTTGGGGCTCGGGTGTTACAGAAATGTGAAAAGATCTTTTGCAACACATACACGCACAAGACTTTGTAGAAGCCATGTTGATAGTTGCTGAATGGTAAAATCATCAATTTTTATTAACTGCTTTATCTATTCACTTGACAGCCCTCACCAAAACAAGCAGTCAATTGTATTACATGACACTTTATATATCCAGTTTATTTGGGAAGTCATTTTGTGAACATATTGTGATTTAGAGTTGTGATAAATACTCTGATAATTATTTACATGCAGACTGTTATCCTCATTGTTGTTTTGTCCATTGTGTCCTGAAGCCTTCATCTGATGTATATCGATCTGGGTAGCCTAATGGGTTCAGTTTGGAATTCCCTGTAATATACCAAGTTCAATATATATACCTGATTAAGACTGGAGGATGCAACTGGCAAGACAACAGCAAAGATGATGACAGTAGTCTGCATATAAATAGTGTAAATTATGATACATCCTCATCTCAGAAATGCTCTGATGAGTATAAGCTAATGAAATATAAAGAAAAATTAGACTTTGAGCATATCAAGTTTCTCTTTTCAAAATATTTATATACATTTGACTTTACTTTGTATGGAATAAATGGTATGAAGCAGGTTTTGATAAATACCTGTGCTGACTTTTTGAATATTTGTTATCTGAAACTGAATCCCCACATGTTCAAATGTTTCAACAAATTCCATTTCCTAGACATTGTGTTAATCTTATCACAGATATTAGCAATGAATGATGGCTTTATAGACTAATTTTTACAAGTTACTGAAAAAATATATATATAATAAATTAATGAATTTCTTTTTAATCCAACGTTTTTATTACTTCAAACACAGTTTCCACTATAGTGTTTAAGGAATATTTTCTTGTCCAAGTGTGAATTTCTTTTTAGGTGTGATTTAAACATTGGTTTTGCTTAAGATAATTTCTTTGAGTGATTGCAGATTTTGAATTCAAAAAATTAGTTTGTCAATGCAGTAGTAATTTTTTTTTTTTTTTTTTTTTTTTTATCAATAACCTCAAGGAATTTCATGAAGCTAAATTTATGCTTTTTTCTTTTTTTTTTCTTTAATAGGTAAAATTAATCTATGCTTATATAATGTCTAATTTTTTCTATATTAAAGACATTGTTTATGTTATGTGATATCAGTGTTATAATGTATGAAATAGTACAAACCCACATTAAATATATGATGATAGTAACTGTATTTAGGAAGTAAGCAGGTGCCAATGCAAATATGTTAGTTGAAAAATTGATTCCTTAATTTCATCTTTTATTTGATGAAAACTAACAGAATAGTGGACTTCGTAAGCTTGTCTCCATAGTTGATTTTAATATTTCATTCAGGGAAAACTTTGTAATAATGAAAAGCTATAAACAAATGGAATTTAATTACTGGATTTTTTTTTTATTTGTGAAGTAAATTGTGACAGTTTCAATGTCGTTCATTGAAAAGAGTTTGTCAGTGGTCAAGAAGAAAGATATTTTGATTAAATTTTTTTTTTTTTTTTTTTGTGAGTTCTAACTTCTCAGTTATTTTCCACCAATTTCCAAATTCTGTCCATTTGTGCTTCTTTTGGAACATAACCATTTCTTTCTCTCTTTTTTCCAGCCAATCTTTGACAATGTTAAAGAGAAAGGAAAGGACAAGTCAGATGATGCAGACGAAAAAACCAACAAGAGGTTGTCTGTGGAGAGGATTTACCAGAAGAAAAGTCAACTGGAGCATATCTTATTGCGTCCAGATACCTATATTGGATCAGTTGAAGTTCACACAACTGTAAGTTGTCATGCTAACTTTTTCTTAAGTTTAATTACTTATAAGAAAAAAAAACTTTGAAAAAATGGTAAATGGTAGAATTTTCAAGCATGTTGCTATTCAGAATGAGTAAGTGTGGAATAAAAAAAAAAAAAAATGCATTTCTTGACCAAGGAGATTTCTGAAAAGGAAATTTTTTTGTTTAGCAAAATAAACACTATAAAAATGATAAATTTTCTAATGAGAATTTTTGTTTTCCTGAAAGGCAATATATATATAAATTGCTTGTGAAAAAAATGTTTATAGCAAAGCAATATTTTGTTTGTATTTGAAAAAAAATCTAATTTCTAAATTGTGAAACGTTTTGGAGCTAAATCTTGAAATAATTCTTTTTCCCATTTTTATTTTAAAAGGTGGGATTATGTTCTTTAGTTAATATGGCATAGACAAGTGAACATAAAACTAAATCTTATCTAAAATAAAAAGTAAATAAATTCAAGAGAAAAGAATGTTTTGAAATTTCTGTCTGACAAATCTTGTGGATAGTGTGTTGGATATTGAATTTTATAAACAAATTAATTGCTGATCAGACAATTGGTGAATTTTTATGCATATATTGCTATAAACATTTTTATTGGGTACAGATATTTGACTTGCTATCACAGGTTTTTTTTTTCTTCTTTAAACAGTGGAATTAACAACTGGCTTAGACTGATAGCAACTTAATTGTGTGCATGCACACAACAGTGTTTATAGCAATAAATAGTAACTGATTAAAAATCCATTTATATATATATATACACACACACACACACTTTTCAGTGTCTGTTTTTACTTAAATGATTTTCATTCTATTTGAAAAATGTGTACTGTAACACAAAATCAAGTTTATATCTTCTTCCAATTTTGTTTTGCCAATTGAACTCCTTTCTGTATCTGATGTTAGCAAACATTATGGCTGATTCATTCTTCAGCCTTTCTTAAATGTAGAATCCATGGGGGAAGTGGTTATAAATGTATCAACTGAATCAAGCCCCTTTTAGTTGTGTTAGGGACCACACCTAGGTGATTCAATCTAGCACAAAAAATTACATAATGTTGGAATCCATGATAGTCTCACTTGTTCACTGGCATATATACAGAGTGATTGAAAAGTAACGCCCCATTTAAAAATCAATTTATTTACTAACTATAATTTTTACAAAAATAGATATGAGAGGAAGTCGTTTAACATGAGTTTTTATTTAAATTTTGATCTAGTCACCAAGTTTTGCTACAATCTTCTCAAGCTGCCCAGGCATCGTGTCAATTGATTTCACCAGAAACTCTTATGGTATGGAAGACATAACTTATTGTAGTTGCCCTTCAAGTCCTTCCAATATCTTGGTTTGCTATAGTAGGCTTGCTTCTTTAACCAAACTCAAAGAAATGGGTTGTAAGTCAGGACTTCTGACTAGCCACTTGTACATAAAATAGGGAATTACTTTTCAATCACCCTGTGTGTGTGTGTGTATTTTGTTATACGTTATTTACATAGACACAAATATTTAAGAAAGTTCTCTGTTTATAATAAACAATATTAACATTTACCAGCCTGAATATTAAATGTTGTTAATACTGTTTATTATAAACAGCATTTATTTAAATATTTGTGTCTATATAAATTACGTATAACAATAAAATATATTAAAATAATTGTCAGGCTTAGTTCATTTCATAGTATATATAAATAAAATCAGTCGTGGGTGTTTTGGGGTTATCTTTGATGCATTTTAACCAGGAACTGTCTTCATTTTTTAATAAGTTCTTGGTTTGGTTTTTAAATTTTGGTGTCTCTTATGACTTTTTTTTTTTTTTTTTTTTCATGACATAAAAGATACCAAACCAAAAAATCATTAAAAAATGAAGACAGTTCCTGGTTATGACTCACTGACCATATTCCAGCAGTGCTCCCTATCAGTTATCTCTTCACTCCAAATAGGGTTTACCCTATGACCGTTACCATCTCTCCCCTCCCTTTTTTATTTTATTTTATTTATTTTTAGTAATCGATTTATGTTCCTTGAGACTTAACTGTAAGAGAAGACTGGTTTCTTATATACTTTTCTGCCTTTGCATGAAATATATAATCTTTTTGTATTAAGTACATGAAGGAGTTCAATTATATTTTCATGAATGATATTGTTTTTTAGCACATGTAATTCTGGAGTCACCTAGCCTGTTAGGCATCATTTTATGTTATTGTTGGTTGACATGTCTCTTGGTGTTTATAGTGCTGATTATTTATTGTATGATTCTCTCTCTATCTCTCTCTCTCACACACACACACACACACACACTATATAATGCTGATTTACATTTGTTATCCAACTAAAACGTGAGAAGAACTTCTTTGTATGATTTTTCTTTTCACAAAAAACAGTGGCAATGAATCTGTGGAATTGATGACCATTAATCACTTGAAATTTCTAAGTGAAATATCTTTTAGCCTTGTAATGAATATATGTAAATATTGCAACAGCACCAGGAAAAAAACAAACAAAACAAATATGTTTGTAATGTTATGGCCTAAGACAGTGATTTGTATAGGAAAGGGCTTCTAAAAAGCCAACTATTTTGTTTCCTGTAAATTTTTTTTTTTTTTTTTTTTTTCAATTGACTGAACCAAATTTTTTACTTGTTTTCAGAATATGTATGTCCTGGATGATGAACTTACAAAAATGATCCAAAGGGAAATTTCCTATGTCCCTGGCTTATACAAAATATTTGATGAAATTCTCGGTAAGTTAAATATGAATTAATAGTGCAGCCTTATGATTTATAAGGATTATTTATTACAGAATTTTTTTTCTGTAAATATAATCTAAGCTGCAATTATCAGCTGGTTAATTATAATTAACCAACCTGGCAATAATTGTTGAGTGAATTTTTATGCCTTCATTCTTAGTGTATTTGTAAAAATAAAATCTCTCTTCCTTTCTTTAGTCAATGCAGCTGACAACAAACAAAGAGATTCAAAGATGAACACCATTAAAATTGACATTGACAGGTGAGTATTTTTATTATTCCTGGATTATTAGCAATTCCTTAATATGAATGGCTTCTTTTTATTCCTTGCCTGAAATAAGCAAATAAGCTGGTATGAAGAAGATGAAGGAATCAAACATCTTTAATATGTTGGCAGAGCAAAAATCGTTTTATCCTTAGTAGCATTTCTGAAAATCATTATATTGGGAGGGTAGATTTATATATTGCATGTATGTTATAACAAACTCTTAAGTTTTTACTTTGTATTTAATACTTGTAGTTCAGTTCTATGAGGAATAAAGTTCCTGATATAACGTTAATAATCTTTCTTTGGAGGAATAAGATTAAAGTTAAGAAACCAAACAGGAAGTAAAGATAATAGTTTAAATTTAAAATTTGAGTGTAAATCGTTAATGAAATGTAACTTGAAGTTCGTTTCTTCTGTTATTAATGTTTTGTTTCATTGATTCAAAGTGTGAATAAATGTTAACTTACTAAAAAGTTTCAAATAACAAATGATAATTTTTTTTTTTTTTTTTTTTTTTTTTTTTTTTAGTGAAAATAATAAGATCAAGATCTGGAATAATGGGAAAGGAATTCCTGTTGTGGAACATAAAACTGAGAAGATGTATGTCCCGACAATGATATTTGGTCATCTGCTCACATCTAGCAACTATGATGACTCAGAAAAGAAGGTTACAGGTAAGAATGTTACGTCTTGTGTTCTCTCTCACCTCCACCTCCCCACTATGTCTATATAACGGTTCATCTAAATATCCAAAGGTCAATGATTATTAAAATCTATAAAGATCATCGGTAATCAGTATTTTGTCCTTTTTCTTAACAGATTCAATGAAATTTTCTAATCAATTGACTTCTGATTTTCAACTTGATAATACATTATTAGCAGTTCATGCGCTCCCATAAGGCTTTCTTTTTTTTTCTTTTTTTTTATAGAATATTGGCTTTGGTAGGAAAATTATTCAGTTTTCTCTTCACATATACAATCCTCAGACAAATCATAGTGAAATTGAAAAGATAACAATGATTTTTAAATATTTGAAAGCATTAAAATAGCCAAGTTGCTAGTAAAATATTACAAATAAGACATAAATATTTAATGAAAAAAAATGTGTTCTTGCAAAATATTTTTTAAATTTGAGTATTTGGCCAAATGATTAGTGATTCTACTAAATTAAAATTTTGTACATACCAAAATGTAGTCTGTAAATATTTCTGCTTATTTTCATGGTCACTGTGTGTTGGGGGAGGAGGTTTAACTGTTCAGCATTGAATGACTAAAATTATTCTGCCTTTGGTTATGTCTTATGATGGCTTAGTTGAAGAGAAAAATAAATTTGATGATAAATACTTTGTTTGCTTTCTCAATCTAATTCTGTTTTTCTTTCTTCAGGTGGCCGTAATGGATATGGTGCTAAATTATGTAACATCTTCAGTACAAAATTTATTGTTGAAACTTCCTGTCAAGAATACAAAAGAGCATTTAAACAAGTATGTGTTTGGATAATGTTATCTGTAAAACTTGATAATCAGTTTGTGTTAAAACCTCAAGTATATGACTTTGTGGGAAGACCCATTTATTGGCATTTCATAGATAAGTGTTGTCAAGTAGGACTTGGCATACTTCCTGCTATTCCCTATTACTGTGACAATGGACTGCTCCTACTTATACATATGGTAAGGATGGGATATATTGACTGGATGCCAGCTCTTTTGGAAAGTTTATTTTATTTGTTTAGTGGCATATCAACTCCTTATGGGTCATTTAATGGCAAAATTTAATTTTCTTGGGAGAATTAGTAATTTCTCTTACAAAAACTTTTTTTTTTTTTTTTTTTTTTTTTTTTTTTTTACTATAAAAATGTTTATACTTTGTGTTTTGACTCCAGTTTTGAGGTTCACTATTTGCCCATAGGTGGGACCCTAATATGTGCTACCGCCCCAGGTCAAGGTGGATCTAGGGACAACAGTAATTAAGATGTGGTTCCATGCTCCTCAAAACCTCCCCATCAGAGGTCTTGCTGCCGGTTGTAGTTTATCATCATACCCAGGACAGAATATGGCAAATAACTGCATTAGAGGAGGGTTTGAGTAGTATTTGATTTACTCAAGTATCTTCATTCTATGTATGAGTATTTGATAAATCTCTTTGTTTCCTCTACAACTCCTGTTCCTTTGATACTCTCAATAACTACAACCTTCTTAATTCTTACAAACTGAAAACTGTATTTTTTTTTCTTTCTGCCTTCCACATTTAATATAACTCTAATTTTGAAAAATGTCATTAGATTTTTCCATCTGATTTAAAGACTTTAAAAATATTGAAGAGCCATATTGAAATTTAATTGGTTTGTTTATTTTCAGCAATATTAGAGATCTTTAAAGGAAAATGTTAATTCCTAAAATAAATTTTTTAAAGTTTTATTTAATTTTAAGGACACAATTTTTTCATTGCAAAATTTTTTACTGCATTCAATTTCGATTACATGTTTAGTTTTTTTTTTTTTTTTTTTTTTTTTTTGGCATTTAGATTAGAAAACGGAAGCTTGTTTAAATGTTCAGAACTCTTGTTTCGTGCCACCATGTATTTTACCTTTTTATTTTCCTCTCTCAGACATGGACTAATAACATGATGAAGGCATCAGATCCAGTCTTGACCGAATCTAGAGCAGAAGATTTTACTTGTATTACTTTTTCACCTGATTTGCCTAAATTTGGCATGACCACCTTGGATAAGGATATCACAGCTTTGTTCACCCGGCGAGCTTTTGATGTTGCTGCTTCAACCAGGGGTGTAAAAGTTATTCTAAATGGCAAGAGAGTTCCTGTACGTTTTTGATTCTTAAGTTCAGTATTAAACATTTCTTTGGCGGGGGAAAAAACATGCAAACTTAACACATCACTTCTTGTGATAAATTCTTTAGTATCTGTTAACACTGTCCAAAAAATGACAACTTCAATTAGGAAATATTTCATATGTGTACACATTTGGGCCATAAATTGAATTATATTTTTCTTTGTCTTTTCTTTGATAAATTATTAAAATTATTCAAAATTAAATTGAGGTGATTTGCTTTCTGTGGCTTAAGGCCAATTTTCATGATTTATGAACCCTTACCTCAATATTTCCTTTTTATGTTGCAGTATTCTCAACAAAATGGTATTAAGTAGGAGAAAAGATGTTAATGAAATGTAAAAAAGAGTTTACAGTTAGAATATTTTTTTGTTCAATTTGGTTGTTTTTGTATTAACATTTCTGACAGTTTTTTTTTGTTTTTTTATCTTTTTCATCCATTCAGGTGAAAAACTTTAAGGATTATGTGGATTTTTTCATAAAAGAAAAAGTTGATGATGCTGGTCAACCTCTAAAAATTGTCTATGAACAAGTGTCTGAAAGATGGGAAATTTCTGTCACTATTAGTGACCAAGGCTTTCAACAGGCTAGCTTTGTGAATAGTATTTCAACGAGCAAAGTGAGTGTGACTTCATTTCTCTATTAACCTGTTGTTTTTTGTTTTTGTTTGTTTCCCGTGTTTCCTTCCTAACTAATGTTTTTTGTGTTTTATTTCTTTCTAGGGTGGACGCCATGTTGACCATGTTGCTGATCCTTTGGTAAACAAAATAATTGAAATTGTGAAAAAGAAGAACAAAGGTGGTCTTAATATAAAACCTTTCCAGGTAAGGGTTTAGTGCAGGTTTGCACTATTTTCTGTTTTCTTTTTCTCTTCTTTTTACTCATATATATATATATATATATATATATATATATATATATATATATATATATATATTTCACTCTTGGACATTGGATGTGATAGGGTAATTTAATTTGATTTATGCTCCATATTTTTCCTCACAGTTTACTTTCTTCTGAGGAAGCTAGAGAGAGCAAATACTCTTGGCGAAATGTGTTATTTATAAATTTCCCATTTTGTCTTGTAACTCTCCTTAACCCTTAGGAGATGACAGGGCTGATCCATTGGCCTGATAATACAAGCCTCAAAATTAGCTGGCTGGTCTTTGCACTAGCCAATCAGATTACTTCTTACATTTCTTGCACATCTTGGTCTTTCAATGGCAGTTTCTATAATAGTTTTATTTTGTGATTTTGTATTGATTTTTGTGTGTGACATGAGAACTTGTAAAAAGGGTTTTGTCTTCTTGTCACTGAAACTCCAAATGATACTTCATCTCCAAAGGGTTAAACACACTTGAAAATAAATATTGCCGTTGTCTGTGTTTACTGTTAGGAAGAAGAAAACTTTTAACAAGATTTTCTGATGCTTGAAGGGAGAGAATTGATTTCAAACCCTCCACAGTACTAACTCGTAACAATGCTTAAACTACTCTTAGTAATTTTATTTTTATACCTGCTTCTCAAAAGTCAGACTTGTTGCTTCTGATTGATTTTTAACTTTTTTTTGGATTTTGATGTGTAAAATCACGATTCTACAATTTAAAAAACAAAAAACAAAAAAACTTATGATCAAAATTATAATTGCGATATATTTCAGAATGTAATATTCAATGATACTACATATCTGTATACTCTTTTTTGCAGTGCTTTTTTTCTGAATTCAACTTCAAATTGACAATTGTTAATGCTTAAGATAAATATCTCAATTGATTAATCTACTTAATAATTGCTGTTATTTCCAGATCAAAAGTCACATGTGGCTGTTTGTAAATTGCCTCATTGAAAATCCAACATTTGATTCCCAAACCAAAGAAAATATGACACTGCAACCTAAAAGCTTTGGATCCAAATGTCAACCATCAGAAAAATTCATTACTGCCGTAAGTGTTGTTGTTGTCTAGACATTTTTATATTTGTGACCAATTCTGGGTTTGTGCAAAATAGAATTTTGTGACCAGTTGTCTGTCAGTGGTTTGTTTCTCCTAATTTTTTACTGTATTGCTTTCAGGTTGCCAAGTGTGGCATTGTTGAAAGTGTCATGAGCTGGATGAAGTTTAAAGAACAAGCTCAGCTGCAAAAGAAATGTCACAGTTCTAAGCACTCCAAATTGAAAGGCATTCCTAAACTGGATGATGCCAATTTAGCAGGGACAAAGAATTCCAACAGTTGTACACTGATCTTGACTGAAGGAGATTCAGCCAAATCTTTGGCTGTGGCTGGTCTCGGAATTGTTGGTCGAGATTGTTATGGAGTTTTCCCTCTGAAGGGTAAAGTACTCAACGTTAGAGAAGCTACTCACAAGCAGGTAACACATTCCTTTTAACATTTCTCTCTCTCTCTCTCTCTCTTGCATGTGTGTAGAGTTATCCTTCTTGTGTTTCAAGCAACACCTGTTTTGACCATGTTACATAAGCAAAAAATAACTGCTTACAGTTTAAATTGACACCCACCCGCTCCTTTCCTCTTTCAGGGGTAACTTGATAGAGAAATTTTGGTTTGGCAGTAGTGAAATGATCATTTTGTGAAACCAGTGATAACCACAATTAAAAATGAGTTTTTCTTCTGAAAGAAAAAGGCCTATTGTCAAATTCATTTTTACTAAGTTGCATTGCTTTAACGAACAATTAAACGATTATTGCTAATGGACAGTTATAAAACCCATTTTCAGTAAAATATACAAAATTTTTAATTTCTAAAAAATATCTTAAATATGTGCTACCTTTTTGTTGACAAGTGAAAGTATTTTTGTATGAAATTCACAGGGTCAGTTAATATTTACTAAAAATAAATTATTTAAGGGAAGTTTTGTATGTGTGTTTATGAATTATTGTTTTTTGTTTACATTTGTGGTCATGAGTTACTAAGGAATCTGTTAAATTTTTTGTTAGATCATGGAAAATGCAGAAATCAATAACTTGGTGAAAATCATGGGGCTCCAGTTCAAAGAAAAATATGAAGATATTGAAAAAATTCGCAGCCTTCGTTACGGAAAGATCATGATAATGACTGATCAGGATAATGATGGCTCACATATCAAAGGATTGCTTATCAATTTTTTCCATCACTTTTGGCCAAGTCTACTCAAACACAATTTGGTGGAAGAATTCATCACCCCAATTGTGAAGGTAACTTTTTTTTTTTTTTCCACTGATAACCCTGAGGTTATCTCTTTAGTAAGATTTTTCGATGCAGTTGCCTTTTTGAGAAAACATTGAATTTGAATGCAGGACATAATTTTGGTGTTTTTTCAATAGAAATTATTTCAAACTCTACTTTGGCGGTTTTAACTGCGCTACGTTTTATAATGAATAATTGGAAATGCTAACAATTTGATATTTTGTTGGTTTCATCAAAGAAAATTATTCTTAATTTTCACTTGTTTTTGTTGAAATACTCGGATGCTTTTTTCTTTTTTTTTTTTTTTTTTATGCCTTTTACTTAAACAGTCTGAATCAGAAAAATAATCTTGAATGAAATTTGAACTTGTATCAGCCCTGCTGGCCTATCTAATCAAGGCAATCCCTTCCAGGCAGCTTACAGAAACCAACCAGCAAATGTCATTTGAATTCATTTATCATAACTCCATTCTCCTTTCTCCAATTTTAATCCGTCATATTGTTTGTTTACACCTTGCAGTACTCATAGGTATAATAAATCTGAGGGTAAAACTTTACCTATGTAAGGAATTTCTTTGTGACTAATTATAATAAGAAAACTAATTCTGATAAGAATTTTGTTTTTTCTTTCCTAGGTCACAAAGAACAAACAAGAGCGATCCTTTTACAGCATTCCAGAATTTGAGGAATGGCAACGTGAGACTGACCAATGGCATACATGGAGAATCAAATACTACAAAGGTTTTTTTTTTTTTTTTTTTTTTTTTTTTTTTTCCTTCATTATTCTTAAATGTAGTTAGAATTATACACTGATCACGGTAAGACACAGTTTTTGCTAGAGTACATTATTTTTCATTCACAGCACTTGGAATTGTTTCTAAAATGAAAATCAATTACTATTTTTTATTAGAAAAGAAATATCATTAACTGTTACTTTTTAATAACCTCACTTTGACTTTTCATTTTTATAGAAATGTCACTGGAAGTTATCTTGTAATGAAATGGATAAAAAAGCAATCAAGTAATGAAACTTAACCATTCTTAGGATTTTGCAACCCCCCCCCCCCCAAAAAAAAATATATATTAACTTACCAAATGAAAATTTATTGAAATAGCAATTTGTTTTTCACTGAGATCTTGATTCAGAAAGCAGCTTGTAAAGCCTTGAATTTGGATTGTTACTCTTTGAAGACTATAAAAGTCTTTCTTTTTTCTTAAAGATACATTTCCCTTAATAGTTTGTAAGATCAGGAGAAAAAAAAAACAAACATTTCTTTAATTGGCAGCAACAGATTCTCTGTGCTTTGGAACATTTTATTAAATTGGTCCAAATAATAATGTTTTTTTTGGGGGGGGGGGTCAGAAAATATTTTCATTGAATTTGAAAATAAATTTGTCATTTTTAGCACTTAGTTTTCAATAATGAATTTAAGATAAATGAAAAAACAAACCTATTTTGGATCAGATTGATTGAGAAAATGTTTTATTTTACTTTTTAGGTTTGGGAACCAGCACAGCTAAAGAGGCAAAAGAATATTTTGCCGATATGCAACGTCACAGAATCCCTTTTAAGTATGAAGGCCCTGAGGATGACGCTTCCATCAATTTGGTAAGTCTTGCCTTTGAACCCCCCCCCCTCCCTCCCAAATAATCTAAATGCGAAAGTGGGTTTTAATTTTGATCCTTCTCATTGTAGGCTTTTAGCAAAAAGAAAATTGAAGAACGAAAGGAATGGTTGACTAACTGGATGGAAGAAAAGAAAAGGAGAACAGAAATGGGCCTTCCAGAGGTAAAAAAAAAACTCTTAGCCTTGTTTTGTTGGATTAGGGTGTTTTTTGGGGTGGTATTCTAACCACCCCACTCTCACAGTTGCCATTAACTAGATGTAAGCATTACTTGTATGTATGCACATTTGTTTGAGACATTTTTAGTATCATGTTTTGTTTCCTGAGAGATGGAACTTGTGCAGGTCATGTTATCCAACTTTCATAGAAGTTTAAAAAAAAAAAAAAAAAAATGGGGACATCTATAACGAGAATTTAAAAAAAAAATGAAAAAAACAAACATTTTTGTCTAGTTTCAATTGTAAAAGAACCTTACCTGTTTAATAACTTTATTTTTTAAATTGTTTACACCCCTCCTACATGCACACACTCTTGGTTATGTAAATCTCTAAAGAGAAAGCCAAATATAAAAATAGAGCAGTCTGGTTTTATTTTTAAATGACTTTTCTGTAATCTTTAAGAAACAAAATGACATTTGATACATGTTAGGAAAAAAAAACAAAAAAAACTGGTATGATTTTCTGCAATTGTAATTTAATCTGCAATTTTTGTAATTTCTTTTTAGCTTTATTTATATGGAAAGGGTACTACTCAAGTGACATTCAACGAATTCATCAACCGTGAGTTGATCTTGTTCAGTTTTATGGACAACAATCGATCCATTCCATCTTTGGTGGACGGTCTAAAACCTGGACAGCGTAAAGTCATCTATACTTGTTTTAAGAGAAATGACAAGAAAGAAATCAAAGTTGCTCAGCTGGCTGGTTCAGTTGCTGAACTTTCAGCATACCATCATGGTGAAGTAAGTGTTACTTTTCTTTTCTCATGATTCTTGCCTATTTGCAGAAGGAATTACAGGATCTCAGCTTTTACAAAAGACACACACGCACATTCTTATGTTTTGATGAGGAATTAAGAAACATATCTAAGACTAATTCCATTTGGAAGCATCAATGACATTTTTTCCTTTAAAGTCTAAAATTAGAGTACCTAAATGAAAAAAAAAAATTTCATAATGTAAAAAAAAAAAAAAAAAACTTATTCAGGAAGCACATTTTATCTCTTGTCTATGTTGGTAGCTTATTTAATGCTTTTTAATAACTATTTCATTAGAAATAATAATGACAACACTATTATAAAAAAAAAAATGTATAAAAATCTTTATTACAAAAACTCCTGTCCAATTAGTCAATTCAAAATCTATTGATTTCTAATCCTATTATAATCATCCCATGTAAGGAGTTACTTGGGGGGCTTGGATATGAGAAAGAAACATCAATCAGGAGAGAGAACAATAAAAGAATAAGAATTAAGAGGATAGAAAATGATTGAAATTGTATTTAAATTTTTGAAAATCAAAATTGACTGGAAAGTAAGAAGCCGGAAGAGAGTTCCACAAGCGAGAAGTGCAATAGAAGAAACTGTTCGCATAGAACTTAGTTGCATCTAGCAGCTATTTCAATTGTAAAACAATGAGACATTTCCACCAATCTAGTACTGCATTTAAATTTGTATTCCATTTCACCAATATTGAAATAAGATTAGCAAATGAACAGAAATCTTATAATAATATCCTTGAAAGTTATTGTATGCATTTCTTGTAATTTTAACTATTTATCTTTTTTGTAGGCTTCCTTAATGAGCACTATAATAAATTTAGCTCAGAATTTTGTTGGTTCCAATAATATCAACCTGTTGCAACCCATTGGTCAGTTTGGAACCCGTATCCACGGAGGCAAAGATGCTGCAAGTCCCCGATACATTTTCACAAATCTAAGGTCAGTATCTTCTAATAACTTTGCTTTTATACTTGATGAATTATATTTATAGATTCCAGCATTCCATAGTCATGTGAATGATGTTAAACTTGCAAATTGGGTTTAAAATAAATAACAGAAGAGGAGGAGAGAGAAAAACATTGGTTAACATTGTTCGAAAAAGTAGCTGTATATTAATTTTCATATTTTTAAACAAGGGCCAAATGCTGTTCCTTCAAAGAATCGGTAATGAGGACGCCAAAGGATTTTATGTAATTTAAATTAACAACCATCCCATTTGATGCATAGTTTGTCAAATTTACATATGAAATGGGAAAAAAAAAACAAAAAAAGAAAAACTTTGTTACTAAAAGGAATGTTAATTTCTAATCCTCTCAACCATCTGTAATAAAAGCTAGATGTCTAACATTATAGATGCTTCAGAATGATAATGATGCTAGCATCATCAAGCTTGTCCTCCTCCTGATTCTGTGGGTTTGAAGGAATCATAAGAAATTGAATATTGACCCATTTAAAGTTGAAGTCTGATATATATATATTTTTTTTTTTTTTTTCAGTGGAAAATGAATAAATAATTTTAGGAGTTTGATAAACTTTCAGAAATCTTCCTAAAATGTTCTCATGTAGAAAAAGGAACAAAAAAAATTCACTCTTTCATATTCATTACAGTTTTTAAGTATCAAAATATATCAATTGATAATACCTATATGAATAGCTTTAAAACTTTTTAAAAAACAATAAAACAATGAAAATATTAATGTAATGCATTTTCTGACATTTTTTTTTTTCTTTCTTTCTTTTCTCTAGTCCTTTGGGAAAACTAATTTTCCATCCAAGTGATCTTCCACTCTTGAAGAACCTTTATGATGATAACCAAAAAATTGAACCTGAATACTATGTGCCCATTATTCCAATGGTTTTGGTCAATGGCTCAGAAGGTATTGGAACTGGATGGAGTACCAAAATTCCAAATTTTGATCCACGAGAAATTGTGGCAAATATCAAAAGATTATTAGATGGCAACGAACCGCTTAACATGGTAATTAGAAATTTGCTGTTTTAAATTAGAAGAATAATTTAATGTATAGTTATTCAAAATTCTTTAAGAATATAATTGTTGTCAACAAGAAGTGTGAGAGTTGGGAGGGGCTGGATAGAATTGCTTTCGTCCAGGCCGAGTGAAAGTATAAATAAATTATGCATAAATTTAAATCTTAGTTTAAATGACCAGATGAAAGTTGCCAAGGAAAATGTTTTATTCATTTAACTCCTTCCCCTCCCTCCTTCAATAATGAGAATTAAGATTTTTATTGGTAGGTAAAATTCTTTGGAATTTAGTCTTGTGCATGAATACAAGTATCACTCCAAATATTGTTGATTTTAATTTAGTTTTCCAGTTGTCAGTAATTCTTGCTGTCTTTAAAGTTATTTGAATCAATTAATTTAATGGGTTTAAAGTTTATTTCCCCCCCAACCAAATGAAAATGCTAAAGGGAAATTGTGTTTTATTGACTTTTAATTGCTGTTTTATTTAGGTTCCCTGGTTCAAGAATTACAAAGGTACTATTGAAGAGCTGAGTGACCACAAATATTCCGTGAGTGGTGAAATTTCTGTGTTAGATGACAACACAGTGGAAATTTCTGAACTACCCATTCGTACTTGGACACAGAACTACAAAGAGGAGGTACTTGAACCAATGGTGCATGGATCTGAAAAGGTCTCTGCTATGATAACGTAAGTTTGTTTCTTAATATCATCCCTTTATTGTTAATACTTCAATTATTCAAAGAAATATGCTAGACACATGCATACAGATAATTTGTGAGATGTATAATAGTATCTGAAACAAAAGTGGAAAGAAGATATTGGAAAAACTTTGAGGTGTGCCACATTTCACCATGACAAAGGTTTTGTTGTCTGAGTAGGCTGATTTAAAATCATTTACCAGTTGTTGGATCTGATAAGGTAATTTAGTTTATTACCTCTCTTATCCTCAAAAATCCCAAGGGATTTTTTCTTATATACAGTTTTGTCTTTCATCTTAATCTGAAGAAGTCAAACCAAAAAATCACATTGGTGAAATATGTAAGTCTAAAATCTTTTCCAGTTTGTCTCGTATTTCCATAAAAAAAAAAAAAAAAAAAAAAAAAAAATTTTTAGTTTGCGTAACAAAATGAAACTAAAAAAGAAGTTCTGAGATTTTTCTTTAGTTTACTTCAATAAATGCAACATTTAAGTGTTGATGGCTTTTCTTATTGAGAATCTCTACTTTGAGAATAATTTAGCTCTACCTCTATACAATTTCTTTTTTTAATCTTTCTTGCTTGATTTTGAAAGTTGCTCTACTGAGTCATTACACTGAATCTCTGTTGTTAAACGGTCTATCTTGATCAACGAGACACTTTCATTGCTGTTCTTTAGCGGTGACAATCTTAGGCAACCAATCTTGAACCAGCGTCAACTTCAAATACCAATTACTGTGCCATTTGGAAAAGGCGATTTTCATCCTCGATCCTAGGGACTTTTTTTAAGCTATATTTGGCGGATACTCTATATGTCCCGCTCTCGTCCAACGCTTTTTATAGTACTTATCATTTTTCCCAGAATTGACTTTGTTTTATCTTCTAATTACTGTGGTCAATGGGAAGTTATGAGGAAATGTTTTGAGCAGGGGGAATAACTCTCCATTCCTGAAATTGTATTGGATGGGGAGGAAATGATATTCATTTGAGAGGATTTTGCCTGTGAAATTTGCTCCAATATTAAACTTGCTAAGAATGAGATTTTATTGACAGTACAAATATAAAACTGGTCATTGGTGGATATGATTTGGAATCACACATTTGTGCTTTTTTACTTTTTATCTACATTAAATTCTGACAAACAGAATTGCACTTTGCATATTTCCTCATGAAACTGATTCTCATGAATGTTTTTTTTATTTGATCTCAGACACTGGACTTTTTATTTTTTTATTTTTTTTCATTCATTGAAAATAATTAATGTTAGATAAATGTCTTTTGTTTAATCATGTAATTCTTTCTCTCTCTAGTGATTACAAAGAATATCACACAGACACAACTGTAAGATTTATCATTAAAATGTCAGCAGAAAAACTTGCAAATGCTGAATTGGCAGGTCTTCACAAATTCTTCAAATTGCAGACTACATTCTCCACAAATTCTATGGTAAGTTGAGGATTTATAAATCAAAGAATTCTAAAACAAATCAGCTTTTGAAATATACCAAAAGAATGGGTTAAATCTGTTAAAATTCTAAAATTACAAAGAATGAGATTGAAAATTAATTTGTCAGATTAAATATTGCATCATCCTTTTTCTCAAATTCTTGTTTATTTTTTATTTTTGTTAAAAAAAAAAAATAAATAAATAAATTTGATTGCATAATGCAGATTTAAGATAGAAAAATGTGTTAATGATGGTGACAAATGATTTGAAAGTGTTTTTTTAAAAAAAAAAAAAAAAAAACTAGATAAAGCAGTTTGTCTATAGCAGTAGTGACTGATGAAGAAAGTGAAATTGACAAATGGTTCAAATTGTGGTTGAGATTGTTGCATTCAATTTGTATATTAATTGGAGGAAAGCCTTGCTCTGTCTTCCCTCTCTTATGGGTTAAAAAGCAGGTTATGCTGTGTTCTTTAGCCAGGATAATTCTTAATTGAAAACTGGAGAAAGCAGTGTGAAACTAATCCACTATCATTTCCAAGAAGTCATAGTAATTAACAGATATTGAAATTAAAGGAAAGAAGCTATGTGGAGCTGTAATCATTAACATCCTGAAAGTACATGATATAAACAAGAAAAAATGTACATGAAAAATGTGTTTGGGGGGTGGGGGTTAGCTAAACTTGTAACTTCGATGATTTTTACTTATTTCCCTCATAAAATAAAAATTTAAAAAAAAAAAACAAACTATTCCAAGATTAGATTTTGAAATCTGTAAATTTGTTATTGACAGATGAATCGTATTTTACTCTTTACCTCCACTTCTTCCACATAATGCTCGTGATGTTTCATTCTGAGATTGTCTAGGAGCTATTCTGGCAAACTAACTCATTGGCCTATCATGAACCAAGGTGATTTTTGTGCAAGAAATTTTTATTTTTAGGTTTGTTTTTGTAAGACTAGATGCAAATGATAATAAACTTTGATGTTTGTTTGATTTTTTTTATTTTTTTTTTTTTTTATTAAAATTATAAATTGTTTATGTATACTTTGGTAAAGAGCTTTTCAAAAATGTTTCTTCAGGTGTTATTTGATCATAATGGCTGTATCAGGAAGTATGAAAAGGTGGACCAGATACTACGTGAATTTTTTGATCTTCGACTCGATTTCTACAAACGTCGGAAGGACTACTTAGAAGGCCTTCTCAATGCAGATTCTTTGAAACTGGATAACATTGCACGATTCATTATGGAAAAAATTGATGGTCTTGTGAAAATTGGTAAGTGAATAATGAAGAATTGACTTGGTGGCGATATGTAGTTGCTATTTCTAGATTTATATTTTCAAACCCTTTGTGGATGCAAAATTGCTGCCATTTCTAATATGTACTTTAAAATGCAAAGAAATTTATGACAATGAAGATAATTCTTGGTGTTAGTTGAAAAGCAGTTTTCTTTTTTTGTTTTTTTGTTTTTTTTGTTTTGTTTTTTTTCCATCTCTGGAATCTGCATTTGGCCCTGGAATTTTTTGTTCTCATTTTTAGATAACATTTTAGAAGTTAAAAAAATCTATCAAACTAATAATGAAACAGTTGCACTGACGTTCTGTGATATTAGCTTTGTTTTTACTTGAATAGAGAAATATTTTCAGTTTCAAAGATAAGTTATTTGTAAGATTTCTGCAGATACAAACTTTAATAAATATTGACCATAAATTTATCTTTCAAGTTAAACATTGTAAATAAATGTTACTGTGTTTTATATTTCTCTGCAATTTCCACATTTGGATTCAATTAATTTTGCTACTGATTGACTTTATCTCAATAATGGAACTCAGCGTTATGTTTTTATGAGATGTATATATAATGTGCATGTAAAATTTGTGTCAAATTTTAGGTGAATGAACATTTTTATTCTTTTTTGTGAATTATAATTTTTTTTTTGCAACACACTGATGCATGTTGAGATCCTTACAGTATTTAGGATTGAAGTTATCAATCTCATTTTTGTTGAGATTTACAAACTCTACATTTTATTAGGTTGGTGCAAAAATAATGACGTAATAATGTCGTTATTTTTGCACCAACCTAATATAAGACTTCATGGTAAACAACTTTTTAGGAAAATTTCTTTTCTTTTTTTTCTTTTTTTTTTTTCCTCTTTACAGTGAAGAATAAATTTTTGAGATTTCATACTCTTGAGCATGCAACATACAATTGGTCATGCATAAATATTTCTTACTGGAGACAAATTCTAACTTTTTGAAGCGCTTGGCCTTGTGATTTGTTTATAGCTCTTTCATACACAGGGCAAACTGGATTCTTGTGTATATAAAAAAATTAGATATGCAAAAAACAATATTGCAGTTTTATTGAATAATTCATTTTAATCATTAAATTGTTTTTAAAATAGTGGCAGTATTTTGTATGTTAATTAACACTTAATTTTTCAAAAAAAAAAAATATTAATGAAAATTTATTGTACTAAGCTATGCACCCTAGTAAAACCAACTGTATTTTGTACCCCCTTACTTGTTTACACTTCTCCCCGAAAATTGGTTTTGATTGGTCAATGTATGGGTATTTTAGAGGGTGTAATGGACTAATGGAAGTCACAGAATTTTATATGTAGATTAGTTATACACATTTTGGTCCTATTTCTTAATTTTACTTACAGGAAAATACTATTTAACATCGAGAAAATTTGTTAGAAAAGGACAAGCTTTTGTTCATGACATTAAATGTGATTCTCTTATTTCAGAAAATGTTTCCAAAAAGGACCTCATCCAAATGTTAGTGCGTCGTGGTTATGACTCTGATCCCTCAAAGGCTTGGAAAGAAGCTCAAAACAAAAACAGGGTAATTATTAAAATGTCACAGCAGCTATTGTCAACTTCTGTCTTGAGCTATCTGTTAATTTAGTTAAAGCATTACCACATTGTAAAAATTTTCTTTCTTTTTTTTTTTTTTTTTTCCTCTCCATCACCCAAAATATCCCATTGCATACAAATTAACAAGAATGAAAAGGGGCCCTGTGTCATCTCTTTATCCTGGGACAGTTGGGACCTTAGATGACTAATAATGAAGATAAGTTACTTTAGACTCCCCCCCCCCCTCTCTTTCAATATTCACCTTGATTGTTTATTTTTCCAATCACTGCAGGAATTGTTTTCTTCTTCAGCTTTTCTTGTCATTCTCCTTCAATTTCACCTCAATTCCATCATACAACTTGTATTGGATACTTTAAGCACCTGATTAAGATAACCAAAATAAGTTTTCTGAATAAGATTAATCTGAGCCTTAAATATTTTTCACTAAGCTAGATTCCGGTTAATGGAGGATTAAAAATCCTTGACCCAATAACGAAGAGATTAAAAAGAATAAAATGAAATGGCGAGATTGTAAGTGGATCTGGCTTTGAACTTTTAAAAACTTATTTTCCTGGAAATTGTACAGATAAAATCTTGCCCAAAATGATCAAAATTTATTGTTCAGAGCCATCTTTAGGATATTAGATTATTTGAGTAGTCTCCCCCTTTTTTCTCTATCAAATGGATAATAAATCTGGCTGCTTTATTTGTTTAACAGTTGAATTGTCCATTTTCATGTGTTGGGAATCATTAACTTGCCAAGGCTCAAAAAACAAAACTTGCAGCCAGAATAATATTTTGTGAATTTGAAAATTGTATTATATTTAGTAAAAGATACTTGAAGCATATTAGAAGCAATAGCATTGCTCACGGCTGTTTTTATCTTGGAATTTTATTGGGAATTTCTGTCACATTTATAGTGTGATGATTCCTTTGTTTGCCTCTTGTAGGATAAAGATGACAGTGATGATGAAGAAGACAAAGAAGACACATCTGGCCCAGACTTTAACTACATCTTGAGCCTTCCACTTTGGTGCTTGACAAAAGAAAAAAAAGAAGAATACATTCGTCAACGGGACTCTAAGGTCAGTGGAATCTTTATTTAGAACTTTTTCCTTTTTCTATTGAGTTCTATATTAACCTTTAGCACTCTGTAGGTGACTATTTCCACCAAGCAAAATCTTAGTCTTGCCAATGCAATTTGAATTTCTTGGTTGTGTAGTCATATCCTTCTAAACAGCTAAAACAATCTTGGCTGAAACTGAGAGCCAGGGGACTTCAATTTCAAATATACAGAACTAATATATACAACACTATATTTTGATGGGATTCCATATACAGGAATTAATATTTATAAATTATGCAGAGTGCTAAATGTTAAAGTTGATCTCTTGAAATCTGAATTTTTGTTTTCCAAATATTTTTCTATTTTGATTCAAACTGGTTTCAACCTGAACATTTTTATTATCAAATCGTGGAATTTCTTGATTTTAGCCAGTCTTTTCATTCATGAAATGTCACCTTCGCTTACACTTTTTATTTTTTTTTATTTTCTCTTCCCAAAATTCTTCAACTTTCAGCTGTATTCTATATTAATTACATTTCTGACCATTTTGAAATTTAACAAAAGCTTTGACAATATGGTTTGAATAGATGAACATTGAAAATTTTGTGTGTATGTGGACACAAGTTTCCTCTTTTTCTGTGTTTTTTGTCTCTTCTCCTCTTTTGTCTCTTCTCCCCACTCTTTTTCTTTTTTTCTAAAAAGTGAATGTCTATTTTACTTTTTATGGAATGCTATTAATGGCTTAGAAATTTTGGCATAATATATTTGCAGTCCATCTTTCTCAACTCTTGCATTTCTCCCTGCTTTTCACTTGAACTAATAGGGAAGGCTTAAACACCAAATTTTTTTTTTTTTTTTTTTTTTTTTTTTTTTAACTTTAGGCTGATGAACTTGACAAACTCAGACGAAAGAGATATGAAGATCTTTATAGAGATGATTTGGAAGCTTTCCTTACTGAACTGGATGTAAGTGACTCTTTATTTTCCTTCTTTTCACCATTTAACACTTTTTCTTTATTTCAACCTTTATGCTTTCTTCATAGCTTCATTTGATTTTGTGATTTTAAGCATTTTTATTTATTTACATTTTTCCCCCCTCCATTATTTATGCTACAGCGTATTGAAGAACAAGAAAGAGAAGATGAGAAAGCCGGATTTATTCAAACCCAGAAGACCCAAAAAGGCCGTGGGGTGAAACAAAAGAAAATTAATCTTGAAGAGACACTTCCTTCACCTATGGGCCGTCGTATCATGCCAGTTATTGATCTTGCAACTAAAGTCAAAGCAGAAAAAGAAGCTTCCTCCAAAAGGCGACAACAGGTCAGTAAAGATATTAATAAAGGCTGCTTTTATATTTTTTATATAAACACATCCTCTCACCCCTCATATGTGAATATGTATATAATTGTGATGTGATGTGATGTGTCTACTCCAGTTTGATTTGTCTTTGTCACTTGGCCTCCTCCTTACATTGTTGTTTATTTTAGATCTAAGGAGGGGTCTTTGCATTGGCTGGTTGAAATGGCTATCAAAGCCAAACAAATCCAGTCACAGATTAAAATAAAAAAACATTTTATAGTAGCAAAAACAATTCAGACAGAAAACCAAAACAATGTGTTTATTCCAATTGGAGTTATAAGTTTGATTCTTAACTCTTCCCCAGTGGTATTTCCTAACTATGGCTGGTCAGGCAGTTCTTACATGGTCAACCATCACTAGTTTGGTAATTAACTTAATATATTCAGTGATTTAATTTTTATGTGGTTAAAACTTTTTAAGTTTATAAAGCTTCTCTTCATAGCAAAAGGCCGGTTGAGAAATTGGTCCTAGCTCTTGGTTTCCTCCAGTGGCCTCGGCTAACTCTTCCTTTGTCCAACTCTTCTCTGGGATCCTCTTAATCATATCATCATTTCTATTAATTTTTTCTCTCTCTCTATCTCTCTCTCACATATTAATGATTTCTAAGTATCAATCAATCACTTTCATACTCTCACTGCTTATGCCTGCACAGGAGCGCATTTGTCATGTTATCAGATAAAACAAAATTATAATTTTCCAGTGTTGGTCATACATTTACTGTAGATATGGCGGACATTTTTTTTTAAATAATATTTACATTAAATGACATGCTCATAATAAAATCATTGTATCAGTATTTTTTGCAAAATGCTTTTTTTACTTTGTGGGCAAAGATTGAGAAATGGTAATTCGTCATGCATCTACAATGAGGTTGCTTTTTTTTTTTTTTTTTTTTTTGCTTATTGTCCAAAGATGTCGTCATTCTCCAATTAGTTTTTCCTTTAAGTCCAAATGCATTTTCCAAACAAGGCACACTTTCCTCCATGTTGGCTGATTCAGTAAATACATTTACCCAGTGTTTCTCAACCATTTTAAGCAATGGCACACCTAGCAGCAAATGAAAATATCACAGCACACTTAGCAACATTTTAAAAGAGTATAGATTTTTAAAAAAATACACACACAAATATGAACTTGGTTTATTTCCATTTTTTTTTTATTCAATTACTTGTGCAGCTTTAGTGTGAAATCTGTGCTTGGTGGTGTTTTTTTTTTTTGTTTTTTTTTTTTTCTTTTCAATTTCTTCAGTATTTTGCGGCAGTCTTAAGAGGATCGCACAGCACACTAGTGTCATGGTGATCACTGCATTAATGTCTCTAAACAAAAAGGTTTTTGTATTTATAATGAGCAAATGTCTCTTTACTGAGCATCCACTGGTCTTCCAATTTACATTGAATTTGGTTTTTGAGTCGATTATGGCTTCTCTTCTCAGTTTTTTTTTTTCCTCCTCCTCCTCTTTCAAATCCAAGTTGAAAATAAAGGATTTTATTTTGTATGAGTTCTTGAAAGTTTTCTCTAGCTGGCTATCGATTGATTTTGCATTTTGTAAATTGTGACATTGCTCAAATGCAGTTGTATCTACCTCGGGGCCATTTGGACATTTACTTGGTAACAACATTCACATAATATGATAGATTCCTAGCCATATTGGAATAGCAGAGCTAATAAGGCAACCAGGGAATCCCTCTCAATGAACATATCAAATTAAAAAAAAAAAAAAATCCCTTTACAGACATGAAAGCAACAATAACTCTTACATCCTCAGCCAATGGTAAAAATAATGGAATACACACACACACACACACACACACACACACACACACACACACACCCATATCAAATAAACCCATTCTGACTGTACAAACATCACAGTACCAGAAACTCAAAAGATATGTCACTTACACGTATCAAAATCAGACCCACCCGCATAACCCACTACTTCTTTGAAGTATTCACTGTCAAACATTTTTTAATTAACTGCAAAAAAAACTGGCACCTATACGAAAATACTTGTACATTATACCCAGCCTTAGGGCCCTCTTTGTGAAAAAACTGGCACCTATACGAAAATACTTGTACATTATACCCAGCCTTAGGGCCCTCTTTGTGAGTGCCAAATCCAAAGCCATACTAGAATCCTTAAAAATAAAACTCTGCTCCAAGATATAAAAAGGAAACTGAATAAACACCTGGCTACAAAATGCAACTAAAACTGAATTACATCCTCACACTTATAAATATGACTTTATAAAGTCATATATGACTTATAAAGAAATTTGACTGAAAAATAGACACATAATAAAAACAAATCTTAAAACTGCCCGATTTAGTGCAAAATGACCCTTAGGGTTGGTGTGCTGGTAAAATAGAAAAAATTTACTTTATGCTTGTTTTATAGTGAAAGTAGTTTTCTTTTTAGAGATTTTTAATTTGAAGTGGATATGGTTAAAAGTCGTGGTTGAAAAAAAAAAAGTTTGAATGCTCTTGCTTTATGATTATTAATAATTTTGAGTCAATATAAGAATTAACTTCATTTTTCAGATAAAGAAAGAAATGAAAGAAGAAATAGGTGATGAAAATGGTGAAGAAGGCAAAAGCCTTATTGAAAGAC
>OZ010607.1:72777847-72800347 GCA_963932145.1 Acanthosepion lycidas | reverse complement strand
CCTGTTGACACAAGCATCTCAGAGTATGTGGAGTAACTTGGGGGACTTGTTAGCAGGCACTATGCTTTCAGAACAACACATCACCATCCTGTTGCAAGATTGTCAGCAGAATGGATTGAATATTAATGTTCTGCATATACATGACACAGTTCAAAATAACTTCCACAAAACCAAAGGTGTGAGAGAGATAGTTGTAATTTATGGTAATTTACATAATGATGGTATGGGTTTGAATGTGTGCCTGTTGTGAGAAAATACACTCTGAAAGATGTTGCTTCTCGTGTCTGTTGCACAACCAAAACGATCATCACTTGCACAAAGGCAGAATCTCTGCTCTCACAGCCTGTTTGTTGACCTTTTAGGTCAACACTGAAGATGTGCACAACTTGTGGAATTAAATCTGGCTTTAGGCACATGTTCCCATAATTCCATTGCAAGGAAATGATTTCCAGTTGTCTACGGCTACAATAATAATGACCAACCTGATCGATTAGTGGAGATATTTTCATTTGGCCACTACTACTGGCATCAAAGCACCACCAGTATAACATGCACAGAAATCGTTCAAAATGATCAACAAACCAATCTCCCCCCCACCTCTCACACAATGAGCAGGTGTGTGCATCTCCATACCACGTCACCTGTCTGCATTCCTGTGTATTAGCTCAGCCACCATCTGTGCACTACTACTAGTATAACTGTTTTAACCTTTATCACTCTGTATGTGACTTGATTTGCTGTACAAAATGTTTATTCTGTCACAGAAGGTGACACTGATGATACCCGAATTTGTTGGAATTTCATAGTTGTGTTGTTACATCTTGCTATGGCAACAGAAAATACCTTTGAGTGAAATTAACAATAAGGATAATGCAATGGAAAGGGAAATAATATTAATAATGCAGAGGGCTAAAGGTTAAGATGACCAAAGACTTTGAAAATATCAAAACCACTGCTTCCCACCACCATCTTTCAGGTTGTTTCAATTTTATTTTTTGTCAACAACATTAAGTGATATTCAGATGCTATATTACAAGGAAGATTTTGAAGGAAATTTGAAAAAAAAATTTTTTTTTCCCCCCCTCCTACAAAAATTGTTTTATTGAAGAACTTTGAAATATTTGATTTCTTTATGTTAAGCCTCAAGGGTTCTACAGAAATAATCCCTATTTCAGTTTTTCATCTTTTCACTGACAGTTAATGACTAACATTTCAAACATGTTTCATCTAACTTCTTATTGTTAATGTTCTCTTCAACCACTTATTTTTACTAACTTTAGTTTAATTCATTTTTGCCTTTACACTGACACCATTTCTTTTTAGAGGATCGTTTTTTCTTATTTTACACATTTTATTGCAATGTTATTGTAATTATCATATCTCCCAGTATTTAAGATGTTTTCCTTCTCTCTCTCTCAAGAAAAAAAATTCTTTCTCTTGTGTTTTCAAATATTTTTTACAACTCAAAATTGTGTTGAATCCAGTGTGCTCTCTCCCAACACCAGGGAAATTGGATAACCAAGATTTGCCTGAATCATACTTTGACTATTATCTTTTTTTTCTTCTCAGACATTGCTATGAACATTTTCATTAATAAAAATAAAAATAAAAATGACTTTTTTTATTCTTCAAGTTTTCAGTCATTTCTCTATTTCAGTTTTTCTTGGTAGGTTTTGACTATTTCTATTTGTCCTTTTCCAGCTCAAGCTGTGAAATACAACTTTGGTGATGATGAGGATGAAGAGGAGTATTTGCCTGAAATTCCTCAAGAACGATCTTCCTCTCCAATCAATGACAATGATGACCAACACTCTGATGTAAATAATGAAAATGAAGAGGAGGAAGAGGAGGATTCTTTCCCAGCAGTTAATAATAAGTAAGTCATTCAAATGAACACTTTCTCTTTGAGGAAGAAAGAAAAATGATTTTTTTTTTCTTTTACAATGGCAAAAAAAATTATAAAAATAAAATTTAAGTTTATTCTAAAACTATTTGTCAACTTTAAATAAATTTGTACTGGTATCCTTCCATATTTTGCAGTCCCCTCATTGAATAATCATGTAACAGATTTCCAGAGAATGACCTTAATGGGACTTGTGATAAACTGAAATTGCAAACCATCAGATAAAAACAATTTGTAAAATGTTGTAAAAGATTTCAAAAATTATAATCTATTTCCAAATTAAAATTAATGCAACATCAGCTTGTAATCTCCCAAGATAAATATTACAATCAAGTATAAATATATATTTTTTTTACTCTTGTGTTACAGAGAGAAAAAGCTTTCCTCTCCAACCCGAGCCGCTAGTCCCGTAACTTACAATGATTCTTCAGATGAAGAAAAAAATGACCTTTTTAATCGTATCAATGAGCAAAATAAGAAAGCAAGAGACGATGCTGTATTTGGAGTGTCAAATGTTAAATCTTCCGCAAAGACCACACTTCCAAAGGAACCAGCAAAAAGTAAGTGTCCTTACACACACACTGGCACAAAATTACATTATGCACTTGTTTTATATAGAATCCTAGCAATTCAGACCTGTGCATGTGATTTGCTTTTTTTTTTTTTTTTTTTTTTTGTTCCTACTCTTTGTTTAATCTGAGGACTAATTTGATTGGAAGCAAAGCAATGAATCAACAAAAGGTGAAAAGTAATTGTGCAGAAAGTGTAAACGTGGGCCAGGAATGGTTTGCTGATTTTCAGATTAAAGACGTCCATTATCAGAATTTGAACTATGCTAAACGTTTCGGAAAGAATTACTGGTGAATTTCTCAACTCTTATATGTGATTTAAAAAAAATGACCATAGAAAATTATTCAAAAGTTAGGAAATTAGAAATTTGTCAACATTCTCAATTCATTTCCTTCAGCATATTTTTGGTGACCAATTAAATTTGTGAAAATTCAAAACAAAAAAGTTGTAGGAAGATCAAGCTCATCATTCACTATTGCAAAGTAAACACTCTTCTTGTAGCAGTGTAGGCATTCTTTTTGGGGTTCAAAAATTATTTCTTACAAATTACTGGAATTTGGATAAATTGTTACTTTTCAATTGGTTTCTTTGAATGCTGCTTTGAAAAAGCCAAGAAATTTTTCTTAACAAGGAATTTGACTGGAAATTTTGCTGCATGGCTAAACTCGTTTATTTCACTATTTGCTCAACTTTTGTAATCGTTCTGTTTTAAAAGAATGCACAATTATAATCAAAATATGTCATCGAGTTTGTTGTCTTAAAAAACAAAAACATTGTTGATGAAACAATGTTAACTACTTTTGTATTTACTTTAAAACACACATACAAAACTTCTGATTAATGACCATATAAAAATGAATTTATATTGCAATCCTTTGAAAAATAAATGTGAGCTTTTATTTCCTTTTCAAGGTACATTAACTTTTGATGTGTCCAGTGATGAGGACAAGGAACCTCCATTCATTTCAGATGAACCACCAAAGAAACAACCCAAAAAGAGGGCTCCTAAAAAAGAAAAAACAGAGAAAACTGGTAAATTCTTTCACATTTTAATGTTAACATGTCGTTTATGACTATAACTCATTTTCTTCTCTCGTATATTCCTGGCTTTTCTTCTCTCGTATATTCCTGGCTTTTCTTATAAAGTTAAATGCAAACAGCCATTGTCAATCTGGATTTTAATAAAATTAGAATTAAAAGAAGAAAAAAATGAAAGACTTTCTCTAAAGAAAAAGTTAAGAGAATAGTTATAATAGAAGTTTTTTAAAAAAATGGTTGGGGTTTCTCCTAACATTTTCTTTCCATTACTTGAAAATGAAATTCTAGGTTTTTTTCTATTAAGTTTCCTTTTTGTTCCTCATTATTACATATGCCTGGTTTATCTAGGAACGAAACAACCATCAATTATTGAGGTCATGAGAAGAATGTCTTCAAATTATAATCGACCAAGCACGTCCAGTGCAGACAACGGAGAAGCAACTAAGAGTAATTTGCTTTGAGATATTCAGTGTTCAGTTTTATTTTTTTTTTTTTTTTTTTTTTTTTTTTTTTTTTTTTTTTTTTTGCTTAAAATAATGAGCTCTGCTGATCATGAAAAAATTTTGCCAGTTGTCAGAGGATATATCAATTCTGATGACCCTAGTAATGAGGATTTTAGTTATTGAATCTTTTTAAAAAATGAAAAAAAAAAAAAAGGTAGCTATCACTTCTATTGAAGCTCATTATTTCATGCAAATTTTGCTTCTAATCTTTTTTTATGTAATTTTTTTCCTAAATAATTAACTCTCTAATATTATTTCAGTATTTTTATATTCTGTAATAAAATCTAAACTGTTTTGAATAATTGTCAGATGCTGATTTTAAAATCAAAATATCAACCCAGATTCATTTTTACTTTGAGTCTTTCTCCATTTTACTCATTTTGCTTTTTGTAGAATGGACTTGATAAAGTATCATCTTATCTTTTGACATTTTGCTTTCAAAGTCTTCATCAAATTATTTTTTTTTTTTTTTTTTTTTTTTTTGCAAAATTACTAAAATTTGTTTATGTACTTTCTTCAGTATTGATTTTTTTTTTTTTTTTCTTTTTTAAGTAATTTTTTTCATATCTACAAAATATCTACTGCTACAGTAACTTGTACTTTCATTATTACAATTTCTGTCGTCAAAACTAAATATTTGTAAAATCTATCAACATTAGAGAAATCTTTTTATATTCTGATTCTTTTATTTTCCAAAAATATAATTACAAAATTTGCCATAAAAACATTTGGACTAACATTGATTTAACTAAAATTAAATTGTTTATTGTAAAAACAAAAAAATAAAAATAACCTCTCTCTCTCTCCCCATCCCCCTATCTCCCCCTTCCATCTCTGCCCCACCTCTCTGAAATGTCCTTTTCTTTGTCATCATTTAGCACAATCTTTCAATTCCCCCCAACCTCCATCATTAGCCCAGATTTTATACTGTTTTAATTTTTTATGTTAATTTTACAAATGATTTAATTGCTTCTATTTTGAATACCAATTCTCTAAGCTTGATGAGAACAATTTTTAAAAAAATTGCTTAACTCCTGTCTGTATTTCTAAAATCAAATCCAAATTTAAATGATGTACCTTAATATGGAGATCGATGACAAACTTTTTTTTTTTTTTTTTTTTTTTTTTTTTTTTTTTTTTTTTGTTTCTGTTCAGAAAAACCACCAAAGAAGAGAAAAGCAAAGAAGAAAGAAACCAGCGATTCTGATGAAGGATTTGAACCGAAAAAGTCAAAAGTAACCAAATCGAAAAAGGTAATTTCCTTTTGTAATATGCCCTGAGAAAATATACAAATCCACCACCTCCAACTCACCCTGGTTTTCCTAGCTAAAGTTTTAAAAATGGCAACAAAAAATCATGCTTTGTGAGAACATTTTGCTTTAATCAACAGTTGCCAGGAGAGATAAACTACATCCAATTTCAAAATTTAATTACGTAATCCCAACTCAATATAAATAAACAGTATTTGGAACTGGTATAGAGTCGGTCCTCCATTTGCTAGTTTCAGTGCTTGTATTCGATTTTTCATGGATTTGATTAAATTATCGACAATCGTCTGACCCATATTTTTTCCACTGCTTTAGCAATGTTTCTTTAAGGGTTGCCACTGACATGATTTTGACTGAAAACTTCGAGAGCAGGCAACCAAAGTGCTCCCAAACATGCTCTATTGGATTCATGTCAAGACTTTGGGTAACCCATGGCAGTGACTTGATTACTTGTGATTCCTTCCAGGTCTTTATTACTTTGCTCATATGATATGGCGCTCCATCTTCTTGAAAAAGGTAGATATTCTTGTCAATCTGATTGGTTTCAAATAGTGGGAGTAGTCCTTTCTCTAATATTTGACAGTATTTTGAACCATTCAACCACTCATCAACAAGAATCAGCTGAGATTTCCCTCCAAACCAGACAGCACCCCACACCAATTCTCCAATCCCTCCATGTTTCATGTTCGCCTGTGGACATTCAGTATTCCAAGTCTTATTCTGATTTCTCCAAATATAAACCTGCCTCAAATTCAAATATTGGCAGAATTTACTTTCATCTGACCAAATTGCAAACTGCCAAAATTCATAATGCTCTCGAATTCTCTCACCCAGTCCATACGCCTGTTCCTGTTAACATCTGAAATCAAGGGATTCTTTCTTGCAACTCTTCTTTGATAGCCTAGCTCTTTCAGAATCTTTCTCGCCACATATGGCGACATTTCCATGCTGTTGGCGACATCATCTTTGATGCTCTGACAAGTTTTAGATGACTTCCCTCTTTAGCACCCTTTTCCTTTGCTCAGACACGATGTTTGGTCTTCTTGAACGTTTTTCCATACGACAATGGCCTTCTTCATTAAATTTCTTGACAATATTATTAACTGTTTGATGATTAACCTGGAAAAACCTATCAATTTCTTTATTTGACTTGCCACACTGATGCCATCCTATTATTTGCCCTCGTTGAAATTCACCAATTTCCTTACTTCTCAACTTTGATTGCAAAATATAAGTCAACTATCATTCATAGATGAGAGTAGCTTGATACTAACACAGTATTGTCTTAAGAAAAAGAAGAGACATTATTACACAAGACAAAATTGCTGTAAACAAGGGTGGCTAAAAGCTTATCGTAGCCCACTGAATATGATAATTTTGAAGTTACCTCTCTTTATTTTTGGCTAAAACAATTGCATGAATAAGAAATATTGTGTAGTTATTTACTAAGCTTAATTTAGCACAAGGCCACATGTATGGAGTGAAGATCAAACCACTCAATAGTAATGGTCAAATTGGCTCACTAACCCTAACCCTGTAGTCAGTTGCCATTTACATTCTGCAGTTTGAAAGTTTGACAAGATTCTTCAAATGTTACTTCTGCAAAGATTTGAAAAGAAACAATCCAGGACACCTATTTCCTGTAGGTTAATATCCATTTGTAGGCCTGTAAATTAAGTCATCGTTTTTTTTTTTTTGTTTTTTTTTGTTGTTGTTGTTTTTTTTTATATATATAAAAGAATGAGACTTTGTCCCATCCTCTTTGCATTCAAACACTTTGTCTTTGAACTGCTCAGTTCCACTGCTATTGTTCATTTAATGTGATGAACAACTCCATCCCTGGAGTGATAGTTTCCCAGTTCAGATATTGATGCCCAGGCTGTTTGACTTTCACTTGCATTAAACATCTCAAGAAAGCAATAACAATGATGAGAACTGCTGGAAATCATCAACATCGGATAATTTAAGGACATTCATTGTTTTGTTTCTCTCTCTCTTTCTCTCTCTCATTGTATATCTTTGAATAATTCTGATAAATTTGAGTACCGTTTGAATCTTGGTCTTGTAGGTGGCTGCTGACTCTGACGACGAAGATGATTTTGTTGATGGTAAAACAGACAAGCTGAACAATTTGCAAGCTCGCACTACAACTGGCCGCTCCCGAGCACCTGTCAAATATTTTGAAGAGGAATCAGACGAAGATTTTGACTATTAAGCGTGACTTGATTTCTTCTTTAATGTTCTCATGGTTCCATTTTGAAGTAGATATCATTTCAATCTCCTTTCAAAGACGGCACTCACTGAGCAGCAATTGGATTTTTCTTTATTATTTTAAAAACATTTCTTCATGTCCAAACAAATATAATGATTTTTAAAAAAAAAACATACAAAAAAACATATATATATATATATATATATATATAATAAAGAATTCATTTCAAACAAACAAACAAAAAAAAAATTTGACAAAGCATCACACGATGTGATCAGTCACCCTTCTTTTACCCCCTCCCCACTTCCATTAATTTGCTCTAATTTGACGTCTAAAACTGAAATTTGTTCATTCCATCCGAATTCATAATCATTCTCAAATCATATGACTCACCACCGAAAAAAAAGAAAGAAAAAAAAAGAAGGAATATGCTTGGTTCGTTATTCCTCCTCATCTTCATTCTCTCTCGTTCTCTCACTCTCTTTATATATATATATATATATATATATATATATATATATATATATATATAATCACCCTTCGTCCTCTCTCTCTCTCTTTATCACACGTAGTTTATTTCATGATAGCCATTTCTCTCAATCTCATTTGACTCTCTTGGTTTTTCTCTAACTTATTTCTCTCTTGCTCTCTCTCTATTTCACTCACTGTCATCATCCCTCCATCATGATGTACATGAAACTCCTATTTAGCAAAAAAACAAAACAAAAAAAAACCCCAACTTGTAGAGTCTCAACCACTGACTGACAAAGAATGAAATTCAAATTGCATCGAGATTGGCGTTGAGAGAATGGGACTTTTTATGATAAAGGATTGTTTTGAAGTCTGCTTTAGTGAGAAGTTTTCTAAGTCTAGTTGGAACTGTAGAAATAAAAACTCTACCACCAGTAGCCTGGCTTTTTGCAGCGGTAACTGAGTTTGAGAGAGTGTGTGTGTGTGTGTGCATCTGCCTATATGTGTGTGTGTGTGTGAGTGTAGAGACAGGGGGTGGGGCTACTCTAATCTCACAGGATGAATGTGCCAATGCAATCTGATGTCTTCTACTGTGGGGTTTGATCACTTATGATGTTGTCATTTGTAGTCAGCAGCTGGATGCCAACAACTGATTTCCCTGAGTCTTGTGTCTACTTAGGAAGGAACCACAGTGTTACAAATAAATCTCCACATATTTACACACAATTCCACTTTGGTTGTTTTAGTTTTCTTTACTCAACTCTAATAGATTTTGCTTGTGTTCATTTCTCTGTGTCCATTTTCAAGTTCATGTTTGTTGTAGTTTGTTTTTTGTTTTTTTTTTTCAGGCTACATTCCAGATCTAAAATTTTCACTCTATTTTGCTGGAAAAATCTGTTGCATAAAATATTTTTAGGATATTAGCAAACTTTAATTAAAAGAATTGATATTTTTTTCTCTCTTTTTATCTCTCATGGAGATTAAAACTGATGTCTGATAGGACATTTAACTTGTAAGATTCTAGCCTTGTTGCTTTCTAAGAATCTGTCTGATTTGCTGACAAAAGAAAGAGTATCTAAGAAAAGACCTGGATTTTTTATTTATCTAATATTCTAAAATGATTCCAATCGTTAGAACTGGTTAGATTAGTTGTCCTGAAGATTGTATTTGCCCAACATTTAATAATGCATATGTTTATGCATCATAGAATTAACTGTAAACTTGCTTCCCCCCAACTGAAGGTAGTTTTGTCTGCAAAGTCTCGACACAAAAAATAAGTGAAATGAAAAGCAAATAGGGTAAAAGATTTTGCTGAACGACATGTTGTGGGGGGGGTGATGAGTTCCAAATGTTCCATCTTGGATGGACAGAGCATTTGATGCTGCATATCCTTTGCATGAAGAGCCAAAGAAACACATTAATCTCCAACCACACTTGCATGAATAATGCTGTTAAGAACTTAATGGGGAAACAATAACTCAACCTGAATAGAAAGGAGTGAGGAAGAAGTAACACTTGATTATTTCATACACGTACTTACAGTGCTACACCATCTTCACTTTAACAATGACTAATGTTTGAAAAAGGATTTTTGTTGCTCATCCCAGAAATATTACATACAAAACTGGATAAGCCTTGTCAAACTTTTAAACAAAATTAACTCCATAAGACATAAAAAGGTGATATTTTGTTGGATCCCAAATCCATATTGGAATTAAGGGAAATGAGAAAGTCGATTCCTTAGCAAAAGCTGCACTTAACATGACACCCAACCAGAACTCCAAAATCCCATATACTGACCTAAAACATAAAATCAAGAAAATATGAGACAAAAATATCCACAAGAATCTCTACCAAATAGAACCCACTTTAAAAGAAAGGAAACTGAATCTTGATAATACAAGAGAAGAAACCACCCTTACTCGGCTACGTATGGAACGCACTAGACTGACACGCTACTTCATACTAGAAGGGAAGCCTCCTCCTAAATATATCCCTGTGGAAACCAATACACAGTAAAACATATACTGAGAGAATGCACAAACCTTACACACTTCATATGGGGCTTGGCAGATTTGCCAGACTGTAAACAGTGTGGCCTTGGTTTAGAAGAAACGGCTTCACACACCTTCTACCATTGTCCCTGGGTCCACCCCTTATGGGACCATGTTGGCAAGTTGACTGCTCATTACACTCCCAAAAAGCTTGTGCTCATTGATTGTTTGTACATGTGTGACAATGTGTCGACCCCGTATTCTGGGGTGAAATGAATGGTGTTTCTGACACTGCTGGCCATGGCCCGAATGGTGATTTGGACAACGCGAATGGAGGAGGTCTTGCAAGGCAGCCGTTTTTCTCATCAGGATCTGATCCGATTCTTTGAGCATTAGCTCAAGATGAAGATTAGGAATGATAGAAAACGGTTGCATTCGATAATCTTCAGCGAAAGGTGGGTGAAAGAGGCGAGCTTGGTTCGTTTGAACAGGGCTAGCCTTGATTTTTTTTTTCTAGGTCAACCTACATCACATTGGGGTGGTTTCCTGTGGAGCCCTGCCCTTGGTTAGGTTAGACAAGTTTCTGTATACCTAGTTAATGTGAGTAAGTGTTGTTCCTTGCCTGTTCCTGGCTGCCTCTTTGGTTATGATCCAAGTTGAGATTCACAACCTCCCCACTTTGTTTTGGCCCATTTTTTATCTCGACTGGGTAAGCTTTTTACTTCCCATGTCTATATATTTTTCTCCTTTCCCACTCCCTTAGTGAGAGAGCCTCTTGATTTTATCCAGTGGGCAGAATACAGCAGCCTCTCTGTTTTGAGGGTTGGATGGGCCCTACTAACATCAGTTATGTTTAGTTTGTTTTGTGTTGATATTTTAGTTTATTGGGTTCATCTCCCTCCCCTCTCATTTTATTCATCCGTAAATTTTTAAGTACACGTGTATAATTATTATATTTTTATGGTATGGGGCACGTTTTGTAGGACCCCCTTGAGAGGATGCGGTATTATGGTGCATGGAGGATTGATTGGTGATGAACGAGTTTTTGTAGTGAATGGGCAAATTGTAATGCGTGAATGGGTCGTGAATTGGATTAGCTAGGTATAAGATAGGTAGTGATGACCAGCCTCAACCCCTACCCTTTTTGGCCTTGTACTGGAATTGTATTTAATATACAATAAATACCAACCTTACACACTTTCGAAGAAAGTTTTACAACATAGAGTACAAAAGAATTATTTACAAAAATTGATCCAAATCATATAATAAACTTGCTGAAAAGAATTAGTCATCTATCAAGGATGTAGTCTGATGTGTAATTAATATATGCTACCTTTTAACATTGTGCAAACAAATTGTCTATACTAAATGGAAATCCTTGTCCTAGACAGTAATACCTGGAATTATTTTGCAGTTTGCAAGCAAATTAGCACTAGCTTATATAACTTATAGGCGTTTACAAGTCACATACATACATACACACACACACACACACACACACACATACATATATATATATATATATATATATATAACTAAATTTGGCATTAAATGACCTACAGTGGTTGATATGCCATAAAATCCAACCAACCAGAAATATTACTTGTCTGTATTAAAGCAAAAGTGGTTTCAAAAATACTTTTCCACAAATTCAGCCCAGAGAGTTGGAATTGTCTCTGCTTGAGTACAAATAACATTCAGATTTAACATGAAACAATTTATAGAATCTTATTTTCTGATCTAGAAAAGGTTTTCAGTAAGAGAAAAAAATATTTTCTTCTATTCTTGGACAGGGTTTAAATTCTTATTTTATAACAAGATTGCAGAGTCAATAGTTGAGGAAATATTGCTCTGTTCTTTGTCGTTTTTAATTTGACCAATAAATATCACAACTATTTACTCCTGATCGGGTCGATATGGTCAAATTGGCAGACCTACAATAACTGGATCAAGAAATGGCTTGTTAATTTTAATGCCTCCAAAACAAAAGTGCTTTCTATTAATCATCCTAGCGACTCCTACCATAATAATAATAATAATAATAGCCTTCAGGAGAGTGACTCACTGTACCTCCTCAGGCTGTCATGAAGTGGAAAGATTACATTGAATCAACTGCTACATCTGTTGCTAAGAAACGTGCTTCACTGTGTCGTGCTAGACAAATTTTCTCTTCACCAGAATCTATCTTACACATAGGTCTACTATTCGTCCATGCTTGAAATATCATTGCCACACATGGTCTGCTGCTCCTGATATGTTAAAGATTTTTGATAAAATCTAAAGAAACTGCAATGTTATTGGTTTTGACCTGGCATCCTGGCTTGAGGCACTTTTCTTCCATTGCAATGTAGCTATTTCTATAAATACTTTCATGGTAATTGTTCTGATGAATTTTCTTCTATGGTACCTAGACTTTATGAATTTAAGTGCAGTGTTAGATTGGTGTTAAGGTCTCCTCTTTTTACAATTGAATTGGCAAGATGCAACTGTAAGTCCTAGGCTAACAATTTCTTCTCTTGCACTTTTTGCTTGTGGTAATCTTTTAGTTCCTTGCTTTAGTCAAGTTTGCTTTTAAATTATTGAAGATCAATGTCGATGATTATATAGTGTGTACTTGATTACTTCTCTTTTTTTTTTTTTTTCTTCTTTTTAATGTTTTTCTTATTCTTTCACATTGAGTCTTTGTTGCTTTATTTCCTTACTTGAGATGAAACAGGAATCTGAATTTATTCTCATTGATTACACTTTAAAGACCTTAACATCTTGTCATAGGATGCTGTTAAATTGAAAAGAAGAAAGGCTGAAGAGTGTATTGTCTAAATATGGCCCATCTGCTATGGTGGCAAGCTAATCGATGTTGCTGATGCCAACTCGGGCACATTTGTATTTCAACACCACCCACTCAAACTGGTTCGTACTGCAAGCATGCTGAGTAAGCTTTGCTTAATAGTTTCTTATAGAGATCACATGATCTGGTTTAATAAGTAATTGAACAAGGTTAATATGCTGAAACTCTCAGTCAAAATGACTTTTTTTTTTCTTTTTTTTTAAAAATCAAACTCACCTCAAGGCAGTAAAACCACTAAGACATAAACGGTTACTAGCTGTGAAAGAATTAGAAACATTACTAAAGTGTGAGAACAAAAAGACTAATCAGGAAAACAGTATATAGCAGCTGACTGTAAAGTATGGAGCTGGAAGAGAGTTCCACAAGCGAGAAGTGCAAATAAACTTATATTATGCAAAAATGAAAATAACATTGACGTCTCATTTTAGCAGATTACATAAAAAATATCTAAATATATACAGAGTACATTTATTCAATAAGGTCGCCATTGGCTTCAACCATGGCCTTCAGACGACTTAGTAATCTGCAATTCTTCTGGAGGGTCTCCTTATTTAAGTTTGTGAGTTCTGCCATAATCCTTGCCTTCAGTTCAGCTTTGGTGTGGCAGTTTTGTTGATCTCTCGCTTAACTGTGCCGCACACGTAATAATCAAGGGGGTGATGTTGTTGCAGAAATTGTCTGATAGCCATTACTGAGTTCTGCTTGTATGGCATGGTGCAGAGTCTTATAAACAGACATAGGGTCTTCCAGTGGGCATCCTCTTGATCCAGGGCAACACTATCTCCTGAAGCCACTTGATGTAGGCCTCTTGTATTGAGTCTAAGGCCCTCAAAAATCAAATTGAGGAATTCTTTTCTTATCAGAATAATCATTGAGTTTTCCAAGCTGCCATACCTTCTTAATCACCATTAGACTCCTCCAACTCTTTCTGAAACCTCTGCACCGTCCTCAGATTGAAACCCAAACACTGAAATGTTTGTATTGGAGCTTTTGGTGCCAATGCCAAGCAGTACAGCATACCATTTCCAAATTTCTGGTGGAGTGAATTGTCATGGTGCTCTTTTTCTCACAGATCGTGCCCAACTGACCCTACGATACTGTGCAGTCGACAAAGCCAAACAAACAATGCATATACGCAAAATTAAAAAATATGAAATGGAGTCAATTTACCCAGCTCACCTTGTCTATAAAATTGTAATGTATCCAGTGAATCATCTAAAATGCAGCCTAAAACCAAAGATGCTTCAAGTAACATATATCAGATTGGCAGAGTAGGCAAGTTAGACATACCACCACTCGTGATGATTTGGGCTTTGTTCCGTTGACATATCTTCTCCGAATGATTTCCCTATATGTTAGTTTGTTTTAAAAACATCTTAGAAAAGCAAATGAAGAGAACAGTCTTGCTTTGTGTTTCTGCTGTGGATTTGAATAGCATTCTTGGAGAATTGTGGCCAGTACAGCTTCCCAAGAGTCATATGAAGGTCTGGCAGATGAAATGGCATCCACACATTTAATTTGGAGGCATATGGGCAAGAAAAATCTTATTTGAAAAGCAAATGCTGGGGAAAGAACAGCTAAAAAGGCATGCACCAATTTCAGTTGAAAGAAGAAACTATTTGAATAAAATTTATGGTTACATCAAGCAATTTCAGCAGTAAAACAAGACCTATCTGCCAATCTAGTACTGCACTTAATTTTGTAAAGAAGGTTAATCAGAACAATTGCCATGAAGATATTTATAGAAAAGGCAGAGGGAAGCTATGTTACGACATTGGGAAAGTAACTGAAGTGGAGATGCCTGGTCAGGACTGATAACATTGCAGATTTTTCTTTGGATTTTGTCATCAATCACATACTATTTTCATGTTGATGAAGAGGAGCTGCTTGCAGTAAGTTTCTTTCTTATTTATTCTAACTAAAATTCAGTGAAGTTTTATCAAATATTACTTTGAAACATCAATTTTCAAAAACATTTGACGTTTTCCCTTAAATAACAGCTGAAATAATTATTGATATTATATTTTGGAATTAAGAATTTTTTTTTATTTGTAATTATTTAATCCACAGCAAGTCAATAAATCCACTAAAATGCAACAGGTGAGAGTGGAGGAATCTGTAAAAAGAACTATCATGCCATATCATGTTGAATTGCAGGGTCTTGTCTGATCTCTAAAGTTAAGCAACATTGAACCTGGTCAGTACCTAGATGGGTGATTGCTGGGAACACCAGGTTCTGTAAGCTTGGATGTACAGGTGGTATAATAAATAAATGCTTGGTATTAGGAATTGTAGAACCTTGGGAAAGGTATGAATCTAACTCTTCTCCTAGCTATGGATTAACTAGTAAGATTTGCTTCAGAAAATGATTATCTCCAAAAGATTCTTGCAATCCAAAAATATGTTTCAGTTCAAAAAGATTAAGAAAGAAAGAAAAAACCCAACCAATCAAAAACTTTGAGGAGATAGCACAATAAAACAGGATTCATGAAGACAAGCTGACAATTGATGTTACATTTAAATTTTTGAAGATTGTAGTTGGCAAGAAGCCAGAAGAGTCCCACAAGCAAGAGAAATAACTTTACAACTTAGCAATTTAAACTGAAATTATGAGAGCTAGCTTCCAATCTTGTACTGCACTTAAATTTGTGAAGTCAAGGTACCAACAGGGAAAGTTCATTACAACAATTATCATGCAAATAATTTTAGAGGATGCAGAGTGGACAGAAGCCAGAAGAATGTTTTACAGGCAAGGGAAGAAACCATTTATGAAGAGACCTAGTTATTGATCTAATACTGCAAATTGGAGGAGAGAGTTATCAATGATAATGTTTTGACTTTGAATCTGCAGTTATCTCCCTTTACCCCCCTTTTTTTTTTTTTTTTTTTTTTTTTAAATGTATGTCTTATGTAAAATTTGAGGTGAGAGCAAATTTTCATTACAAAAATGTTGCCCAGAGAAAAAAAAAAAGTTTGGGAACCATTGCTGTAAAGAATGTAGAATTCTGTAGATTTAATTAAGTCTGTAATATTTTTTTTACATTGATTACCAAAATCTGCTTTTCAGCTGAAGGCAAAAAACGATGCAGTTAAGTCTTAACATGTCACATATTTCTATGCTTTTCTGACTGAAAAACAAAACATTTGAAAAATTTTCGTCACTTGAATTTGTCAACATCCAACATTAACAGTACATCAGATGCATGAGGAAATAACGTTCGATTTTTATGGAATATTAACTCCTCATAAGTTATTTAATGCCAGATTGGTAAAAAAAAACTTTCTTAATTGAATAAAACACTTAATTTCTCAAGGTACTAGAAATATATTTTTGTTTTAATTTGCAAATACTGAAAGAAATGACACCGAGAAATGTAAAAAAAAAAATAAAAAAAAATAAAAAATTTTTCCCCCTTTTTCTTTATTTATAATTTAGTAACAAATAGTCATTAAAAGAATAGTTTCTGAATTATATGCAGATCCTACATAAACATCTCACAAAAAAATAAGATAGGTTCGCTAACATCTGACTCAGCCCCCCCCCCCCCCCCCCCGTCCTTTGAACAGGAGTAGAGGTTTGTCCCTTGTTCCCTGTTTAGGATTGGGTTTCTTGTTCCTTCAAAAGTCTGCTTCAGCTCTATACTTCTAACACTTGTCCTTTCTTATGCTAATACAACTCCACACAGTAACCCTCTACCTTGAGTGGCTCTTTGGCTTTGTATTGGGTGAATATTAGGGAAAAAAAACAAAGGACACAATGACTTTTTGAGTTTGGAATTATAGATTGATATCATGAGTAGAAGCAAGAAAGAATGAGAGTTGAATATAATGTCTTTATAAATACAATCTTTGATAATTACCAAATTTAAGAATGAAATTCTAGTGAGATTCAAATTTGTATCCAGAATTTCTTTGAGAGTGCAAGAAAAACCATAATGTCAGTCATTTTCAAAGGTGTGTCATTTCTTTGTAGCCATTGTTAGAGGCTTCATTTCTCATTCAGTATAAAAAACAACACATTTTGCAATATTTTATGCAATTTTGAACAATGTTAAACATTGTTCAAAATTCTTTTTTTCCATTCCATTCTAATATGATAAAGCTGAAATTATTTTGTTCTGTTTTTTAAAAAAATCTTGGCATAGTCAAATCCAATGATTTTTGTAACATGTCTGATGAATATTTAAGCATTTAATTTACCCGATTCCACTAAGGACTGCTTCTAGAGAAATAAAGGTAGTCAAACTGAGGCCAACATTTCATGTTGGAAAGACCTTCAAACAGAAAATGACAATTGATATTTAATTTTAAATTTTGAAGGAAAGCAAGAAATCAGGAGAAGACTTCTGCAGAGAGAAGAAACTATTGGAATAGAATTTATGGTCATATCAAGCAATTTCAACAGTAAAATGTGACCAAGCTGTCAATCTAGTTCTTCATAAAGATACCAGAGAGGAAAGCTCATCCGAACAATTGCCATGAAAATATTTGTAGAAAAAACACAGGAAACTACAATAGTAGAAAAGTGATTGAAGTCAAGATGCCAGGTCAGGATTGCTAATATTGCAGATTCTTTGAATTTAGTCAAGAATTTCTAGATGAAGCACTCAATCAGATATAATGATTAACTGAATGGTTGCAAGTAAAATTAAGAGGAAAAGAAATCTGAGACTGGTATGAATAATGGTTGGCATTTATTAAATAAAGTGTACTAGCAGGAGAACCCGGCATTACCCGAGGATGTAACAATGATAGATCAAGTATCGACCATCATAAAGACTGAAAAATAAAATTGACAAAGATTATTGTTTAAGGTTGACGGATATGCATGTCTTAATTAGTTTTTTTTTTTTTTTCTTTTTTTTTTTTACGAATTGGTCAAACGCAAACAAAAACATTGTTTTCAATCGTTATGAGTCTATCGATTGAATAGAATTTTATTATAAACAATTGTCTTATAAATGGAATTTTTAAAGCATTCTGAATGTAAAAATAAAGAAAAAAGTGTGCAAGATGATGATAAACACTACCTGCCAAAAAAAAGTGAAGTTTTGTTGAAATCGGTTGAAAAATGTAGGAAATCTGATCCCATATATAAACGAACACAAACAACTTGGGTTTTATAAGTATAACTTGATATGAGTTATCCCCCTTTCATTCTGGTGACAGAATTGTTTTATCGTGATTGATTTCATGCAAAAACAATTGTTTTTCCAATTTTTTGCTCTGTCTGAACCCCCACAAGGTAATTTTATGTAGTCCTGTGAAGTTTTGTTGAAATCGGTAGGAAATCAGATCCAAAAAAATATATAAACGTACAGACACACACACAATCTGCGTTTTATAATAAGTAAGATTCCAACTTGAAAGAACTGATACAAAATCCAAGAGAAGAAAGTAGCAACACCAAGTAATGAGGTTTCACAGAGACCTGATACCAAAACTAACAAAGAGATTCATCATCATCAGTCCTTTCACTGCTTCAATCATCATTGGGGACCTAAGGGCAAAAGAAACAGACACCTTCTTCCAGGATGATGTGATGGCAGTGACTCTTAGTAGTTCCAGCATTGTCATTTCCATCCAGTCTTTGATCTCTGACTGGCTCTTGTGTTGTCATCTTTGCCTTTGTTCACATTCAACAGGGCGTTACATGATGGTGTCGCAGAGGCTGTTATGCTATGTAACATGACCAAACTGTGCCATCTTCCGATGCTTAATGGTTGCAAGGAGAGATTTTTTATTTTTTTTTATTTTTTTATTTTTTTTTTTGGCCCATGAGAATTTTGACCTTGTTCCGTACATAGTCATTGGTTTTGTGCTCCCAGGCAGATATGAAGATTTATCAAACACCTGGATCCTTTTTATCATTCCTCAATGAGGAGTGTCAACATCTCACGCTCATAGAAGATGGATACAACCAGCAATTTGTAGATCTTGAACTTGGTCTGGAAGCTGATGTTCCTCTTCCATATTCTTTCCAGTCAGGTCTTTGGTGCTGTGGCTATTTGTGTGAAGATCTCTGCATTGCTGGTGACACCGTTTTTTTGCTCTCAACTATTTGAAGGTGGACACTTTCTTCACTGGTTCACTGTCCATGGTGAGGCTGGCATTGGTGTTGCTTGTGCTATTCAGTATTACTTTGGATTTCTCTGTCTTGAATTCCATTTTATATGTAGCGGTTCTTTCAATGAGGTTGTTGGTCAGGTCTTACTGCCTGCCATAAGGTCAATATTGTCCGCAAAACACAGGTCATAGGCAGGACTACTGAATTCAACTACATCATTATCCAAAAAAACAAAAATAAAAAAATCTCAAACCATCACATCTTCTGACACTTAATAGGAGCAAGAATAGATTCCTGTCAGCCCACAAGACTTTTGACCTTGCTCCATACATTGTCATTGGTTCTGTCAGATGTAGATGAGCTTTTACAAGCATTTGTTCTCAGATGCCTGGATTTTTTTTTTTCCTGCCAGGAATGTCCAAGTCTCACACCCGTAGAGGAGGATAGATACAACCAGCAGTTTGTAGAGCATGGACTTGGTCTGGAAGCTGACATTGCTCTTCCATATCCTGGCCATCATTGCTGTGGCAATCCATATGCAGATTTCTTGTATTGCTGGTGACATCTTTTGACAGGCTTGCTCCCAAGTACTTGAAGCTGGACGTTTCCAAGGAGAAACTGGCAGAGCCCCAGAATTGAACCATTTTTAAACAGCAGTGGCACCAAACCTCCTGCTGCTCATTTAAATGCAATTAGCTTCTATGTACACCTAACAGCCTGTTAAGAGGTCTATTTTTTGTTTTTCATCTGTTAGCGGAAGACTGTGCTGTAACAATGTTTAAAAATAAGGCCATGTTTTTTTCTTTTCGTTTTGCCTTGTCTTGTTTACTATGATCAAACACTGACCATTCACACATGGCCGAGAAAGACATGAACAACTATCTTGACCACAAGGTAAGTTCATAAGATCAAATTCTAATTTACCTGAATTTTCTTTCAGTTCTAAACGGAAAATTTTACACTATCCCCACCAACCCAAATAAATGCTCTCCCACTTGAAATATGGAATCTTGGAACAACCAGGTGAGATATTTTTTTTTTTTTTTTTCCCCCAGCCAAACATTTATTTCACAAAAAAATATCGTAGAACAAGAAGTCTCTTGTATAAGTCACGTTTTGTTAGCAACAGAAACTGAGATTTTGGGAAATATGATTTCCAAGAGTTAGAGCTTTTTATAATGTAAATTTAATTATGAAGTTTCATACCTAATCCTAAATATTGGCAAAAAAGATTCTTGCAAACCAGTATTTTTATCAGTGGTGACTTAAAATAATTTCAAAATGTACTATGCCCCTTAAACCATTAATGGATAAAAAGAAAGAAAATTAATTTCTTAAAGTTAATTTTATGTTTAATTTTGGTTTATGCAGAAAAATTATGAAAAATGATATTTTTACTTAGATTATTAAAAAGGAAATAGACCCAACATTAAATTCCTAAATTTAATTTTTTTTTTTTTTTTAAGTCTGATATTCCTGGAAGTATTCCATGCACAATGAAATTTGGAATTCATTGCATCAAGTTGCCACTTTTTTTTTCTTTTTTTTTTTCTCTTAGAGAAGCATGCATAGCTTAGGCTTGTCCTTCCAGCTGTATTTGCAGGCAAATGCTCCAGGAAATGATGTAACTACATAAACCCTAGAGTTGCCAATTACTCATTTAGACACTAATCCTAAATGAATGATTCCCATATTGTTGAAAAATATTTAAGTAATCATCCAAAGAATTAATCAGTAAAGTTAATGTAATTAATGGTGAAATCACTTTGCTAAAAGATCAATAAAATATTAACTTACTAACAGCTCTCTGAATGACATGATCCTTATGTTTAAAATTATCAGATGGATTAGATTTTCTGTTACAAGTACTTTTAAAGAAATTCACTCCTTCATCGTTTGGTATTAATATTGTTTTCATTTCAGGTAAAATTTCAAGATAAAAATAAATGTATTTTAAGCCGAAAGTTATCTTTGGTAAAAGTGTGCTATTTATTAACAGTACAATTTTGGAATGTGCCATGTCCACAACACTAGAGTTGTATTTTGAATATCTCAAGTGAGAAAAATTTCTTAAAATAGTAATGTGTCAAATCCACAATTTTTTTTTTTTTTTTTTTTTTTGTTTTTTTATAAGGGTTTTTTCAGTTAAGGTGACATAGACAAAATAGACCAATCAGTAGAGTAATGTCTTAGCAATTTTTTTTCCAGACATTTTACACAGTGGATCAGTTTTTATACATATATTAATTAGTGCAGTATATATAATATTATAAAGAGGTAATTATCCAAAGAATTAATCAGTAAAGCTCAATTGTAATTTACTTGTACTTGAAATTGTATCCTTAATAAATAGCACACTTAAAAAAAAAAAATCTTTCAGCTTGCAATACATTTGTTTTCATCTTGGAAACTTACCTTTAATATTCTTTCCCTACAACTACCATAATGTGGGGACTCTGTAAGTTGTCCAAACCTCCAGCTTATATTGAGTCCTGCATCTAGCAGGTCTGGGGTTGACCAGGGTCTGGGGTTCAGTTATCCCCCACCCTTAGCATCAACCTTTTTCTAAAATCTCATATTTTCAAAATTTGTTTACTGGAGTAATTTTTTTAGGGGAGTTGTCCAGCCCCCACCCATCCCCGGAAGAGTGGTCATAAGAACCAAGATGCCTCTTAACTCCAACTCCCTTCACTTTTCATCTTGCCACATCACTCCATATAGGTGATACTAATCTCTCTCTCTCCTTTCTCAGTATCCAAACTCATTTCCAAAGGCTAGTACAACTGTCTTTGTGTTGAATCTAAACTTTTAGAATGCACTGGTGAAAAATGTATTGCCAGTAATTAATCTTTCTTTATCAGCTTGTGTCACACTGGATGTTTTAGATGATTTCCCAAATCCAGAGACTTGACCATATTTAAGATAATTGGTGCCAATCTCAAAAATTGTTTTGTTCATCAAGTTGTCATGGGTGGGAAAGAAAAAGAAAGATATTCCCAACATCTTTAATAATAATAAAAAAAATGTATCTTTGTCTGTTTATATATTTCTTGATCAACACAACCACACAACCTGTTGCCTATGGTTATGCCAGGCTAGTAATTAATCTTTCTTTATCAGCTTATCTCCAAAATGATGTTGGCCATAAAAAATTTGACTAATGCCACAGAAATTAAATGAACCTGTATTCAATCTCAGAAACTAATCTTTATTTTCATAGGGATATTTTTCTTCTGGGTGGCCAACACAAACCAGATGTTTTTCCTGGCTCTTTGTCCAGAACAATTTAAATGTTATTTCAGTGACCACCTGTTTACCAATAACATTCTTCTGTTTTCTAGGACTGACATCTTTGATGATACATTATCTCTTCCTTATCGGAGGGAATTGGGGAAGGACTGGTTGTCTTGGTTTTGCTCAATCTTACTAAATTCCATCTAGTTAAATTTGGGTTCACTTATCCTTGGAACTGTTGATTTCATTTTATCTTAAAAACAATTTTTAACGCATTTTGTTTTCAATTTTCTTAACTTTTCAATCCACTTTCTTGAAAATTTCAACAATTATCATCTAGTTACTAGTCTCTCTTTCTTCTTCCAAATAACTGTCTGATGTCTCAGTGTTAC
>OZ010607.1:72762847-72772847 GCA_963932145.1 Acanthosepion lycidas | reverse complement strand
TTTTCTTGAGGAAAACAACCATCATAGATCTTTAATTGCATAATTAAAATTCAAGGAATTTTTAACCTAAAATCTGTTATCATTGAACAAATTTACACCCTCAAAATATTTGCAAGGGTTCATTTTTGTTAAATGACAGGAATGTATTGGCAGGGATTAGAATACACAAACTGTAGAAGGGTATGACACTGTGAAAAGCGGACAACTTTTAGGATCTGGTGTTGAGACTGGACCCTCATCTGCCGTATTTACTCCTGAAATTGAACTGATCAGTCTAACCTAACATGCACGAAATGTTTCTTCTAATCAAATATTTCTTCTCATATCAAAAACTCTTTTTTGATACTTGGGATAACTTCTGCTATGTCAGCTTTTCCTCCTCATCCATCTATTCATCGTTAAGAGTTGTGGCTGGCAATATGGAACTGCGTAATGGAAACATCCATCTCCGGCCAATGACACTGGAACTCTTTCATAATTCTAAGCACGACTGTTAAAATAGACCAGTACTCAGATATACCCTTATTTCTGGTTTTAAAGCTACTTGATGTTCGAAAATCCCTCATCCACCTCTTTATTTGCTATTCTTCTTTGGTTAAATGGCTGCCATTTCGAAGACCGGAATTCAAAAGGAACCATCTGCTGGTCTATCAAACAGAAACCCTTGAGATCAAGATAAAAATCACATTTCTTTGTATATGGTTGTCCATAGTATTATTAGGTTGGTGCAAAAATAATGACGTAATAGTGTCGTTTTTTGATGTATTTTTAACGTCAAAAAACAACATTATTACGTCATTATTTTTGCACCAACCTAATACAAAATGATTATTACAAATAGTCTACTTAGTGGGTAGTGTAATTCTTTTTGGTATGGGTGTAAATTACTCTTGAGTAGTTTGTAACAAGTTTATTTATCATCTCTAAGTTGTGTCTCTGTCTTTGGGCAGGGTGCACTCAGGGGTGGCTCTGTCGAAGGACAGTCGCAACTGAGGAAAATTATACTGAGAAGTGTCCAACCCAGGAGAACAGCTGTCTGAGGCCATGCTCTCTCATTGAACCAGAGAGAGGGATCGGTACTTGCACCGAGGCCAGCGCAACTGACATTTGTGAAGGCTTGAGCAATTTTTGTTCCTAGCCCGGGCGTACATGCTTGGACTCCCCACATCAAACCGACCTTGTGTCACAACCTGACCTCATGGGGGGGTTGTGTAAATAGAAATTATTTTTGGCGTGCCAATTTTACACAAAGATAACAATGGCAATATTCATAGCAGACATGACAGGTGTCCCAATTATCATTCATGCACGATCGAGGGTCGTAGGGTTACCAGATGTATTGCAATGATGTGTCTTGACTGACTGGTTTTATTTCTCCTAGACTAGTTGCCAAACAAGGCTTTAGAATTCCCAGTCTCTCCTATTTTGCCCATTAACATTAGACATCAAAATGTTTCACTTTATTTGCAGAAATATAAACAAAAGACGTATTCAGTAGCATCCTCATGGTACAGGGCAAAGGCAGTATGACACTTAGGCTGTTGTATATGACAGGGATTAAGTGCCTGAGCATTGGACTGTAAAACTGGTTTAATAGGCTAAAGACAAGAAATTTGAAGTGTAAGCCATCATACGTTGAATAATAAGTAAAATCAATGGTTTTACATTTTTCTTTTCAAAAATGATTATCTGAAGTTAATACAGAAATTCTCTTGTCCACTTGAGGGGATATGTTCCAAAATCTATAACAATATTCTTACCGTAGATTTTATTAGTCACAATAAGAGATTAACAACAATAACTAATAATAAAATAGAAGCATTATAACAATAGACTGTAATAAAAGTTATTAGGTTGGTGCAAAAATAATGACGTAATAATGTCGTTTTTTGACGTATTTTTTAACATCAAAAAACGACATTATTTTGCACCAACCTAATATGTGACAGAAGATTCGTTCATACTGTAGATTTTATTAGGCACAATAAGAGATTAACAACAATAACTAATAATAAAATAGAAGCATTATAACAATAGACTGTAATAAGTTATGTGACAAGATTCGTTTTTTACTGTAGATATTATTAGGCACAATATGAAATTATAGGTTGGTACAAAAATAATGTCGTTTTCTCACATAGTAACATGTGAGAAAACGACATTATGTTTGCACCAAACTAATAAAAAAAATAACTAATAATAAAATAGAAGCATTATAACAATAGACTGTAATAAGTTATGTGACAGAAGATTCGTTCTTACTGTAGATCTTAGCATCTTCAGCATGCAATCCCTCCCCTTTTTAAAGTTAAGAAATTTCACCTTCTTTTTTAAAAAAAAACAAACAGCAACTACTTTCCACCTTTTTTTTCTTGGTTATGAATTTCTGGGGATAACTACAGGTAAGCAAAATCACAGATTGGGGGACAGAAGGAAACAAAGTTTGTTTTAAACCTTGGATGACAACAGGGCTAATCTATCAGCCCAATAATACAAGCCTCAAGATTAGTTGGCTGGTTTTTGTACCAGCCAATCAGATTGCTTCTTGCACATCTTGGCCTTTCAATGGCAGTTTCTATGATAATTTTCTATGTTCTGTGATTTTTATATTGATTTTTTTTGTGTTCCAACTCAGAGCTTGTGAAAAGGGCTGTCTTCTTGGCACTAAAACTCCAAATGAGGCTCTGTCTCCAAAGGGTTATGGGTAAAAAAAGAAACAAAAAAACTCTATTGTTGCTGTTTATTGTATTAAGTATTTTCAGCCAATGGAAACCAAGCAGATTTTGCCATACATTGCATCAATGTAATGTGAGAGAAATGGAGGTCTCTTATAGACGTGCGGCTCTTCTGAGGAATTGGCTCGGCAATCTATTTTTCATGCCTTTAGCCAGACTGCCAAATTTCTTACCCTTTGACATTTACTTAATTATCTGCCCTTTACTTTTCTAAGCATAGCTTTAATGTATTCATTTATTTTATTCAAACTATTTTGGACATTCATGACAATCACACCAACCATCAAGGTCAGAAGGTCATTCCATGTCATAACATAACTGGTCAATGTAGGTGGTTGCTGAGCGACCAGTCAGTCTGCACCATGGCTAGGTGTCTTGGAGAAATATCAGGGATATGTCCACAGAACTGTCATTTAGTTGGATGTTGTCTCCAAGAGATGTTAAATATAGCTCTTAGCATCTGTGTAGGTTCCATCAAGCTTAGACTCTAGGATTTTAGTTAATATCCAAGCAATGGCACCATACGTTAACACCGCTTCTACAGTAGCTGGCAGTACACGAGTTGAGTTTTCAAGCCTAAAACTAGAGGTCAACTTATATGGCGAGTATAAAATGGAAATCTTTACCAGCACTCCTAACAATTACTGTACTTCATTTACCATACATCCAGCAGGCTATTACAGATATATCTATCTATAAAAGTCCAAGACCGACTTTACATTTCTCAACTCCCATCGATAGTGGAAGTAATTAATTTTTTCATGCATCTATGGCAGTTTTCATGTAGTTTGCGGCCATTTTCTACTGGCCAAAGTGAAAGCCTATAACTGGCTGCCACGAATGTTAACTAGCATGCTAGCATGCAAAAAAAAATTTATAGCTGCATTTGTCACAAGTGGGAAAAATTTAAATCTGCATGGCACTTTACTCCAATTGGCCCATTCGCTTGCTTAAACTCAACTTTGATTCTGATTCCGCAGAACTGGGTTGGGTGTGAAAAAGTATTTGTTAACATTCTTTTTTCATTCAGTTTTTCCAGTTACAAGTCCTTTTTTAAAGCTGATCGTTTTGTGTTCATTTTGTTTAGTTCTTTTTTCGTAACAGATTTAATGTTTAGTATAGAGCTTAGAAAAAATTCACAGTGTGAGATAGGCAAGAAGTAAGGCATGTAGCAACATCAGCACAGCAAAGGCCACTCCTTTAAAGGCAAGGAAGGGCAAAAATATTTTAAGTCAAGTGATAGCGATTGCTGTACGAGTTTTACGATTTTATAATCAAGCACGGGCAATGCTGGGCCATGCTGCTAGTATTGTACTAAAACTGTTATGTATAGCTCTCAGCATCCAAGTGTTTTTCCATCAAGCTTCAAATCATTTCCATACCTAGGAAGTGAAATTAATCCTACTAAAAAGGATGTGAAAATCAGCTAAAACCTGGGAGACATTGAATAAAAAGGATGTAACCTGGAAATCTGATCTACCAGAAAACCTCAAGCAGGTTCTTTTGAACCACTTTAGAGGCATTGTTAATGTATGGTGTCACTCCTTGGACATTAAATAAAACCCTAGATTCTAAGCTAAGATGTGGTTAACCTTTGATTCTTTGTAACTATAATTTATAAACTACAAAATGCTACAGCAAAAAGAAAAAAACCCTTAGACCTTATGACCTCCAAAATTAAAGTTAGTATTTATCTTTTTATTCTTGTGATTTTCATCAAAACAGCATTCAGTGAGATTTGAACCCATAACTCTTTGGAAGTGGCAGATAAGCTAAAATGCTACACTAAGTTCATAATTTAAACCTGTCATAGGCCACATGCAGCCCATTTGGCTTTCTAAATTGCACGCCTAATTTGTTTTGTTTCTTTCTCACTTGTTCACTCACACAATCTCTCGCACATAAACAATGATGAAGTGCAATGTTTCTTGAACTTGTAAACTTTTTTCGAAGGTAACATTTTCATCATTTTTAAACCATTGACGATTTTTCACTAAAGAAGATCAGACACGTAAATAACTTTTGCTTTAGAAACAGGAAATGTTCATAATAATTTGTTTTATCTGAAGAAGAAATATAACTTTTTCAAGTGAATAAATTCAGTATGAATCATGTGAAACAATGTGTGCTAATTACACTGTCGTCTGAGCAAGATTTCAGTTGTTTTTTTTTAATTATAGAAAAAATCTTTCTCCAAAGAAAAAAAAAAAAGATTTTTTTATGACAGATGCTTACATGTAAGTTCTTCTGTAGTGACAACAAAAAATGACCTTGAATCTTTTAGTAGTGTGGCCTGATTTATGATGAGCCATATCTCATGTTGCCTGATTTAAACTTTAAAAAATTGCTTTGAATATTATTGTATCCTGTTTCTCACTTTGTAGATTAGAAAAAATTTGTCAAAAATGGTGCTTAGTTAAAAAAGAAAAAAAAATCTGGGTTTAATGGCATAAAAGACCAAAATAAAAATACTTACAACTTCTTGACCAGGTGTAATCTCATAGCTGAGAGCTGGTGTTCCAATTTGGACATTTTCTCCATCTCGGTAAGCCACAACACCCAATGGAGTGTGAGGTACAGTTGGGCCCCCAATTAAGGGTTTGTTCAAGAAAAACTTTCTGTAGAAAGAGAAAACAAAAGGGTTTGTTGTTATTATTTATTTTTATTTAAAATTTTTCTCTATTTGCAGTCTGTTGTAATAAGATTGATTTTTATTTTTTTTTAATTTTTTTTTCTTTCAGTTGGAAGTTTCACTCTAAAAGGATCAGCGTATATACAATTCTGGAGGATATTTGAAGGTACTGACAATTCTGCACATTGTCTTGTCCGATTTTCCTAAAGTTTTTTTTTTTTTAATACAAAGGTAGGAGGAGTAAGAGAAAAATTATCTGCACTTTTGCCACAATAAATCTTTACATTTTGTCACACTGCTTTCTTCTTGTGTATGCTTATAGTTGGTCATGTGATTGAAGTTACAGCTTGATCATGCCAGTTTTCTTGCTGCTGTTACAGTGTAAACATGGCCACTCCACTTGCAGTGTGCACCAAGAAGAAAAAAAAAATGTTTGAGTTGATTTCTAGCTTCAGCTGAACTCAATGTTGTTTTCACACTAAAAGTATCACTACGAATAAACTTGGTGTTGGCAACCACAGATAAAAATGTATTCGAAAATGCCAAGCAGGAGATAACTCTATAGTCTGTCATAATAAAAATTACCAACTGCAACTTATTTTGTTTTGTTGCCACTCAATCTGTTAATGTTTAGCACTCTGCATTATTAATATTACTTCCCTTTCCACTGCATTCTTTTTCAAGGCTGCTCAATTGCAGTGTCTTCATTGTTAATTGCACTCAAAATTGTTTTCTGTTGTCATAGCAGGATATGACAACACAACTATGAAATTCAAATCCTATTGTTCAGGGATCAGTCACCTTCAGTGGCAGGATAAACTTTTTGTACAGCAAATGAAATCACCTATGGAGTGATAAAGGTTAATTTGTTTTGTTTTTTTTATTGCAATTATTCTTTTGCTCACATCAGTGATTGAGACTTGTGTCAAATGTCCCATTCTTGCAAATTGACACTAGAATCAGACTTGCTTGGTTTTATTGATTGCAAATGGGGAGGGTGGAGGTAAAATCTGTGCCTATCTACAACATTCCAACCTGACAAACTGACTACAGAAATTCGCATTTGATCATGTAGCTGTCATTCTTTAAGCCCCCACCCCAATATACATACTTGATGAAAAAAACAAGAGTAGTATTTGTATTTATTTATTTATTTTTACTATTATGTTCACCCTGTATGAATTCCCTGAAGTCAAATTTTAAGTCGAACATAGTGAAACCTGGAGACTCTACCCTCGTAGATCATCCTGGGTATGACGATAAGCTACATCTGGCAACAAGGCCTCTGATCAAGAGGTTTTGAAGAGTGTAGAACCACCTATTAATTGCTGGTGTTCCCAGGTCCACCCTGCCCTGGGGCGGTAGCAACTGGTAGGGTCCCTATGCTATGGGCAAATAGTTAACACTTAAACTTGTGTAAAAATAGGTTTTAATACCAGAAATACTTTGTAATAAAAAAATATTCCCAGAAATAGATTTTTGAAGAAAAACATTACAAACAATAAAAAATTCTGTTGGCATTAAATATCCCATTGAAATTGATATACTGTAAAGCAAACCAAACCAAACTACCCTCGTAGATTGAATAAAGGAATCTGTTTGAAATTCTCTGAAGGTCACTTGGAGTGACACACAACTGAAGGAGGTCAGAGGGCACAATAGCTGAAGCATTGTGATAATAATAAGTTGACGACATTAGTTCAAATGTAAGTTAACGAGAAATCCTCATCCCAGAAACTCGGACAGAAATTATCAAAGACTTGCTCTTTGACGTAAAAATAACTTCTTTGGATGCAGAATTTTTTTTTTTTTTTTTTTTTTTTTTTTTGTGTGGTGGTGGGGTTTTTAAACTCACCCTCGTTTTTTCATGAAGAAGAAGCCAGCTAACAAGACAGCTGCAATGATCAACAACAGTACAACAGGTACGACAACAGCAGTCACTTCTGAAACAAAAGAAAAAAACAAAGAATCAAACATTGTTGCCTGGCTGTGCTGGCCGGTTTTAGAATAAAAAAATGAGGAAATAACCATTTACATGGTATATGTGGAGATTGTTTGAAATTTGTGTTATTAAGTATAAAAACTTTTTGAAACGCTGTATATATTTGATACAGTTTTTATCATTTCACCACAAGCCAAGCAATGAAGCCACTAAAATTCAAGGGGTTACTGAATAATAGAGAAAATAAGGAAAAACACTATTAAGGAGAGAAAATAAGAACTAAAGAGACAGGAGATAACAATTAACATTGATCTACAAAATTTCAATGCAATGTCAATCGTTATCTTCTGTCTTCTTAATTCCTCTTCTTTTATTGTCCTTTCCCCTCACTAAAGTCTTCTAATTCTCTTTCACTCTTCTTACTTTCAATTCAACTTTGATCTTCAAAAATTTCAATGTAATGTCAATCGTTATCTTCTGTCTTCTTAATACCTCTTCTTTTATTGTCCTTTCCCCTCACTAAAGTCTTCTAATGCTCTTTCACTCTTCTTACTTTCCAGTCAACTTTGCATTAAAATTGACTGACACTACTATATTGTGCAGTTGATAAAATAAAAAATAATGTTTGTGCCCGAAATTAAAAATATAAAATGCTGACAATTCACCCATTACCCTCCATATATAATGTCTTAAAGTCTGATATATTTGAGTTAGTGCTCAATATCAGGGATACAGCTTAGGTAAATATAAAAGTGGACATTGAAGTCAACACCAAGCAATTACAATCTGTTTCATACTTCAACACAATCAGTGGACACTGAGGTGTATATATATATATATATATATATATATATATATATATATATATAGTGATAATAATAATACAAAATGGTAATCCATATGGAATTTCCAAGAGGATATAGATCCAGAGAGACAGCAAAATTATTAATTAATGAATATCAAACACTTAAAATTTCAACTGTTTAATATTTATTAATTGTATATATGTATGTGTGTGTGAAACGTGTGTGCATGTATGTATATTTATTAGGTTGGTGCAAAAATAATATCGTTTTTTTGACATTAAAAAATACGGCAAAAACGATATTACTTTTGCACTATTATATTATATATGCGCAGTACTTATTGGAAAGTGCTCAGTATCAGTGATAGAGATGTCATATTTAGTTGGATTGATGCGAGTTTGTGACTCTGGGTTTTACGCTATTTGCAATTGTCAAACTATATATATATATATATATACATACACATACACACACATATATATATATATATATATATATATATATATATATATATATATATATTTTTATATTTTATTGTCATGATTTACCTATTTTAGTACTATAAAAGATCAGATGTATACTTCCTCTTTTCATTTTAGAATGTTGTAGGTAGAAGACTTGTTCAGTCTTTTCTTTTAGTGGGGGTTGGTCACCTGGTGCTTCAGCATTCTTACTTTTTTTTCTTTTTTTTTTTATTCTCACACACTTTTTTTTTTTTTTTTTTTTTTTTTAGGTATATTTTGTAAATCCTGTTATTTTTATGTACTTTTATATAACTTCCTGAAAAAAGTTGAATTTTCAAAACATCAATCTTGTCCCATTATAAACCCATAGACTGACAATTCTCAACAAATATATATATATATATATATACACACACACACATTAAAAACAGTTTTACTTACTAGTATATTTTAATTGACTGAGTATCTTTTCTGGGGTCACTGATGTACAATCACTGCCATAAAATCCTGGAAGAAAATATAAATTTTCCTTAGAAAGAGGAAAACTTAAAATGCAGGCTGACATAAAACTGCCTGAAATGTTTTCACTTCAAAAAAGACTTTGAGTTTGTCAGTTGGGTACAGTGGGTTGAAGGAATAAATGTGAAAGCGTGAAATAAAGTGTCTGACAATGAAACTCACCTGCCTTGCACTTGCATGTGTACGAGTTGTCGGCAGCCTGGACACAGGTGCCTCCATTCTTGCAAATGCAATGGGCCAATTCCACAGAAGTCTCAGATGCTGTGAAAGAAAAATACAAAAATAAATAAAAATTTCTTAAAATCCAGGACAAAATTTTTTATGTTTTAATTTTAAAACATAAAAATTCAAATCAGAACTATATTTTCATTCTGGACACAATTCTGGAAAATGGCTAATTTCAAAAGGGCATTTGTGTCCCAAACAGGATTGTTTCTCCATGGACCTACACTATCAGGAAGTCCCCCTCCTTAACAAATGACTTTAGTGAAATTTGAATTGGTGTCTCATGGTTATAACAATAATGTCCTAATGACTAAAAGTCACATTATGATGTGAGGTTATCAGGATTAAATGTTTAATAAATGGTTTGTGTTTACCTGCATCGCAAATGGTTTTTGAATCTGGAAGTAATTTGGAATTATCAGGACAGGCACACATGTGGCCATCAGGAGTCAGAAGACAAAGGTGACTGCAGGTTGTCTTGTAGTAACACTTGCTTTTGGCTGAGAAAAAAAAAAAAATTATTACAGGAGAAACAAAAAACAAGCAAAAAAAAAAAAAAAAACAGAAGGAAAAAAAGAAAATTTGTCTTTTTACATTTTTTTTTTCCTCTGAGATTTTAAGATGATTTGAAAGTTGTGGCTTGTGTTCATTTTTTTCTTTTGAGATGAATTATTATT
>OZ010607.1:72697847-72760347 GCA_963932145.1 Acanthosepion lycidas | reverse complement strand
AAAGAAATGTGCTCCTGAACTGGCCTCTGTTCTCTCTAAACTCTATAATGAATTCCTTGCTGCTTCTTGGTAATCCTCTTCTGTAATTCCTGTCTTTAAGAACTTTGGTGAACCTTCTGATTCCTACAGTTATCGTCCTATTAGTCTTCTACTTTCATTTTTGGCAAAGTCAAGAATCAACATGGAATTGGTTAAGCATCTCATTTCACTTCTTTCCGACGAACAACATGGCTTTCGCTTCTCTACATCAACCACCAATGTGTTAATGGCTAACAGGGTTTTGCATGCTGGTCTTCTTCATAGGCTAAAGGGTTATAGTATTTCAGAATAAACTTTTTGACTCAATCCAGTACATTGTAATAAATTATGTAATGAAAATCGTATTGAATGGCCACTCTTCTAGATCATTTCACATTAATATAGGTGTCCTCCAGGGCTCTATCCATCTTCATCCACAATCCTCCTAATGTCATAAGTTCACAAATCGGCATTTATGCTAAGGGCAATACTATTTACTCCTAACTTAATCAGTCCATTAAATTAAAACTGGCAGCTGATTCCAAAAATGACCTTCAGTCAGTTGTTAGCTGGGCAAGAAATGGCTTGGAAACTTTAACAGCTGTAAAACAAAACTGCTGTCCTTTAATCATCTTAGAGAACCATTTTGGTTGATGCTAACTTTCCACTGAGATGAAGTAGAATTTTTATATTGAATCAACTGCTAGGTTTTGCTGCTCGGAAAGCTGGCTCACTGTGTCATGCCAGACAATTTTTCTTGATGAAATCCCTCTTGCACATTTATAAATCTACCACTTATCCGTGCATTGAATATTGCTGCCACATCTAATCTGGTGCTGCCACTATATGTCTCTTGATAAAATCCAAAGAAGGGACTGTAATATTAGTGGTCCTGATCTGGCATTACAACTTCAGTCACTTTACCCACAGCTTTTCTAAAATATTTTCATGGCAGTTCTTCTAATGAGCTCTCCTCTTTTGTACCTCAACCACACTACTAGATTGGCAATTAGGTCTCATTAATTTAGCTTTGAAATAGATATAACTATAAATTCTATTCTAATCATTTCTTTTCTTGCTTGTGGAATCTTGCTTGTGGAATTTTCTGGTTTGCTTCCCTACTTTCATCTATGATCTTCAAATGCATCCCCCCGATCGCCATCTTCTGTCTTCCTGAATTCTATTCTTTTATTGTCCTTTCTCCTCACTAAAGTCTTCTCATTCACTTTCACTCCCTGCAACCCCTTACATCTTAGTGGTATTATCTCCATCTTCTGTCTTCCTGAATTCTATTCTTTTATTGTCCTTTCTCCATCAAATTCTTCTCATTCTCTTTCACTCCAAGTAACATCTTGCATCTCAATGGTATTATTGTCTTCCTTAGGGTGAAATAATTTTATATTGTAATGTCTAGCTGCTTATATCTGAGTATGCCCATCTGCTAGAGTAGCTAGCTAATCCCTGTTGCAGATACCTGCTGAAACACCCATAAAGCCAACCTGTGGTTTATACTGAATAGAGCTTAGTTACTGGGAGAGCATGCATAATCTGGTGTAATCAACAATTAAACAAGGCCTGTATTCACAATGACTCAGTCACACTGACTAGTGTGTTTGTGCTAGTGCAACCATTAATAACTTTTGAACAGTTTCTTCTACCTAAATTTATTCACAAAGATTCAGGTCAATCTGTGGAATTGTTTTCAGACACTTTCCTATAGTACCACATGCTGGGATCATTTTTCCCAAAGCTATTAATCCAAAACTTCTTGATAATATCTTTTGCCAAATCCAAGCTGATTTTTTTTTTTTTTTTTTTTTTTTGTTGCTAGATTACATTTAACAAAGGAAAAAAAACTATCGTTGTCTCACCATCTCGGCTGGATTTGAGAGCGTGAAACACTTTGACACTTCTCGGCAGCAGTAGTCCGCTCTGTAGGATGATATTGACCCCTCGACCAAACTTGTCCATCATCAATAGCTTCCCACTATTTTGAGACAGCACGTACATATATTCTTCAAATACATCAAGGCTTATAGGGTTCTGCAGACCTGAGAAGAGAAACAAAATCACTCTGAGAATCTTCAAAACATAAATTTGGACAACAGAGATTCATCCAGAGATGGTAGGTGAGTACAGAGAGGCAGGGTAGTGGCATATCAACACCTATATGGGTCATTTAATGTCGAAATCTAAATATGAAAATTCAAACTTTATAATTAATTCATGAGAATGACATTGTTTCATGAATTGATTTTTTTTTTTTTTTTTTTTTTTAAACCAAATATTTCAAAATCAAACGAAGAGTGAAAACTTGTTTTTACTTACAAAAAATATTAATCATTTTTTGAGAAAGATTTTATGCCATGACTTCAATTTTATTATAAAACATATTGCAGGTCATTTTTTTTTTTATTTTATTTAAATGTATTTTAATTTTTTTGCACTCTTTACATTATTCGGATAATTGTCCTCATCTTTGTCGCCATATTTATTACAACATTTTGGCTGTTTTACACTCCGGCCTTCTTCAGGTGGTTTGAATGTTGAGGTGAACCCTTTATTTTGCTCACTGGGGTAGATTGTTCTAGTTCCATCAGTTACCTCCTGTTAATTCTCCACTGCCATAACTGGGTATTGAACTCACACTCTTTGGGTCCTGCCACTGGATCTAACTAACACCTTTATCCACTGTGCCATGTGTCCTTGAGAACAGTCTACCAGTGAGCGAAATAAAGGGTTCAGTTTGACATTCCGACCACCAATGGCCAAAACGTTGTAATAAATATGGCAACAAAGATGAGGACAATAGTCCAAATAATGTAAATAGTGTACATAATACCACATCTCAGAAATATAGACAGATTTTGTTTTGATTATTGTTTGTTTTTGCCTATGGCTGGGACCCTAATAGGTGCTACTACTCCGGGTCAGGGAGGACCTAGGAACAACAGTAAAGAAGTGGTTCCATGCTCCTCAAAACCTTGAATTTTCTGATCAGATGCTATGCTGTTGGATGTAGTTTATCGTCCTACCAAGGACTCTGAAGATGTTGATAGAGGGGCATGATATTGGAACTAAGCTGAACTGTCAGTCCCCAGTAAAGTATTGGCGGGAAGCGGTGGTGGGGGGAAATGTGACAGAAAGTGCGGAAAACGGAAACATAACCATAAGCATTTATGGGTAAATAAAACTTAGTTTTCTTACCTTGACTCACGACAGTTACTCGATCCGAGCCGTCAGGTTTTATAGATTCAATGACATTGAACTTTGCATCACACCAAAAGACTCGATTCTGCATGAAATAATCTATGGTGATTCCTGTAGGATAAGCCAATCGTTCATTGATCAAAACTTCACGTTTCTCACCAGTCATCCAGGCTCTCTCAATTGTTGGCTTGTCACTATCGATATCAGTCCAATACATCCAACTGAAAAATAAAACAATTTGTGATACAGGGATATTCAGTTGTGAACAAGACTGTCTTTTATTGACTTCAACAATGGAGAAAAGCTTTGTTTTGATATCAAAGCTACTGACAATCCCTTTATTCCTGATTTTCAATGCATTTTTATAGTAAAATCATTAGCAATGCATTTCCATTATACATATAATAGCCCTATTCTATCAGTAATGCTTGCATTCATTCCTGACCACTGACAATCCCTTTCTTCCTCATTTCCAATGCATTTTTATAGTAAATTTCATGAATTTAAGCATTCTACTAGGCTGGCATCTCACTGACACTTTTTCACTGTCAAAACTGTTAAATGTAACAGTCTCTTTTACTCCAATAGCTTCATTTCTCGCCTGAGGAACTCCCACTCCTCTTCCTGTTTCCCTGATAGCTATAATCTCCAACTATTCAAATGTAATGTCAATCGACGTCTCTAGATGCCCTGACCTATCCCCTATCCTTCTCTTCATCCTTTCCTCTATCACTACTATTTGCTATAGCTCCAACTATCTGTAACCCCTTGCATGCTAGTGGCTTTCCGCCTTGCTTGGGGTGAAGAGCTTAGAAAAAAAAAAAAAAAAAATTAGCAATGCTTTTCCAATATACATATAATAGTCCTAATCTATCAGTAATGCTTGCATTCATTCCTGACCACTGACAATCACTTCCTGATTTCAAATATAAATAAATACATTGTTGAATCCTTTGGCATTTGATTTTCATTAATTCTGATAAAAAAAGAAATAGAAAGCAAATTTATTGAGCAGACCAACTCACAGCAGCAACACAGGTAATGCAGGCAATTCCATTTTCTTATTTTTCTGCTTGATCTCTATTCATAGAAATTGGATGACTATAAATATGGACCAATAAGGGTAATGGAAGTCATAACAAAATGTTCTCTTGTTTGGATGCTGGAATGAGCATGTTTCAGGCAGCCTTTCATGCATGCAAGAAACTTTTAATTGGTCTCCATATTTTTTGGGGTGTATCTCTAACAAGTCTATGCCACATTAGACATTCACAAGCTGTAAGACACAACAACTATATTAGGATTTCAAATCTAAATGTTAATTTTGTTTTTTAAAATGTTTTAAGTATGGCTGAATCCTCAGTCGAATATTTTTTTTTTGTTTGCAAAAATGTTCCTTGCCGTAGCATATTTAAAAAAAAATATATACAGTATATTTTATCTGTCCTTGATGAAAAAGAAATAGAAGAGATGTTCATAAATTTCTGAAATGGTTTTGATTGAAAGAAAAAAAAACAAACAAATTTAGTTGACATCTACCTGGCAGTGACCCCGCCCTAGGGCTGGTGGCACCCCAGGCAAGCTGAATTTTGGCATCCTTACAAGTATAATTTTAATAATACAATAATAATAATAATAATAATACAAGCTAAAGAAAACTTACATTATCTTTAACTGAAATATTTTTTCTAGCTTTTAGATCTGCAAATCTTTTCATGGCATTTTCTACACCTATCCTGTTTAAAAGATCATTTTCTATTGACAAATCTGTCTTTAGTCAGACCTTTACATCTAAGCCTCTTGCTACTTTATCGCTATTTCCATGGCAAATGTTCATATGAGCCCTGTTCGTTAGTTTCACCAGTTCAGACCTTTACATCTAAGCCTTTTGCTATATCACTATTGCCATGGCATCTTACTGTTATATCTAGCCATTTCAACTACAAGATGGTGTACTGTATCACGTTCTACCAGGAAAGCGACTTCATACAACCTTTGTATAAGTCACTCATACTAATAATATTATCAATTAAGAATATCCGATAAATTTTCAGGGTTTTCCTATTTTAATTTTCTTATGAATCTTAATTCATAAGTTAATGATTGAGTAAGCTCCTGGAATGTTCTATGGTAATAAAATTTCTGTGTCAAACCATAAATTGAAGGTCGTTCTCAACGGATTCTCCTCCAGTTCCTATCCCACGAATGCAGGTGTTCCTGAAGGCTCCATCCTAGGCCCCACTCTATTCCTTATCTACATAAATGACCTTCTTGATGCCATAAATTCCCAAGTTGGCATCTACATGGAGGACACCACAATTTACTCCTGCCTCAAAAACAAATCTAGTTTCGCTGACAAAACTAACCTGGCCGTGTGTCTTGAAAAGGACCTCCAATCGCAGGAATTGGCTGGTCAACTTTAATGCCTCAAAAACAAAACTGCTCTCTATTAATCACCACAGAGATCCTTCCCTGCCCTCCATTAGAATGTCTGATGTTCAACTTCTTGATTGCACCTCTCTGCGGCTGCTCAGTCTCACGTTGACTGCTGACCTGAGATGGAACAAATACATTGAGTCAATTGCTTTGTCCACCGCACGGAAAGTTGGCTCCCTGTGCTGTGCCAGGAAATTTTTCTCCTCGGAATCGATCCTCCAGATCTACAAATCAAAAATTCGCCCTTGCATGGAGTATTGGTAGAGCCCCTTCTATTTGCCTCGGGGTTCTTGATAGGCTCCAGAGGCGGATATGCAATATAATTGACCTTGTTCTGGCATCTCGTCTACAGTCACTCTCTCACAGACGCGTCGTCGCCTCCCTCTGTCTTTTTTACAAATACTTTCATGGTAATTGCTTCTAGGAGCTGCATTCGCTGGTTCTCAGACTTCATGAATTCAAGCGCCCTACGAGGCTGGCATCCCGCTCTCACCCTTTCACTGTCGAAACTACTAAATGTAGCCATCTCTTCTACTCCAATAGCTTCATGTTTTGCACCTCTTGCCTGTGGAACTCCCTTCCCTATTCCAGTTCCCCTGAGAGCTATAATCTCCAACTATTCAAATGTAATGTCAATTGACATCTCCAGTTGCTTTGATCTATCCACTATCCTTTATCTCATCCTTTCCTCTATCACTCTTATCTGCTCTTGCTCCAAATCTTCTGTAACCCCTTGCGTCCTAGTGGCTTCCCGCCTTGCTTAAAAAAAAAAAAAAAAAAAAATTACAATAACAATCATCAATATGAATGCTGGTTGTTATTTTAAGAAGTAAGGGGGTACAAATGAAGGTAATCCTTCACTTAAGAGGGGTAAATTAATAAAACTAAGGTATATACGTTTATTACAATTAAGCATTATTACAAGTAATGGTGGATACGCAGCAAGTGAATGCTGAAAACCCAAGACAGTCTCTTGTACCAGTGACACCACATTAATTTGTGAAGATGTGATGTGAAAAATGCCTCAAAAGTTTCAAAATGTTACCACAGTTTGCAAGTATACGTTTTAAAAATCTGAAAATGCAGAATAACAAATTTATTACAATATACAACTTGATACAAACTAAAGAAAACATTCATTATCTTTACCTAAAACATTTTTCTTGCCTTGAGATCTGCAAATCTTTTCATGGCATTTTCTACATCTTTCCTCTTTAAAAGATCATTTTCTATTGACAAAATAGCCATAGAATTTTATCTGTCTTGAGTCATGAACGACCACAAGTATGTTTTTAAGATTTAGTTTTGGAAGATCCCCAATACATGACATGCGAACAGAATGTCCCGGTTTAGGTGACTGCCCGAGTTGCCAGTACCTTGAGCCGGCCCTGCTCCTTGGAAATGAAAATCCATACTTACCCTGTATTTGAGTTAGTGACAATGGCATAAGGTTTTTTCAGTCCATTTCTAATTAGTGTCCGGCTGTATTTCCCATCGTAGGCAGCAACTGATATTGTCTTCTTTGCTGTATCAGTCCAGTAAATGTTCCTGAAAGAAAAATCCGAAACGTCTTTGAAAAAAAGTTGAATAGCACTCTGACATTTTACATATAAATCCACCAAGAGTGCCTTACTTCATGAAATTATTTGTGATTTGTTTCTGCCAGAACATTGGATTGTGTTCGTTTTAGGTAAACATTGGTCGCATTTATACACGAGTCTGTAGGTAAGCATTAGACATGTTTTTACTAGTGCTTTGTACTCAAAGTGAAGTGTTGGTAGAAACAGAGAGAAGGATCCAAGTGTTTGAGAACAAATGCATGAGAAAACTCCTTGACATTTTCTATTGGGAACAAGAAACCAATGAGTTTGTGCAGAAAAGGGTTGAAAGTTTTGTGGGACAGCAGGAACCTCTTCTCGCCACTGTCAAACAGAGAAAAATGGCATGGTTTAGACACATTACAAGTATGCAGGGCACCATTGAGGATGGATGTAGGAGAGGATGTCAACACACAAAAAAAAAAAAAAAAATGGTTGGACAATATCAAAAAATGGACAGGTATGATTATACCAGAATTGCTGATGGCTGCCGTTAATAGACCGTTGAGGAAAAGAGTTAGTGTGGCTTCTGCATTCAGATCCACCCTACGATTACAAAAGTCAAGGGGATAATAATGATATCTATGTATCCGTGTCAGTACAGTATCTATCTATCATTACAAGGTACGATTACCTGTGCAAGAGCATCATGCAAGGCACCATTGAAGGTGGACGTAGGAGAGGATGTCAACACAAAAACTGGTTGGACAATGTCAAACAATGGACAGGTATGATTCTACCAGAACTGCTGATGGCTGCTGTTGATAGACTGTTGTGGAAAAGAGTTAGTGTGTCTTCTGCAATCAGATCCACCGTACAATTACAAAAGTCAAAGTGATAATGATACTTGAGTCTCTAGATAAACACTGATCATGCTTATACACTGTCTCATCTGTATATCATGTTGTTAAGACAGAGATTGGTGTAAGCTGAAGTGAATTGCATTTACTGGGAAACTGAGTAGAAGTTGGCATCACAGGTTTATTCAGTATCTTTCTGCGGGACCACATCTCCGTTGGCTCAAGTTTACACTCCATAAAAGCAAATTGATATAGATTGTTCGCATGCATGAAGATCTCATATCTTTTGCCAGAACAGGAGAAACTATAACGGGCACCTGAAGAAGGCCAGAGGCTACAACAGTTGAAACATTGAGCTAGTAACAACCAAAATGTGGAAACGAGACCAAATGCATAAGGGTAACAAATAAAGGTATAATAATGAACTCTACCGTAGTCAGGGATCGTCGAGTCAATTTGAATTCCACAATCCTTTCCTTAGCTGCATAGCATGTGATTTGCCAGTGCTACATACGGTTTTCAGTTCAGAGCTATCCTTCTAGACTGGTTGCCAACCAAGGCTACAGAGCCCAGACTACCCTACTATTTACCCATAGTTGGAGGTTCTGAATTCAGAATTGAACTTTTCTTAAGCCAGTTGCCGCCCAAGGCTGTAGGACCCGGTCTGCCTTGCTATGTAACCCATAGTTGGAGGGAGAAGAGATGGATTCATATCTTTCCCAAAAGTATTTGCACATAAGTGAATTTTAACAAACCTGTCTGGAACTTGACCTCTTTCTTCATTACATGTTTGTGCCTCCACCAAAGAAGAAGAATAAATACTTAATAAGAGTAATGATCAAAAATGTTAAGCAACGTCGAGCCTGGCCAGTACCTAGATAGGTGACCACTTGGGAATACCAGGTGCTGTAAGCTTGGATGTGCGGGTGGTGCAATGGTTAATGGCTCAGAATTGTTAATCGGTGAGCTGAGTTTCAATTCCAGTTTGTTATATTTACTTACATGCAAATACACTTGGGAAATGTATGAATAGAGATCTTTTCCCACAGCTATGGGTTAATTAGCAGGACTTGTATCACTAAATCATTATTATTTTTATAAAAAAAAAAAAAAAAAAAGATACAATCTAAAAATTTTTTCTGGTTTTAAATAACCTGTAAAGGGTTGATAAGCTGTAGAAAAAGAATCAATCAATCAAATACTGATTAGCTACACAGGCATGTCTTTTAGATTTATTTACATTGTCTGGAATATAAATGGATAGAAACTACTGTGGTCACAAAGTGAGGGTTCAGTTTATATACTGATTATAATATAAAATTGATACCCCACTTTATATCCACATTATTTGCTTATCAAATTCTGATTAGGTATGAAACCAGCTCTTCTCTCCCACCATCTATTGCTTAATTTGTAAAATTGTCTTTGAAAAAAAAAAATACTCTTACAATCTAAACATATTTTCTGGCTTTAAATAACCTGCAAAAGGTTGATGAGCTGTAAAAAAATGAATGAATGAATCAATTAATAAGGGTAACAATACTCACCCAGATATCCAATCTACAGAAATTCCATTTGGTTCTTGAAGGCCCGTGATGTAAAGTTTTGCAGCAGGGCCTGGAGTCTCTGCAACATAGGCCCTATGAATTGATTTTAAGGTCGAGTCTGTCCAGTATATTGTTGAGTGCCGGGTGTTAAAAGCCAGTGCTTGAGGACGATGACTAGTGAAAACTTCAGAATATTTCCTTTTACTTGGGCTAAATTGCCTAATTTCACTGCCCATTGTGAGATAGACAGTTGGTAAGCCTGCAACTGAAAAAGAACGAGAATTTTTAATGCACATGCGGTTAAGAGACAGAATAAAATTATCTAATAAAAGAAATAAAAATATTGTGGAAAACAAAAAGAGAGGAAAGTGGCAGAATGAGTACAGATTTGTATTCTACCTAATTAGAAAGGCCTCCATGGCTGAAGTGGTAAAAGAGCTTTATAAAGTTTGGATAACAATTCTGTATTTCTGACTTTTCTATAATGTTCTAATAGCAGAAAAGTTGACAAATTCAGAATTCTAGGATAAAAAGTAACAATAAGATGTAATAAAACTAGAAATGAAATAATAGTAATAATGAAGAGTGTATAGCGTCAATGTGTCGAGATAAAAAGCAACAATAATAAGTTGGCGTTATTCTTAAAAGCTTGTTATCAAGAGAAAATACTTACAGAATAGCTTGCACCTGGGGAACGGATAACTTGATTCAAAAAATCCAGTCGTACAGGCACATTTAAAGGAACCTTTGAGGTTGTTACAAATCTGTGGACAGTTGTTCCCCCATTGGGCACATTCATCAATATCTGAAAACGTCAAAGCATTGTGAGATTAAATAACATTCTGCATTAAAAGTCTTTTTGTTATGCAAATAAAATCAACCTTTAACCTGGCAAATATATTCTGCTGGAAATTAAAGATAGATAGATGTAGAGATAGATATATACATAGATGCGGAGATTTATTTATATATATATATATATATATATATATATATATATATATATATATAATGAGTTAATATCAAACACTTAAAATCTCATAGGTAATAATTTTTAGCTGTAAAAACAGCTTTCAATCTTTCAGACTTCCAAACAAAGTCAGGTGATTTTGTTTGAAAGATTGAGAGCTGTTTTTTTTAAAGTCTGCATTCATCTCGTTTATAATTTTTGTTCATCTGATTTTTATAAAAAAAAAAAAATATTATTGTTTATGTTTCTATTCTCGCCATTGCTATTAGCTGCCTTAGACAAGAAATGCCTAATGTGGGAATCCAATAATAAATTTTTTTAAAGCAGTCATGAAATAAAAATTATTACCTATGGAATTTTAAGTGTTTGATATTCATTAATTAATAATAATTTTTCTCTGTCTTTGACGTAGAGATCTCTGGATCTATAATCTTCCTGGAAATTCCATACGGGTTACCATATTGTAGTATGTATATATATATATATATAAAAAGAATAATTAACAAAAAATCTTAAAAAATCCATAGTCAGTAATAAATTTATTTCACTGAATATAAGCATATTCATCTCATCAGGCTGACTGCATTTTATGAACAAAACAAAAATAATGTGTGTCTATATATATATATATATATATATATATATGAATTTTTTTTTTCTTTTTTGATGAGATGAATATACTTACATTCATCAAAATAAATTTATTACTATCGAGTTTTAACATTTTTTTTCTTAATCATTCTTATAATTTTCTGTGTATCATACATTGAGCTCTCATATGGACAAAAAGTCCCTCTTTGGAATAATCCCTACCAATCACAATTTGATGTGTGTGTGTGTGTGTGTGTGTGTGTGTATATATATATATATATATATATATATATATATATAATGTGTGTGTGTAAAAAAAAAATTTCACATATAACTACAATACATCTGTAAAAGGACAATATGAATTAGGACAAAAGGAAAACTTATCTTAGCTGACGCAGTTTGTCCTCTGGGGAACTTTATCATGGTAAATGTAAGGATTTTATTTTGTAACAAGTATTTATAAACAAAAGTGAAAAGTTTGTTTTCAAAAATTTTGAAAATCTGACGCTCATAAATATTCCCCAGGTTAACTGAAATGTCAAGGTAAATTATGGAAGATGCTAAGTGACATAATTTAATGCCTAATCTCCATTTATTTAAAAAAAAAAAAAAAAAAAAAAAAAAATATAATCCACAACAGCATTTATTTTTGTTGGGAATTTAAAGATACATATGGGGGCGGGGGGAAATATTCTAATAGTTAACAAAATATCTTGTCATTTACTAATCAACTAATGAAATACTTATTAGCTACACAGGCATGTTTTAGATTTATTTATATTCTCTGGAATATGAATGTATAGAAATTATATTGGCCACAAAGTGAGGGGTCAGTTTATATATTGATTGTAATATAGACTTGATCCCCCACTTTATAGCCACATTATAATTTCTTGTAGGCATGTCTTAGATTTATTTACATTCTCCAGAATATAAATATATAGAACTACAGTGGCCACAAAGTGAGGGATCAGTTTATATATTGATTGAGATATAGAATTGATCCCCCATTTTATATCCACAATTTCTTGTAGGCATGTCTTTATATTCTCTGGAATATAAATAAATTTATAGAAACTATTGTGGCCACAAAATGAGGGATTTATTTAAATATTGATTACAATATAGAATTGATCCCCCACTGTATATCCACATTAAAATAACTTGTTTATCAAATTCTGATTAGGTAGGAATGCACCTTTTCTCCCCCTATCTGTGGATTAACTAGTAAGACTTGTATCACCAAATAATTATTAGCTCAAAAAATTCTTAAAATCTAAAAATATTTTCTGGCTTTAAATAACCAACAAAGCCATAGAAAACAAACCAACCAATCAATACTAAATAGAGAAATTTTGCAACCAATCCAAAGTGGATTAATTAATCGAGATTTGATACAAAAAGAAAACTCCCACTTAAAGTTTTCTTAAAGTTTTAGACAATATGGAAAGACGTTATGCACACGTTGTGCCTACCTTCACATTCTTTCCTGTTTGTGGTTGACATGTTGTATCCCTCCCTGCAGGAACAGTAGAATCCACCCTGTTTGAGGTCTGTACAATTATGTGCACAGCCACCATTATTGACAGAGCAATTGACTGTACCACTTGACTTAACTGCAAGAGAACAACAACAACAACAACACAATAGATTTTAAAATTGAATAAAAGTAAACATGGACCTTTGTGTCTACAAAAAATTGCAATGTTAAATGGGCAGTTTTTGCCTTGACACTGCTATTATTTTAACTACCTTCACTCCTTAGCAATGTTTATTGTTTTAAAAAATGATGATTAGAATTGTAAAAAATCCTAAGTATATAAAAGTGAATTTATACATTTTTTTTGTTATTGAGAATTTACTTTGAAAATATTAAACATTATTAGATTGTTATTTACAAGAATCATTTTATATTTACAACATTCTAAAAACTAATCCAATTAAAACTAATGCAATGCATTATTTATTGTTGGTTTCAGTCTTCAGTAGGAATGACTCAAATATTTTCCCCTCCACCTTTTAGAAGCAGAAAAACACAAATGCATGCTGGGATTTTTTCCGAGCCAATAAAATAGGCCCTTTCTTGGTTTCCTCTGACTCAGTCCTGGTCTGTTTTGTCTTAAAATCATAACGTTACAATTGCTTGTCTGAACTTGATCTTGTATGTCAACCCTAATTCTTAGTTTCTGAACTTCTTTGCTTTATTACTGTTAATTTGCCTTATTACTGTTATTCTGCCTCATTACTGTTGCTTTGCCTTATTACCCTTAATTTGCCTTACATATATTGTTTGCTTGCTTTATATTAATTTTTGCCTTGTTCTTTTCTTTTTCTTGTTATTTCTTCTTACAAACTTTCTCAATTGTATTTGTGGGACAATTCTATTCTTTATTTTGCATTTGACCTGCATTTATCATTTACTAATTTATAAAGAAATAAATATGAAAACAATTTTTTATTGATAACATTGACTGAATTATTAAAATACATGGACTAACTCTAAGGAAATCCTTTATTATTTACCATTTTATAAAGTTCGAATTGATTGGCATTTATCCAAGTTTTTGCTGACCATTCCAATAAACAATATAATAAATAAATAGTTTTTAATTTTTTCATTGTAAATTCTCAAGAGCAAAGAAAATGTATAAATTCACTTTTATATATTTAGGTTTTATTACAATTCTAATCATCATTTTTTAAAACAATAAACATTGCCAAGGAGTGAAGGTAGTTAAAATAATAGCAGCGTCAAGGGAAAAACTGTGCTTTTGAAACTCCATTTTTTTTTTTGTAGGCACAAAGGTTCAAATTTGCCCAAACATCATTTGAAATATTCATAGGCTTGGATAAAGGACTTATACTTTTAGGAAATTATAAGAAAGGCTTTTGAGATAAGCAACATAGATTCAGAGAAATATAGTAACATAAGTTTGATTAAAATGAGACAGTGTCATCTCTCCATTGGAAATAGGTCTGGGAGATGGAAAAAAATAATTTTTATAAAAACATTTTAAAAGAAGCAACATTTTCAAGAGGCAAATTTTTAAGTAGACATCTTGAATATAAAGCATTATTTTTTAAAGGGCAAATTTCTGTCAAAATATTTTAAAGTAGGCATTATTTTAAAACGAGAACTTTTTAAGGAGAGTTTTGAAAGAAGCACTAATTGAAAGTGACAATTTTTTAACAAAACCTTTTTAAATAAGTGACATTTTAAAGTGACATTTTGAATGGAGCATTATTTTAAAGAGGTGTAGGATTTTAGATAAAACCCCTCATGTAGGGCATGCTGAGAGAATTAGTCTGGACCTAAGAAAGGACTGAAAGACGATCAATATCCAGACTCACACTAATGAACAAAAGATATTCCTAGATGGTAACCCATGACCTCAGCTTAACTTAAAGGTAGAAATCTTCTAGTCTAAGACAAACACATATTTGTAATTACGAGATCTGTCACGTTTTATTTTTGTTTTACATTGTTACAGTTAACAAAATGGAAAAACATTTTGGCACCACTCTTTTCATTTCCCTTAATACTTTGTATTTATATGTTTAGAGATTCTTGAGGTAAGGAGCCATTATAGTATAACAATCTAACAGGAGCGACATTTCAAAAGGATATTTTGAAGGAAGCGTTATTCTAAAGAGGCGACATTTCAATTTGATATTTTGAAGGAAGCGTTATTCTAAAGAGGCGACATTTCAAAGGAATTTTTTGAAAGAAACATTATTTTAAGGAGGTGACATTTCAAAAGAAGCATTATTCTAAAGAGGCAACATTTCAAAGGGATATTTTGAAGGAAGCGTTATTCTAAAGAGGCAACATTTCAAAGGGATTTTTTGAAGGAGGCGTTATTCTAAAGAGGCAACATTTAAATTGAATATTTTAAAGAAAGCGTTATTCTAAAGAGGTGACATTTCAATTGGATATTTTGAAGGAGGCATTATTCTAAAGAGGCGACATTTCAAAGGGATATTTTGAAGGAAGCATTATTCTAAAGAGGCAACATTTCAAAGGGATATTTTGAAGGAAGCGTTATTCTAAAGAGTCGACATTTCAAAGGAATTTTTTGAAGGAAGCGTTATTCTAAAGAGGCGACATTTCAAAGGGATATTTTGAAGGAGGCGTTATTCTAAAGAGGCAACATTTCAAAGGGATATTTTGAAGGAAGCATTATTCTAAAGACGCAACATTTCAAAGGGATATTTTGAAGGAAGCATTATTCTAAAGAGGCAACATTTCAAAGGGATATTTTGAAGGAATCGTTATTCTAAAGAGGCGACATTTCAAAGGAATTTTTTGAAGGAAGCGTTATTCTAAAGAGGCGACATTTCAAAGGGATATTTTGAAGGAAGCGTTATTCTAAAGAGGCGACATTTCAAAGGGATATTTTGAAGGAAGCGTTATTCTAAAGAGGCGACATTTCAAATGGATTTTTTGAAGGAGGCGTTATTCTAAAGAGGCGACATTTCAATTGGATATTTTGAAGAAAGCGTTATTCTAAAGAGGCAACATTTCAATTGGATATTTTGAAGGAAGCGTTATTCTAAAGAGGCGACATTTCAAAAGGATATTTTGAAGGAGGCGTTATTCTAAAGAGGCGACATTTCAAAAGGATATTTTGAAGGAGGCGTTATTCTAAAGAGGCGACATTTCAATTGGATATTTTGAAGGAGGCATTATTCTAAAGAGGCGACATTTCAATTGGATATTTTGAAGGAGGCATTATTCTAAAGAGGCAACATTTCAAAGGAATTTTTTGAAGGAGACGTTATTCTAAAGAGGCGACATTTCAAAGGGATATTTTGAAGGAAGCATTATTTTAAGGAGGTGACATTTCAAAGGCAGCATTATTCTAAAGAGGCAACATTTCAATTGGATATTTTGAAGGAAGCATTATTCTAAAGAGGCGACATTTCAATTGGATATTTTGAAGAGAGCGTTATTCTAAAGAGGCGACATTTCAATTGGATATTTGAAGGAAGCGTTATTCTAAAGAGGCGACATTTCAAATGGATTTTTTGAAGGAGGCGTTATTCTCAAGAGGCGACATTTCAAAGGGATATTTTGAAGGAAGCATTATTCTAAAGAGGCAACATTTCAAAGGGATATTTTGAAGGAAGCATTATTCTAAAGAGGCGACATTTCAATCTGGATATTTTGAAGGAAGCATTATTCTAAAGAGGCGACATTTCAATTGGATATTTTGAAGGAGGCGTTATTCTAAAGAGGCGACATTTCAAAAGGATATTTTGAAGAAGGCATTATTCTAAAGAGGCGACATTTCAATTGGATATTTTGAAGGAAGCATTATTCTAAAGAGGCGACATTTCAATTGGATATTTTGAAGGAGGCATTATTCTAAAGAGGCGACATTTCAATTGGATATTTTGAAGGAGGCATTATTCTAAAGAGGCAACATTTCAAAGGAATTTTTTGAAGGAGACGTTATTCTAAAGAGGCGACATTTCAAAGGGATATTTTGAAGGAAGCATTATTTTAAGGAGGTGACATTTCAAAGGCAGCATTATTCTAAAGAGGCAACATTTCAATTGGATATTTTGAAGGAAGCATTATTCTAAAGAGGCGACATTTCAATTGGATATTTTGAAGAAAGCGTTATTCTAAAGAGGCGACATTTCAATTGGATATTTGAAGGAAGCGTTATTCTAAAGAGGCGACATTTCAAAGGGATATTTTGAAGGAAGCGTTATTCTAAAGAGGCGACATTTCAAAGGGATATTTTGAAGAAAGCGTTATTCTAAAGAGGCGACATTTCAAATGGATTTTTTGAAGGAGGCGTTATTCTCAAGAGGCGACATTTCAAAGGGATATTTTGAAGGAAGCATTATTCTAAAGAGGCAACATTTCAAAGGGATATTTTGAAGAAGGCGTTATTCTAAAGAGGCGACATTTCAATTGGATATTTTGAAGGAAGCATTATTCTAAAGAGGCGACATTTCAATTGGATATTTTGAAGGAGGCATTATTCTAAAGAGGCGACATTTCAAAGGAATTTTTTGAAGGAAGCGTTATTGTAAAGAGGCGAGATTTCAATTGGATATTTTGAAGGAAGCGTTATTCTAAGGAGGGAACATTTCAATTGGATATTTTGAAGGAAGCGTTATTCTAAAGAGGCGACATTTCAAAAGGATATTTTGAAGGAGGCGTTATTCTAAAGAGGCGACATTTCAATTGGATATTTTGAAGGAGGCGTTATTTTAAGGAGGTGACATTTCAAAGGCAGCATTATTCTAAAGAGGCAACATTTCAATTGGATATTTTGAAGGAGGCGTTATTCTAAATAGGCAACATTTCAAAGGGATATGTTGAAGAAGGCATTATTCTAAAGAGGCGACATTTCAAACGGATATTTTGAAGGAAGCGTTATTCTAAAGAGGCGACATTTCAATTGGATATTTTGAAGAAAGCGTTATTCTAAAGAGGTGACATTTCAAAGGGATATTTTGAAGGAAGCGTTATTCTAAAGAGGCGACATTTCAATTGGATATTTTGAAGGAGGCATTATTCTAAAGAGGCGACATTTCAATTGGATATTTTGAAGAAAGCGTGATTCTAAAGAGGCAACATTTCAATTGGATTTTTTGAAGGAGGCGTTATTCTAAAGAGGCGACATTTCAAAGGAATTTTTTGAAGGAAGCATTATTTTAAGGAGGTGACATTTCAAAGGAAGCATTATTCTTAAGAGGCAACATTTCAAAGGGATATTTTGAAGAAAGCGTTATTCTAAAGAGGCGTCATTTCAATGGGTATTTTGAAGGAAGCGTTATTCTAAAGAGGCGACATTTCAAAAGGATATTTTGAAGCTGGCGTTATTCTAAAGAGGCAACATTTCAATTGGATTTTTTGAAGGAGGCGTTATTCTAAAGAGGCGACATTTCAAAGGGATATTTTGAAGGAGGCGTTATTCTAAAGAGGCGACATTTCAATTGGATATTTTGAAGGAAGCGTTATTCTAAAGAGGCGACATTTCAAAAGGATATTTTGAAGGAAGCGTTATTCTTAAGAGGCGACATTTCAAAAGGATATTTTGAAGGAAGCGTTATTCTAAAGAGGCGACATTTAAATTGGATATTTTGAAGGAGGCGTTATTCTAAAGAGGCGACATTTCAAAGGGATATTTTGAAGGAGGCGTTATTCTAAAGAGGCGACATTTCAATTGGATATTTTGAAGGAAGCTTTTTCTAAAGAGGCAACATTTCAATTGGATATTTTGAAGGAAGCTTTTTCTAAAGAGGCAACATTTCAATTGGATATTTTGAAGGAAGCCTTATTCTAAAGAGGCGACATTTCAATTGGATATTTTGAAGGAAGCGTTATTCTAACGAGGCGACATTTTAAAGGGATATTTTGAAGGAGGCGTTATTCTAAAGAGGCGACATTTCAATTGGATATTTTGAAGGAAGCGTTATTCTAAAGAGGCGACATTTCGTTATTCTAAAGAGGCAACATTTCAAAGGGATATTTTGAAGAAAGCGTTATTCTAAAGAGGCGACATTTCAAAGGGATATTTTGAAGAAAGCGTTATTCTAAAGAGGCGTCATTTCAATGGGTATTTTGAAGGAAGCGTTATTCTAAAGAGGCGACATTTCAAAAGGATATTTTGAAGCTGGCGTTATTCTAAAGAGGCAACATTTCAATTGGATTTTTTGAAGGAGGCGTTATTCTAAAGAGGCGACATTTCAATGGGATATTTTGAAGGAGGCGTTATTCTAAAGAGGTGACATTTCAATTGGATATTTTGAAGGAGGCGTTATTCTAAAGAGGCGTCATTTCAATTGGAAATTTTGAAGGAGGCGTTATTCTAAAGAGGCGATATTTCAATTGGATATTTTGAAGGAAGCGTTATTCTAAAGAGGCGACATTTAAATTGGATATTTTGAAGGAGGCGTTATTCTAAAGAGGCGACATTTCAATTGAATATTTTGAAGGAAGCGTTATTCTAAAGAGGTGACATTTCAAAGGGATATTTTGAAGGAGGCGTTATTCTAAAGAGGCGACATTTCAATTGGACATTTTGAAGGAAGCGTTATTCTAAAGAGGCGACATTTCAAAAGGATATTTTGAAGGAAGCGTTATTCTAAAGAGGCGACATTTCAAAGGAATTTTTTGAAGGAAGCATTATTTTAAGGAGGTGACATTTCAAAGGAAGCATTATTCTAAAGAGGCAAGATTTCAAAGGGATATTTTGAAGAAAGCGTTATTCTAAAGAGGCGACATTTCAATTGGATATTTTGAAGGAAGCGTTATTCTAAAGAGGCGACATTTCAAAAGGATATTTTGAAGGAAGTGTTATTCTAAAGAGGCGACATTTCAAAAGAATTTTTTGAAGGAAGCATTATTTTGAGGAGGTGATATTTCAAAGGAAGCATTATTCTAAAGAGGCAACATTTCAAAGGGATATTTTGAAGAAAGCGTTATTCTAAAGAGGCGACATTTCAAAGGGATATTTTGAAGAAAGAGTTATTCTAAAGAGGCGTCATTTCAATTGGATATTTTGAAGGAAGCGTTATTCTAAAGAGGCGACATTTCAAAAGGATATTTTGAAGGAGGTGTTATTCTAAAGAGGCAACATTTCAATTGGATTTTTTGAAGGAGGCGTTATTCTAAAGAGGCGACATTTCAATTGGATATTTTGAAGGAAGCGTTATTCTAAAGAGGCGACATTTCAATTGGATATTTTGAAGGAAGCGTTATTCTAAAGAGGCGACATTTCAATTGGATATTTTGAAGGAAGCGTTATTCTAAAGAGGCGACATTTCAAAGGGATATTTTGAAGGAGGCGTTATTCTAAAGAGGCGACATTTCAATTGGATATTTTGAAGGAGGCGTTATTCTAAATAGGCGACATTTCAATTGGATATTTTGAAGGAAGCGTTATTCTAAAGAGGCGACATTTCAAAAGGATATTTTGAAGGAAGCGTTATTCTAAAGAGGCGACATTTCAAAAGAATTTTTTGAAGGAAGCATTATTTTGAGGAGGTGACATTTCAAAGGAAGCATTATCCTAAAGAGGCAACATTTCAAATAGATATTTTGAAGAAAGCGTTATTCTAAGGAGGCGACATTTCAATTGGATATTTTAAAGGAAGCGTTATTCTAAAGAGGCGACATTTCAAAAGGATATTTTGAAGGAGGCGTTATTCTAAAGAGGCAACATTTCAATTGGAATTTTTTGAAGGAGGCGTTATTCTAAAGAGGCGACATTTCAAAGGGATATTTTGAAGGAGGCGTTATTCTAAAGAGGCGACATTTCAATTGGATATTTTGAAGGAGGCGTTATTCTAAAGAGGCGACATTTCAATTGGATATTTTGAAGGGAGCGTTATTCTAAAGAGGCGACATTTCAAAAGGATATTTTGAAGGAAGCGTTATTCTAAAGAGGCAACATTTAAATTGGATATTTTGAAGGGGGCGTTATTCTAAAGAGGCGACATGTCAATTGGATTTTTTGAAGGAAGCGTTATTCTAAAGAGGCAACATTTCAAAGGGATATTTTGAAGAAAGCGTTATTCTAAAGAGGCGACATTTCAATTGGATATTTTGAAGGAAGCGTTATTCTAAAGAGGCAACATTTAAATTGGATATTTTGAAGGGGGCGTTATTCTAAAGAGGCGACATGTCAATTGGATTTTTTGAAGGAAGCGTTATTCTAAAGAGGCAACATTTCAAAGGGATATTTTGAAGAAAGCGTTATTCTAAAGAGGCGACATTTCAATTGGATATTTTGAAGGAAGCGTTATTCTAAAGAGGCGACATTTCAAAACGATATTTTGAAGGAGGCGTTATTCTAAAGAGGCGACATTTCAATTGGATATTTTGAAGGAAGCGTTATTCTAAAGAGGCGACATTTCAAAAGGATATTTTGAAGGAGGCGTTATTCTAATGAGGCGACATTTCAATTGGATTTTTTGAAGGAGGCGTTATTCTAAAGAGGCGACATTTCAATTGGATATTTTAAAGGAGGCGTTATTCTAAAGAGGCGACATTTCAAAAGGATATTTTGAAGGAAGCGTTATTCTAAAGAGGCGAGATTTCAAAGGAATTTTTTGAAGGATACATTATTTTAAGGAGGTGACATTTCAAAGGAAGCATTATTCTAAAGAGGCAACATTTCAAAGGGATATTTTGAAGAAAGCGTTATTCTAAAGAGGCGACATTTCAAAGGGATATTTTGAAGAAAGAGTTATTCTAAAGAGGCGTCATTTCAATTGGATATTTTGAAGGAGGCGTTATTCTAAAGAGGCGACATTTCAAAATGATATTTTGAAGGAGGCGTTATTCTAAAGAGGCGACATTTCAATTGGATATTTTGAAGGGAGCGTTATTCTAAAGAGGCGACATTTCAAAAGGATATTTTGAAGGAAGCGTTATTCTAAAGAGGCAACATTTAAATTGGATATTTTGAAGGAGGCGTTATTCTAAAGAGGCGACATTTCAAAAGGATATTTTGAAGGAAGCGTTATTCTAAAGAGGCGACATTTCAAAGGAATTTTTTGAAGGAAGCATTATTTTAAGGAGGTGACATTTCAAAGGAAGCATTATTCTAAAGAGGCGACATTTCAATTGGATATTTTGAAGGACGCGTTATTCTAAAGAGGCGACATTTCAATTGGATATTTTGAAGGGAGCGTTATTCTAAAGAGGCGACATTTCAAAAGGATATTTTGAAGGAAGCGTTATTCTAAAGAGGCAACATTTAAATTGGATTTTTTGAAGGAAGCGTTATTCTAAAGAGGCAACATTTCAAAGGGATATTTTGAAGGAAGCGTTATTCTAAAGAGGCGACATTTCAAAGGAATTTTTTGAAGGAAGCATTATTTTAAGGAGGTGACATTTCAAAGGAAGCATTATTCTAAAGAGGCAACATTTCAAAGTGATATTTTGAAGGAGGTTTTATTCTAAAGTGGCGACATTTCAATTGGATATTTTGAAGGAAGCGTTATTCTAAAGAGGCAACATTTCAAAGGGATATTTTGAAGGAAGCGTTACTCTAAAGAGGCAACATTTCGAAGGGATATTTTGAAGAAAGCGTTATTCTAAAGAGGCGACATTTCAATTGGATATTTTGAAGGAAGCGTTATTCTAAAGAGGCGACATTTCAAAACGATATTTTGAAGGAGGCGTTATTCTAAAGAGGCGACATTTCAATTGGACATTTTGAAGGAAGCGTTATTCTAAAGAGGCGACATTTCAAAAGGATATTTTGAAGGAGGCGTTATTCTAATGAGGCGACATTTCAATTGGATTTTTTGAAGGAGGCGTTATTCTAAAGAGGCGACATTTCAATTGGATATTTTGAAGGAGGCGTTATTCTAAAGAGGCGACATTTCAATTGGATATTTTAAAGGAGGCGTTATTCTAAAGAGGCGACATTTCAAAAGGATATTTTGAAGGAAGCGTTATTCTAAAGAGGCGAGATTTCAAAGGAATTTTTTGAAGGATACATTATTTTAAGGAGGTGACATTTCAAAGGAAGCATTATTCTAAAGAGGCAACATTTCAAAGGGATATTTTGAAGAAAGCGTTATTCTAAAGAGGCGACATTTCAAAGGGATATTTTGAAGAAAGAGTTATTCTAAAGAGGCGTCATTTCAATTGGATATTTTGAAGGAAGCGTTAGTCTAAAGAGGCGACATTTCAAAAGGATATTTTGAAGGAGGCGTCATTCTAAAGAGGCAACATTTCAATTGGAATTTTTTGAAGGAGGCTTTATTCTAAAGAGGCGACATTTCAAAATGATATTTTGAAGGAGGCGTTATTCTAAAAAGGCGACATTTCAATTGGATATTTTGAAGGGAGCGTTATTCTAAAGAGGCGACATTTCAAAAGGATATTTTGAAGGAAGCGTTATTCTAAAGAAGCAACATTTAAATTGGATATTTTGAAGGAGGCGTTATTCTAAAGAGGCAACATTTCAAAGGGATATTTTGAAGGAAGCGTTATTCTAAAGAGGCAACATTTCAAAGGGATATTTTGAAGGAAGCGTTATTCTAAAGAGGCGACATTTCAAAAGGATATTTTGAAGGAAGCGTTATTCTAAAGAGGCGACATTTCAAAGGAATTTTTTGAAGGAAGCATTATTTTAAGGAGGTGACATTTCAAAGGAAGCATTATTCTAAAGAGGCAACATTTCAAAGGGATATTTTGAAGGAGGTTTTATTCTAAAGTGGCAACATTTCAATTGGATATTTTGAAGGAAGCGTTATTCTAAAGAGGCAACATTTCAAAGGGATATTTTGAAGGAAGTGTTATTCTAAAGAGGCGACATTTCAATTGGATATTTTGAAGGAAGCATTATTTTAAACATTTTATTGAAACATTTTTGAATGAACTAACATTTTAAGAAGACAACTTTTTGAGAGACAAATTTTTGAAGAGGATTTTTAATTTGAAGAACCAATTTTTTAAAGGAACTTTTTTTAAAAGCAATATTTTTGAGATGCTAGTTTTTGAGCGAAACAAATTTGAAAGACGTAACTCACAACAGCCCTGTTCATCGGATGAATCCTCACAATCGAGGATATCATCACACACCTTAGAAGAATCGATACACTGTTTACGCGTGCTGCATTTAAATTGGTTTGCTTCACATCGACGTTTAACGGGTTCGCCTGAAAAGAAAATAAGAATTGAAAATTCAGGTGTTACGAGTTTAATCATACTTATTATAAAACCCAGGCTGTGTGTGTGTGTGTCTCGCTGTTCGTTTATATATTGGATCGGATTCCCCACATTTTTAACCGATTTGAACAAAGCTTCACAGGACTACGTAAAATTATCTTGCGGTGTTTCTGACAGCACCAAAAATTGGAAAAACACAATTGTTTTTGCACGAAATCAATTTGAAAACACGATTAAGAGGCATCACTGTTGTGAGAATGAAAGGAGGACAACTCATATCGAGTTATACTTATTATAAAACCCAGGTTGCTTGTGTGTGTGTGTTCGTTTATATATGGGATCAGATTTCCTACATTTTTCAACCGATTTCAACAAAACTTCACTTTTTTTTGGCAGGTAGTGTTTCTTATTGTCTTGCACACTTTTTTCTTTATTTTTACATTCAGAATGCTTTAAAAATTCCATTTACAAGACAATTGTTTATAATAAAATTCTATTCAATCGGTAGACTCATAATGTTTTTGTTTGAGTTTGGGTTTGACGAATTCGTAAAAAAAAAAAAAAAAAAAAAACTTATTAAGACATGCGTCTCCGTCAACCTTAAACAATAATCTTTGTCAATTTTATTTTTCAGTCTTTATGATGGTCGATACTTGATCTATCTCTTACTGTTACATCCCCGGACAACGCCGGGCTCCACTGCTATTAACTAAAAATTCCCATCAAACTTTCTAAAACAAATCATTAGGAATGTAAAATGTGACCATTTTTTTTTATTTGTTCTTCAAGAAAGAATTTCTCATGACATTGATGAGTTAATAACTTGATGTCATTCTGGAAAAATGTCTCACTCTGTCAGCATCTTTCTCTTTCTCTCTAAAATGTCTTTACTTACTTCAGCTTGTGTCTCCATATCTATCTCAGTTTGTTTGTATCTGTCTACTTCAGTTTACTTGTCTCCATCTATCTTAGCCTGTGCGTAGCTGTCTCAGCCTGTCTGCATTTGTCTTAAAAAAAATTCCAATAATTGGTAGATTTTAGTTCAACACAAATTCTAAAATTCTACATTTTAAAAATAAAATAAAATTGAAAAATGTTCAATATTTTTGAAAACAAAATTTAAGATAAAAACTCTACAATTGAAAATAATTGATGATTATAAAAATATATTTTAAATTAATTTAGGATGAAAAATAAAAATAATATTGAAAGGAATTTAAATAAAAAATTCTGTAATTAAGAAATAGATAATTTCATAATTATAATTTAAATAAAAGTTTGACAAATGTAAACACAAAGTTTATACCATTAGGAGAAAAATGATGAAATAAAGAAAATGTGAAATTAAATGATTTGATGGCATTTAAGACCCACTCCCTACATGTTCCCCACTAAAAATGGCTCAAAATATATTTACTGGGTCTTTTAATGCAAAGTTGGGATATCTGGTAGGTTAATGTTACTCAAACACCGTAGACTACCAGTTTTATTCAGTCAAGCTGATGAGGCTATCATGGCAACAGTTACACTTTTTCATTAAGGTCAGAACACTATTAAGGTGGCTGCTGGGTGACCAACATATCTTGCCCTTCGTCCAGAGCATTAATCACTTGCAAGCTCTTGTTTTGCTTGTGTGTTCTGCAAAGTGCATTCTGCATTTGTGTAAGATTTTAGAAATATCAGGGATGGGTCCCTAAAGTTGTGATTTAGTTGGATGTTATTTCCGAGAGATGTTGAGTATAGCTTTCAAAATTCAAGTGTAGGTTCCATCAAGCTTAGAATTTTGTTACTTCTCATGAAAAGGCTGCAGCAGATGCCGTTATCTTTAAAACCTAAACATCAGCAACACATTTCTTGGGAATCCCAAAGGGCTAACGTGAAAGAAAAAGTTGTCATTTCCATCCCTTCAATCTATCAGAGACTTCAACGAGATGCTTGCTTAACTGAAGAACTCTCATGAAGATCAACAAACTGAATAAATCCAGGAAAAAATTTGTCTCATCAACTCTGCTGCTCTATTCTTGTTTGGAAAATTGTTAATGAGAACAGATTACCAGTACTTGTACCTAGATAAGTTTTCACTACTTTTTTTTAGTGTTTTTGTAACTTTGCAAGCACCAATTTTTTTGCAGATAATTTTTTTTTTTAATGCTATGTCCCTTTTTTTTTAATGCTATGATCCTTTTTTTTAATGTTATGATGTCCCTATTTTTAATGTTATGATGTCCCTTTTTTTAATGCTATGATGTCCTTTTTTTTTTTTTTTTTAATGCTATGGTTCTTTTTTTTTTAATGTTATGTCCCTTTTGTTTTTAATGCTATATCCCCTTTCGTTTTTAGGGCTAATATGTTTCTTCCTTTTCTTTCTTTGTTTCAATTGCCATGACTTCTTCAGGATTTTAACTTCTGAGTTATTCTCCTAGCCTGGTTAACATCCAAGGCTAGAGTGACAGGGAGAAGAAATAGATTTGTGTCTTTCCCAAAGGTGCATTCATGTGAAAGGGGACATAGCAGGCTTAGGCAGAATCAGATCTCAGCTTGCTAATTTCTTTTTCAATTAAAAGTTAATTAAACAAAGAAAAGTAAGTCGGGCAAATCTGATCTTTTTAATAAATATCCCTGGCTTTTTTAATTTCTTTTACATCACTTTCTTTTCATGAAATACTGATTTGTGAAACCTAGGCCAGAATTTGAACTCGGTATGCCAGTTCCATTTTTCATGTCAATAACTATTTTCTCTTATGATACTGTCATATTAAACGTAAATAGGAGGGGAAATGTCATGCAATGTCGTCAAATTTGGTTAGAAAAAAAAGTTTTTTTTTTTTTTTTTTACATAGTTCAAGATTTTTCTCATCCGATGCATCTCCGCAGTTGTCCACTTTGTCACAGACGCGCCAACGGGGGATGCATATAAAGTTGTCACACCGGAAGTGCGTATCAGGAGAACACTTAGTTTCTTTACACACTGATGCGACTTCATCAGAATTATCTCCACAGTCGTCAACACCATCACATTGCCATTTGCGTGGAATGCAAATCTGTGAAGGAAAAGAGAAAAAAAAAAAAAAAAAAAAAAAAATCAAAATTATTATCAATCATAATAATAGCCATTTTCTTATCAGGAAACATTCATCATTCATTGATCCCATGTGTAACTTGAATAGCACTGGCTCCAACAGCCAGTGCTATTCAAGTCATGTTTTCTTTTCTCCCTGATAATTGGGCTGAGATCAAAGTGCAGTATCTGTTCTCCTCATCGCTAATAGTAATATAAGCCATTTCCTTATAAGGAAACATCATTCATTGACCTAGTAAGCCAGTACTGATTGAGCTAAGCTTTTTTTCCCTCCCTGGCTATCAGATTAGGAGCAAAGTGTAGTATCTCTTTCTTTGATCTGTAATGATAATAATAATGTTAGCTGTTTCCTTATAAGGAAACATTCATCATTCATTGATCAAGTAGCCAGGGCTTCTTGAGTTATGCTTTTCTTCACTCCCTGGCCATTGGGTTGGGATCAAAGTCTAACAAACAAAGAAGCCAGTGCTACATATGATTGAAATTTATAAAATCTTTTTCTTAGAACATTTTTTTTAGGAAATTAGGTTTCTCAAGTCGGATAATTGTTATCACTCTTCCAATATTAATGGGAGTTTCCTTCCTAACCTTTTATTTGAAGTTGTGTGGAATGTCAATATCTTCATTATGTCAGTATTTTTTCTCTCTTTGAGTTACATGTGCTGTCCATTTTAGTTGTTGCTGCTGCTGCTGGTAGTCCTCAAGTGATCCAGTTTGATCCAGTTCTTTGTGATTCTGTCATGCCAGCAGTCCATAAGGTTCAATGGAGCATGATTCTAACTCAGGCTGACAGTTTTCATTCATGCCATTTTTAAGCATTAATCGAAGAAAGTGGTTTTGTACAGCTGACAGTAGAATTTTATTATAAACAATTGTCTTGTAAATGGAATTTTTAAGGCATTCTGAATGCAAAAATAAAGAAAAAAGTGTACAAGACAATAAGAAACACTACCTGCCAAAAAAAAGTGAAGTTTTGTTGAAATTGGTTGAAAAATGTAGGAAATCCAATCCCATATATGAAGGAACACACACACACACACACACACACACACACACACACAAACAACCTGGGTTTTAACCTGATGTGAGTTGTCCCCCTTTCATTAATGCTTCTTAATCGTGTTTTCAAATTGATTTTGTGCAAAAACAATTGTATTTTTCCAATTTTTGGCACTGTTAGAACCACCGCAAAGTAATTTTACGTAGTCCTGTGAAGTTTTGTTGAAATCGGTTGAAAAATGTAGGTAATCCAATCCAATATATAAACGTTACATACACACAATCTGCGTTTTATAAGTAAGATATATTTATTTCCAAGAGGATACAATCTAGGTAGAGCTCTATGTACAAGATAGAACAAGAATATACCAGGTGCAACAGCAAAATTGTCCAATTGTTAGATTAAGCTTTGAACTATTGTATCTTAGAAATGATTAAAGATATCTTACTGGAATTCTCTGATTTTTTTATATCACACTATTGGACTCTATTTTGAGCAATAAGAATTTATAGTTTCCAAGCTTAACAGAGGAATTGTGATGAAATTGATCATAAATGAAAATGACATGTGCTTCATTAATTAATCATAGCTAAAGCTCATGAAGGATTGAAATAAAGTATAATAAGTGTAATATATATATATTATTCCAGGATCATTTTCCAACTTATTCAAGATGATCTTCGCCCTCTCTAACCTTCTAACTTTTTGTCTTGGAGTAACAAGGTACTTCACTGATTTCATGTATAATTTCATTTTCATGTCTTTTTCCACTGCTCTTTGGACTGTCATAGCTGAAACTCCTCTCTCACATGCCAAATGTCTTTTGGATCGAGTTGGATCTTTTCTAATTGATCTCTTTAGCTATAAGTTGAAATGATGATCCCTCTTCCTGTTGTGACCTCGTGATCCAGTTTTCCTCTCTACTGTTCCCTCTTAAACTTATTCCTCATTGTCTTGATGGTTCTTGAATGGACTTTGAAGATGGAAGCTAGAGTATGAATGTTGGTACCATTACTGAAGGCCTGAATAATCTTTTTCCTCTCACCATTGCTCAGTAGAGAAGACAGTGTGTCTGACACAAAATGATTTTAACCTGTTCTCTTTCTAGCTGAATAACTCAAAAGGTTTTTTCAGTGATTCTTACGACAAATGGTGTCAAGATAGCTAAACGTCTTTTCTGAAAACCTGAAAAAAAGAAACTCAGTTTTTTTTAGATATTAAACATTTTGTGGGATGGACAATTATGCTGTTACACCCAGTGTGTGTGTGTGTGTGTGTGTATATATATATATATATATATATATATATATATATAATTATTTATTTAAAAATATGATTCCAACTCGCTACATAAGAGGTCTCATGTTTCAAAACAAGAGCCGAAAACTTCAAAATAATATTTGAATTAACTTGAGTTAAAGTAGGCTCTGTTCCATCTTCAAGCAAAATTTTTTGGGGAATGACTTATTTCTGAAATTTACGAGTTTTAATAGTATGGTCAGAATTGAAATAAAAAATTTCCATGGTAACATCAAGGGCGGATTGTTTAGAATCGGCAGGGGAGGGGTGTTAATAATTTGTATCAGTATAGAGTTATTTTCATAGATGCCGGGTCAGGGTAAGGTGGGGGTGGCTAAATTTACGACGGAGGAAGTTTTCGCATAGTCTGGCTTGAGCATCTACGGAGATTTATTTATTTATTTTTATTTTATTCTTTTATTATATCTCTTTATGAAAGGGATTTGTGTATATAAAAAAGCCATAACGTTTATTTGACGACTTCATAAAGGGTTATCAGTTTTTGTAGGGTATTAAAACATGTATATGGGCTATGGATTTTAAAATTTATTTTATTGTGTGAGTGTTTTTAGCTAGTTATTCAGAGCGTAAGTTCGGTTGTGTCGGCAGAAAACCGTTAATTCATGCCTGTTGTTTAATAGGTTTTTATTGTTTAGAAGCTTAATAATGTGTAGTTTCTCATGGAGGCACAAAGGGGATGGGTCATCCCAAGTTTTGCAAGTTCTAGTCCTGTTAATGATTTTCCATTTTACTTTAGGTGTCCTATTTTTTTCTTTCAGGTGCCAAAAATATTTAGATAGAGAGGTCTGATGTCTTAAGTTTATGTTGTTGAAGGAGCATTTATGCTGCCTCCATCTGGTTTTAAAGGTATTTTTCGTGGACCCAATGTATATCATATTATTGTTAGGGTTCTCCGTGGATGATATAGTGCATTGTGGTATACCAATGAACTAAGCATGTGAATAATGAGGAAGTGTAATTTTTGTAACGGAATCGGGTTTTAGTATTAAATGACCCATAAGGTGTTGATGTGCTATTATGTAAACTAAATTGACCAACTTCCTGTTGAAAATTTGAGAATGAAGAAAAACAACATTTTTCCAGACACTCAATTGACTGACCAACAAAGTGTGTGGCCAAATGGTTAGAACATTAACCTTATGACCATGAGACCCCATATTTGAATCTCACCATGGTTGATTTGTCAAGGGGCTTTCTTGATGATATCTGACTGGGGAAATGTGAAACCATTGAAAAGAGCTTGAGAAAATATACCACAGGTTGACCCAAACATTATTAGTGAAATTGAGTAGTAGTTCATCTACCTAATTTGGTAAAGCTCCATGGCATGCTGCCTCTTCTACTCCAACAGCTTCTTCTCTTGCACTTCCCAACAGTGAAACTCCCTTCCTCTTACTTGCTTTTTTGATAACTATAATCTTCAAAAATCTAAATATAATGTTAATCGACATCTTCTAATGCCTTGATCCCCGTTCTCCCTTTTATCCTTTCCTCAATCTACCCCCCCATAGACAGTCTTTTCTCTTAATTACTTGCTTGGGGTGAACGGCTTAAAAATAGAAAAAAAAGAAAGTAGAATCTTACCTCAAAATTAACCAGGAAGTATGAAGTGAGAGTAGAGTTAGTAGACAATTCTGAACTGCTCGCAGAGAGCTAGGGAGATGATACACACAAGGGATAAATTTCAATTTACAGACTCATACAAAAAAATGGGTGTGTGTTACAGGTGTGAATATACAGTAAGGTGTGGCACCAAAAAGCAAAAGATGCTTTCAAAAAGATAAAGAAAGTATCAAGAAAGAGGAAAATGTCTGTAGAATTTAGAGAAACATACAGTACTTGACTATGAATGCCCGTTTGGACAAGTTGGTGAGTGGTTTATATAAGAGGCTGGGATGTTCCATTCTGCTATTTGGGCAAGCCTATTCTCTAGGTTCTGATTGGCTGTTGACTTTGGTGTGGTTACATATCCATTATTCAGTCATGAATACTTTAGTATATTTGAGGTCTGTATTTACTTACAATCGGATTTCTTTTTGTCTGCCAACTGGACATTGGGTGGGGACTTCCCCGTGAGGGTGAATATCACATTTATGATTCCCCAATGTCATCAGAAACAAGAGGGCTCGACTATTATTTAATATCAGCCCATCAATAAGGGAGTAAGTGATAGAAAATCTCTTCAAAGATGGAGAATAGAGTTGAGGCAAAAGAAATGCAATTCTACAGAAGGATGCTGAGAATAACATGAACTGAGCATGTGAATAACGAGGAAGTGTAATTTTTGTAACTGAATACAGTTTCAGCATTAAATGACCCATAAGGTCTTGATATGCCATTAAATAAACTAAATTGACCAACTTCCAGTTACACATGAGAATGAAGAAAAACAATAAAGTGTTTACTTACTGTGTTTTTGCATTCAAAAACGTTTGCTGGGCAATATTTGCCATTGGGGAAACGAGCTGTGCAGTTGAGTTCATCAGAAACATCTTGACAATCCCGGTGGCCATCACAGACAGCACTTTGGTGAACACAATATCCGTTATTGCATCGGAACTTGCCCACAGAACAAGTGATTTGGCCTAGACAAGCAAATCAAGGGAATAGATTTAGAAAAAATGTGCACACGCACACAAAGTCATACACAAAAAGGAATCCATTTCTGATAGAGGTGAATATTAGATTCGTCTTAAGCCTAGAAAAACACATGGATATTTCCTGTTCATTTAAATAATGTAAAGTTAGTTACTGCAAATATTAATTCCCCACACCACAAGAAATTATAAATTTTAAATCAAAGTTTGAGTAAATGGATGGCAGAACAGGGCTTAGGAGAAATAACAAAAAGACAATGTTTATTAAGAGCTACAAGGGAGAGGACATGATTGCTTATGACTAGAGGGGACAGGACAAATAAAGAAGACTAGATTGGTCGCAAGGTCTATCATTTTACAGTAGATATAGCAAGATGTAACTGTAAGTTCTGAGCTAACAGTTTCTTCTATCATACTTCTTGCTTGTGGAACTCTCCTCTGCCTTCTTGCTACGATCTTCAAAAATTTCAATGCAATGTCAATTGTTATCTTCTGTCTTCTTAATTCCTCTTCTTTTATTGTCCTTTCCCCTCACTAAAGTCTTCTATTAGGTTGGAGCAAAAATAATGTCGGTTTTTGATGTATTTTTAACGTCAAAAACCGACATTATTTTTGCACCAACCTAATAATTCTCTTTCACTCTTTTTACTTTCCAGTCAACTTTGATCTTCAAAAATTTCAATGCAATGTCGATCGTTATCTTCTGTCTTCTTAATACCTCTTCTTTTATTGTCCTTTCCCCTCACTAAAGTCTTCTAATTCTCTTTCACTCTTCTTACTTTCCAGTCAACTTTGATCTTCAAAAATTTCAATGCAATGTCAATCGTTATCTTCTGTCTTCTTAATACCTCTTCTTTTATTGTCCTTTCCCCTCACTAAAGTCTTCTAATTCTCTTTCACTCTTCTTACTTTCCAGTCAACTTTGATCTTCAAAAATTTCAATGCAATGTCAATCGTTATCTTCTGTCTTCTTAATACCTCTTCTTTTATTGTCCTTTCCCCTCACTAAAGTCTTCTAATTCTCTTTCACTCTTCTTACTTTCAATTCAACTTTGATCTTCAAAAATTTCAATGTAATGTCAATCGTTATCTTCTGTCTTCTTAATTCCTCTTCTTTTATTGTCCTCACTCCTTAATAGTGTTTCTTTTTCTCATATTCTTACATATTTAGTAACCCCCTGTGTGTCTTAGAGGCTATATTACCTTGCATCAGGTGAAATGCTTTAATATAAAACTATCTCACTTTAAACAGTTTCAAGTCATTAATAAAGTATTCTGGTAATGACTGGCATGACAGTTACATGCCATGATCTATGAGTCGTTACAATTAATATATAATTGAACAATATCAATTTATCACCTGTTCTTAATAATACTGAATCAATGAGGTTTTTAATGGTTATGTATACTTTGAAACGAAATAATAAAAATGAAAAATGAGGTGAAATTAGTTAAATTTCATTTCTATATGATACAAATGGCTTGATGCGAAAAAAAAATGGCATGATCCAATAAAAGACATGGCGTTATGCCAAAAGACATAGTATTATGAAAAGAAACATGATGAAATGAAATATGATCTAAGGCAATGACACATTGCCTGATGGCAAAAATCATATCATGATGGAAACACATGATACATTGAAACATTGGCTGATACAATGACATATGGCCTGATGCCAAAAGACATGGCATGGTGAAAAGACATGACCTGATGCCAAAAATCATATCATGATGGAAACACATGATACATTGAAACATTGGCTGATACAATGACATATGGCCTGATGCCAAAAGACATGGCATGGTGAAAAGACATGACCTGATGCCAAAAAATGCAGTATGATGAAAACACATGATACATTGAAACATTGGCTGATACAATGACATATGGCCTGATGCCAAAAGACATGGCATGGTGAAAAGACATGACCTGATGCCAAAAAATGCAGTATGATGAAAACACATGATACATTGAAACATTGGCTGATACAATGACATATGGCCTGATGCCAAAAGATATGGCATGGTGAAAAGACATGACCTGATGCCAAAAAACATGGTATAATGAAAAGGCATATGATACATGAAACATATGCTGATGCTCTGACTACTTAATGAAAAACACATGATGTTAATCTATGTGAGTGACGTGCAGTGGAAGCGTGCTGGGCCCATAACCCAGAGGTCCGTAGTTATGGCTTCAAAGCACATTTCACCGCCCATCTTAGTTAAAGACAAGTACAGCACGTGAAAAAAAGAAATGCAAATCTGGGAAATGGCCACGTCGCTTGGAAAAACAAAACGCGCCATAGTATTTCTTTCTCTGGAAGGAAAACCCAGAGAAGCTGTATTGGAATTAGATGTTGCGGCTCTCAATTCTGAGGGTGGAATGGCTAAACTGTATGAAAAATTGGACACGCTATTATTGGAAGATATAAACCAGTCGGCCTTTCTGGCCTACAAGACTTTCGAAGGATACCGGAGACAGCCTGAAACATCAGTGGAAGACTTTCTCATTAACTTCGGCCGACACGTTGCTAAGTTGAAAGATTTCAGCATCATCCTGCCTGAACCGGTACTTGCATTCAGGGCATTAAAGAGTGCTTCCTTCACCCCTGAAAATGAAAGACTAGTCAAGGCGACTGTCGGCGAACCGACACTCTCTTCCATGTCGGCACAGTTAAAGAAGATTATGCACAGACAGCCGTCTGAAGCTTCATCTATGAACTCAACACCCGTAGTGGTTAAGAAGGAAGATGTTATTGCCTTTACTGAAAATAAAAACAAACCTAGCAAGGTGTACTATGGTCGCTCTTCGCACCGCCGTGATTCGCATTTTAATAGTCGGCGAGGAAAAACATACCGTGGTGGAAAACGACATAGCAACAACAACAAAACACGCTCCACTGACAAAAACAAAATAAACCCGCTAGGACCTGAAGGCATCACCACTGTGTGCTTTAAATGTGGCTGCAAATTTCCCTGGTCTTACGACTACCCTTATGTCGACGATACCCGGGACAAACATGAAGACGACGAACACGAAAGTCATCTGTCTCTGGCTAACATTGTGCTGATGAGTCAGCAAATACGTGAGGCAAATGGCAACACGCTTTTGGGTGAGACACTTGGTTTGGCTGTCCTAGATAGTGGTACATCCGGCACCGTTTGTAGAACAAAATGGTATGAATGTTTTCTTGAAACATTAACTGAGGCACAGAAAAAAAAAATAATTATGAGAGAAGGAGTGAGAACTTTTAAGTTCGGGGATGGAAACAAGCTGAACTCTCTCTACAATGTCATCGCAGACATTGATGTCAGTATTGTTACCGATGTTGTGGATTCTGACATTCCACTTCTCTTAAGCAAAGATGCAATGAAAAGGGCCGGGACCTGTCTCAATTTTGAACATGACAGCCTGACAATGTTTAAAAAGAAAATTCCATTGAGATGCACATCGTCTGGTCATTATCACATCCCTATCACCAGACCCCTACCAGATAGAGGTAAGCTCAAACACATTCTTCTTGTTAAAGAAATCTCCTCTAAAAACAAATCAGAAAAAGTGAAAATTGCAACCAAATTACATAGAGAATTTAGTCATCCCAGTAGTAAGAAATTATGTGATTTAGTTAGAAATGCAGGAATAAGAGATCCTGAATTTATGAAAATCTTACAAGCACTTCCAAATTCCTGTGAAGTGTGTATTTGCTATAAAAAAAATGAACCTAGACCTATTGTTGGATTCCCATTAGGATCTTATTTTAATGGAACTGTTGCTATGGATATTAAAGAGATTAATGGTAACAAAGTACTGCATCTGATTGACCATGCTACCAGATACAGTGTCGGCGTAAGGATTCCAAGCAAAGAAAGATCGGACATCATCAGTGCTATATTTAAACACTGGATAGTGTATTTTGGGACTCCTGGATCTATCTTAACTGATAATGGTAAGGAATTTGATAACGAATCATTCCGTGACATGGCACAGAATTTGAATATCGTTGTGCGTACTACTGCTGCTGAAAGTCCATGGAGTAATGGCTTAAATGAATGACACAATGGGATATTGGGAGAAATGGTCAAAAAGACTGTAGAGGACACAAATTGTAGTTTTGAGATAGCACTAGCATGGGCTCTAAGTGCAAAGAATACACTTCACAGTGCTCACGGATTCAGCCCCAATCAGCTTGTTTTTGGTAGGAATCCCAATCTGCCCTCCTTTTTGAATGATAAACTCCCTGCATTAGAAGGTGTCTCTACCAGTGAGATTGTTGCCAGTAACCTCAATGCCATCCATGCAGCTAGAAAACAATTTATTATGTGTGAGTCTTGGGAAAAATTAAGACGTGCACTTCGTCATCAAGTTAGGACTAGTACAACACAATCCTACAAAAGTGGTGATGTTGTTTTCTATAAGAGAAATTTCTGTGATAGATGGCTTGGTCCAGGAACTGTCATAGGGTGGGAGCACAAGCAGGTACTTGTTAAACATGGGGGCACAGATGTAAGCGTGCACCCATGTCGCCTCGTGTCTCACCCAGAAACATATCAAAGTTCCTCTGAAAGTGAGGCTATAATTGAATCCACCACTTCACAAAGTGAGCCTGAAGGATCTTCAAACTTATCAATGTCTGACAAAAACGATGTTGCTGAAGAACCAGGAACTCTGAATGATCATGTTGCACAACATCAGACTGTGAGAGAGGCACACGTACTACCAAAGCAATCCATTAAATGCAAACTTGCCAATGATGATGATTCGGAATGGCGAACATTGAACGTCATAAGTAGGGCAGGCAAAGCTACAGGTAAAAACAAGCATTTAATGAATGTGGCTATGGAACAAGGAGAATCCTTTTGGCTAGACTTCAATCATGGAGTATTGGAATGGAAAGAAAATGAAGCCAGACCAATAAATAAGGATGAAGCTACCTCTAGTGATGAGGAAAACATAATGATTTCTTCTAATCACGACCTGGAAATGGCAAGAGAAAACGAACTCCAAAGCTGGGTTGAAAATAAAGTTTACACCCAAGTGCCTGACCAAGGCCAATCCAAAATATCCACAAGATGGGTTTATACTAATAAAAATGTCAATGGCAAACAGATCTATAAAGCTAGACTTGTGGCGAGAGGCTTTCAGGAAAGGGATGCAGGCAATATAAGAAATGATTCTCCAACATGCTCTAAAGAAAGTCTACGTACAGCCTTGGCTATAATGGCATCTAACCATTGGGTGTGCAAGTCAATGGACATAAAAACAGCATTTTTACAGAGCAAAGAGTTAGACCGATTGATCTATTTGCATCCACCCAAAGAAGCCAATGTACCTCCAGGATATATTTGGAAACTCTCCAAATGTGTATATGGTTTGACTGATGCATCAAGGTCCTGGTACCTGACACTCAAAGAGGAATTGTTGAAGTCAGGAGCAGTGGTTTCAAAATATGATCAAGCCATATTTACATGGAACTTTGGAAACAAACTGCATGGTATTATAGCTACTCATGCTGATGATTTTTGCTTTGCAGGCTCGGAGATTTTTCAGAGCAGAGTTATGGACAGGATTCGTCACTTGAAAGATGCAATATCTTCAACAGAGGTTACTGAAACCAGGCAGAAATTTGAAAGATGCAATATCTTCAACAGAGGTTACTGAAACCAGGCAGAAATTTGAAAGATGCAATATCTTCAACAGAGGTTACTGAAACCAGGCAGAAATTTGAAAGATGCAATATCTTCAACAGAGGTTACTGAAACCAGGCAGAAATTTGAAAGATGCAATATCTTCAACAGAGGTTACTGAAACCAGGCAGAAATTTGAAAGATGCAATATCTTCAACAGAGGTTACTGAAACCAGGCAGAAATTTGAAAGATGCAATATCTTCAACAGAGGTTACTGAAACCAGGCAGAAATTTGAAAGATGCAATATCTTCAACAGAGGTTACTGAAACCAGGCAATTGATTGGACAACTTAATTGGTTAGCCACCCAAACCAGACCTGATCTTAGTTACGACGTTAGTGAGTTAAGCTCGATACTAAAACAAGAAAATGTAGAATGTTTAAAACAGGCTAACAGGGTGGTAAAAAAAGCAAAAAAAGAGAAATCTCATATAGATATTCCAGACTTAGGGAACCGTGAACACCTAAAAATTGTTGCATACAGTGATGCTTCTTTTGGCAATTTAACAGATGGAAGTTCACAGGGAGGCTATATACTTTTTTTAGTTGGAAGCAATGACAAGTATATGCCCATTGCCTGGCAGTCTAAGTGTATTAGAAGAGTTGTCAAAAGTACTTTAGCTGCTGAAACTTTAGCCATGGTTGACATGGCAGAAGCCTGTATTTTTTATCGAAAACTTTTGTTAGAAGTACTACAATTGAACGATGATACTAACAACATTAAGATCTTCTGCAAAACAGACAATTCCTGTCTCTATGATTCTGTACATTCCTCAACCCAAATTTTGGATAAGAGACTTCGCATAGAGATGGCTATTTTGAGAGAAATGATTGACAGAAAGGAAATTGCAGAGATCTCTTGGATATCAACTGATGTACAAATTGCTGACTCCTTGACAAAGAAAGGAGTGCCATCATTCAAGATCCTTGGGTTCATATCCAAACCAAAGGAATCATCTGTATAATGTAAATACCCTGCCCCTTTTTTCTTTTGCAGATTAGATGATTCCAAACTGCAAAGAAGAGAAAAGAGGGGGAAGAACTGTTAATCTGTGTGAGTGATCTCTCCTGAAAACTCTCCCTGCTGGTGGGGGATTTCCGGTCGGAAGTTGGGCGGCCGCCATGATTGGATATACTGAGTAGTTAGCGAGGAGTCGAATAAAATATTCTCTCCATATCCGTTGTCGAAGTCTGTCATTCACATATCTATATTTTTCTTTATGTACATTAACAGTCCTTTATTTTTCTACTAACACATGACATGACACAAAGACACATAATGAGGTTTAAAGATGCATCGCATGATGCAAAGATACATAATGAGGTTTAAAGATGCATCGCATGATGCAAAGATACATAATGAGGTTTAAAGATGCATCGCATGATGCAAAGATACATAATGAGGTTTAAAGATGCATCGCATGATGCAAAGATACATAATGAGGTTTAAAGATGCATCGCATGATGCAAAGATACATAATGAGGTTTAAAGATGCATCGCATGATGCAAAGACACATAATGAGGTTTAAAGATGCATCGCATGATGCAAAGATACATAATGAGGTTTAAAGATGCATGGCATGATGCAAAGATACATCACAAAGATCACAGCATAAATTGTTTGAAATGTTTAAACAAGAAATTTACCACAGTTTCTTTCATCACTCTCATCTCCGCAGTCATTGTCATAGTCGCAACGCCATTTTCCCTGGATGCATTTCTTGTTTCCGCATTGAAATTCTGATTCAGAACAGGAACGGTATTTATTCTCTGCAAAAGAGAAATCCCAAAATATCTGAAGAATTATAATCTTTTCTTTGAGGAGACAGTTTTATTAATATTTGGTTGGTGCAAAAATAATGACGTAATAATGTCGTTTTTTTTACGTTAAAAAATACGTCAAAAAACGACATTATTACGTCATTATTTTTGCACCAACCTAATAATAAGTTTACCGTCATCTTTTTTGTGGATTCTTATTACATTTACTTTTATGTATAACTAGCTTAAAAGCCACCTTATTGAGTGGCATTTAAGCTAGTTGCAGAGAGCTCTTGATTGGGCCTTCATCAAAACAGGTAGGACAGAGTAGATGCAATAGGCAACAATAAACTACAGAAAAACTCAAAATCGATTGCTGCATTTAAATATTGCATTAATATTTAAGCTTACCTTAAAAGTTCAATGATAATTCTTCTGCCACCACTTAATTTAAAGACAACTTTATGTACATAAGTCCTTACTTTTCGTACAAACAATTATTCTGAGAATAGACAGGGAAAGCTAGACTGTGCACCTCCCCTCATCTACACATCAACTCTACTTTGCTCACTAATAGCAGTAGGTTACAACCCAAGAATAAAATCTGGTTTATTGCTAGAAATTTTTTTTTTTTTTTTTTTTTTACTCATGGGTAATGATCTGCCTGAGGGGTTATTTTTAATCCACAAAATTTTGATTAGAAGAAACTGCACCCTGTCAATGAAGCTGGTGTCTGGTCTGAGCTGCAATGCAACATAGACTGATTTAAAAATGGCTGACTATTTCTGCCACTGGCGAGAGGTAAAACTGATCCTGAGTGGCTGCAAGTGAGTGAAGCAAACATGAAGACCTTTGGGGGGGGGAGGGGGCATTCTGTTTGCTCTTTTACAGAGTTAACCTATTCAATGAGTTTGTGTGAACGGATGGCAGAGCAGAAAGAAAAATGAATCGACATGCCACATAAAAAAGATGCGGAAGAGGGACCATGAAATGGTGACTTACGGCAAAGTGAAAGTTTTTCATCAGAGCCATCTTTACAATCATTGTCAAAATCGCACAGCCAACGCTTGGGGATGCAACGGTTGTTGTCACACTGGAATTGCTGGTCGGGATTACAGGTTGCACAGTTCTCGCTTGCTTCATCTGAATTATCCCGACAGTCATCTTCTCCATCGCACAGATAGGAACTAGGAACGCACTTGTAGTTTGTTGCACATTTGAACCAGTTCAGAGGACAAGTTTTATTGGCTGAAATATATTTAGAAAAAATAATACATAGAGTGAAATTTATTAATTGATCTTTTTAATTATTTCACCCCAAGTAAGGCAATAAATCCAGTAAAATTCAAGGGTTTACTGAGTGTTAGAGAATATGAGAAAAAAAACACTATCAAAGAGCGAGAACAATAAAAGAAGAGGAATTAAGAAGACAGAAGATAACGATTGACATTGCATTGAAATTTTTGAAGATCAAAGTTGACTGGAAAGTAAGAAGAGTGAAAGAGAATTAGAAGACTTTAGTGATGGGAAAGGACAATAAAAGAAGAGGAATTAAGAAGACAGAAGATAACGATTGACATTGCATTGAAATTTTTGAAGATCAAAGTTGACTGGAAAGTAAGAAGAGTGAAAGAGAATTAGAAGACTTTAGTTAGGGGAAAGGACAATAAAAGAAGAGGTATTAAGAAGACAGAAGATAACGATTGACATTGCATTGAAATTTTGGAAGATCAAAGTTGACTGCAAAGTAAGAAGAATGAAAGAGAATTAGAAGACTTTAGTGAGGGGAAAGGACAATAAAAGAAGAGGAATTAAGAAGACAGAAGATAACGATTGAGATTGCATTGAAATTTTTGAAGATCAAAGTTGATTGGGAAGCAAGAAGCCAGAAGTGAGTTCTACAAGCAAGAAGTATGAGAGAAAAAAACTTTTAGCATAGAACTTATGGTTCCATCTAGCCATTTTAAATGTAAAATGATGAGACCTTGCCGCCAATCTTGTACTGCGCTTAAATTCATAAAGTCTAGGTATTGTAGAGGGAAGTTCATCTGAACAATTAACATGAAAGATTTTATAGAAAAGGCACAGATAAGCTATGTTACGGCGATGGGAAAGGGACTGAAGATGAAATGCCAGGTTAAGACCAATAATATTGCAGATTATTCCTTGGAATTTATTAAGAATGTCTAAATACATAGCATGAGCACCAGACCATATGTGGCAGCAATATTCAAAGCAAAGATGAATGGTCAAATTAGCAAATATAATTCATTGGTGGTAATTAATTCATTAAAAAACATCAGTATTAATAATTAAGTATATCTCAGATTAGCATAATAAACTATCAGATCATTGCGTCTTAGTGGCTTAATTGCCTTGCTTGGGGTGAAATAATTAAAAATAAATACTAAATGTTATTTAATATAAATCATATCATTGCAGAAATTTGTGTCCAATTTTCATTGTTAATATAAAATGGCCACAACTTGACACTTTTGATGCTGATTTCTGGTCTGTTCGAGATTGAAACTTTTCATTGTTCAGTTGAGAGTCAGACTTTGTTGAGTCTTGTTGTTTTGTCCACAAATGAACAACTTAAAGATGGAGGGAAAAATGATACACTTTCACTAGATTATGCTCTATGAATTTTGAAAAGGAGTAAGCATCAATCAGAACTGCGACAAAAGCATTCAGAAGGTTTATTTGGATTGTACTCCAGCTCTTCGGATGGTCAAAAAGTGGTTTGGCAGATTTAGTCAGGGTGATTTTAACATGAAAGATTTTATAGAAAAGGCACAGGGAAGCTACATTACAGTGGCGGAAAAGGGACTGAAGATGAAATATCAGCAACACTTAGGGTTGAACTTCTGACAGTGTTGAAGGCGCTCTACTAGCCCTCATCATACTTATTATAAAACCCAGGTTGTGTGTGTGTGTGTGTGTCTGTACGTTTATATATTGGATCATATTTCCTACATTTTTCAACCGATTTCAACAAAACTTCACAGGACTACGTAAAATTACATTGCGGTGGTTCTGACAGCGCCAAAAATTGGGAAAATACAATTGTTTTTGCACAAAATCAATTAGAAAACACGATTAAGAGGCATTAATCCAAGGGGGACAACTGACATCGAGTTATACTTATTAATATCGAGTTATACTTATTATAAAACCCAAGTTGGTTGTTTGTGTTCGTTTATATATGGGATCGGATTTCCTACATTTTTCAACCGATTTCAACAAAACTTCACTTTTTTTTGGCAGGTAGTGTTTCTTATTGTCTTGCACACTTTTTTCTTTATTTTTACATTCAAAATGCTTTAAAAATTCCATTTACATGACAATTGTTTATAATAAAATTCTATTCAGTTGGTAGAATCATAATTGAAAACAATGTTTTTGTTTGAGTTTGTGTTTGACCAATTCGTAAAAAAAAAAAAAAAAAAAAAAACTAATTAAGACATGCGTGTCCGTCAACCTTAAACAATAATCTTTGTCAATTTTATTTTTCAGTCTTTACTTGATCTATCTCTTACTGTTACATCCCTGGGCAACACCGGGCTCTACTGCTAGTTGAGAATAAACCAAAGATTTTGACAGAAGAGATTTTGATAAGGCTTTGAAAATTAATATCCCAACTGCCTTTCACCATTGGAGGAGTCTTGGGTTCAAGAAATACATCTGATTTTGGCAAATTGAAAAGGTGTATCTGTCTATATTTCTGAGATGAGGTATTATGTACATTATTTACATTATTCGGACTATTGTCCTCATATTTATTACAAAGTTTTGACCGTTGTACACTCCGGTGGTTGGAACGTTGAACTGAAACCTTTATTTCGCTCACTAGGGTAGACTGTTCTCATTCCATGTGCCATGTTTAATGGATGTCAGTTATCAGTTATCTCCTGTTAATTTCCCTCTGAAAGTTCTCCACTGCCTTAACCAGGTATTGAACTCACTCTTTGGGTCCTGTCACTGGATCTAACTAATGCCTTTATCTACTGTATCTGAAGAAGGCCAGAGTGTACAACGGCCAAAACGTTGTAATAAATATGGCGACAAAGATGAGGACAATAGTACGAATAATGTAAATAATGAAAAGGTGTAATTTTCCTCCACATCAACGCAAGACTGCATGTTGAAAAATAGACCTTTGTTGCATCCTTAAAAGAGGTTACAAACAGACAAAAGGTGGTACTCGAGTGAAAGGAACAGTAACACGGGCGTAGATGAAAGAAAGAGAGGTTTATCGTAAAAGAGAATACACTACTGAAAGACAGGGAATCAGCAGGCTAGCAAGTCCGCCAGGTATATCCTGTGCACACTATATATATCTACTGATATAGTCAGTTCACATATGCGATAGGGAGCATGGGACATTACATTACAAAAACCTTACAGAAGCTTGAAGAGTTGAAATGGGAAACTGGCCAACGCCCACTAACTTTGCTCCTTTGTACTTTCATTTTTTCTGTTCTCTCTAAACAATTTCAAAGACAAAAAATTTGACTCTGTAGAATCAGTTGAAAACTACCTCACAACCTTCTCCAAACAAAAAACACAAATTTCTACAAAAATGGTATCAACAACTTGTAGAACTGTGGGAGACAGTTGTTAAAAACAACTATTATTATTATTGCCATATTTACTTACCACAATTCAAGTCAGGACTTTCATCTGAACCATCCACACAGTCTTGATCATAATCACATTTCCACATGATTGAAATGCAGGCACCATTAGCACAAGTGAATTGCGAAGGTTTACATGTCGTATTACCTGAAGAATAAAAATGCCAATTGTCACCTTGCTACACATCAATCCATTAATGATTCTATGAGAAAAAATAATTTGTTTATTACATTCAATAATGATAATAATAATAATAATAAATTCAAGTGTCAAATCCAAAATTATTGTTTTTTATATAAATTTATCATGGATCCTAAGTTGTGTGACCTGGACTTCAGGTGATGCGTCATATTGAGCGAGCTGGGTACCAGGTGATGCGTCATATTGAGCGAGCTGGGTACCAGGTGATGCGTCATATTGAACGAGCTGGGCACCAGGTGACGCACCATATTGAGCGAGCTGGACGCGAGGTGACACGTCATATTGAGCAAGCTGAACACAAGGTGATACATATCAGCTCTCAATACTCGACCATCATAACCTGCCTCATATAAACTCTGCCACGAGATATGACGACATCGCTGCAAATACAGCAGGAAGTCACGCAAACAGTAAAAGAGCTGATATTTACAGGGAGGTTTTGAGCATGTTGAATAGTAAATGTTTAAATTGAATATCATTCAGTTATATTTTAAATAAACTGGCAAAGTTAATGGACAAACAATGAATAAATATTTAATTATATTCAATGCTTTTTGTTTAATAAAAGATGTTTTATTTTAATAAATTTTATAATTTCATTGGCATTACTGATTAATGTTATTTTCATATAATACACATGTATATTTAAATAGTAACAAAAAATTAAATTGTGATGAATATTGTACATTACTGTTGTTATTTTGATATAATACATGGGCAATGATGGGTATTCCTGTTCATATTGATTTGCCATAAACAGGCAAACTTAAGTACTTAAATGGTTTGATGGATATCATTTCTAGTTTAACTAAAGGCCGTGGCAACCAGAATTTTCACATGATGGGTTGTCATTGTTTGCAGAGGTCAAAACGAAATGGAAAGAGTGGAGGGAATGAATTTCAGCACAGAGATATTTTCTTGTATTTTTATACAAGCTAATAAAGAATTAACAAAAAGAATACCCCAATGAGTGGATGGCTGGCAAATTGTATCTGCATATGATAGTCTACTAGCGTGGCTAGCTAATCCCTGTTGCAGACGCCTGCCCAGGCATAATTGTATTTGTTCAACACCCATAGAGCCCAACTCTGGTTTATACTGCAACTATGTTAGTTTCTGGAAGAGAGTGCATTATCTAGTGGGATCAACAGTCTGAAAAAGGCCAGCACACTCAAACCCTCATGACTGGGTGTTATTTTTATATAATACATGGGCAATGAATATTGATGATAATCTTTATCAAAGTCATTTATTGGATATTATTTTTTTAGAAAAAAATACAAGATCAAGGTTGAAGAGTCAATGTTGGTTTCTATTGCTTTAATTAGTCAAAGTACTTAAATGGTGTGGCAGATACCGTTTCTAGCTTAACTAAAGGCAGTGGCAACCAGAATTTTCTCATGTCCATATTTATAGGGCCAGTTTGAGTGTGTTGAATGCCAAGGAGATAATACACAGTCAAAATTTAAAGTTCAGGATTAAATAAATATTAGTTTTTGTGTTCTTTATGTCTATAAGTTTATTCTTTTTTCCTTTTTTAACAAAATCTTTAATTAGCGTTTGGGGTTTGAGAATACCAAAGATTCTTTATGAGTCAAAAACAAAATTGAAGTGATTAATAGGCAGTGGACACCAAGACATTTGTTTGCTTTACATATTCTCCAAAAAAAAAAAAAAAAAAAAAAGAAAAAAAAGAGAAATTTTCAGGCAAAGAGGTTTCTTTGGATTATGCTTCAGCTCTTTGGGCGGTCAAAAAATGTTTTGGCCAATTTTGTCAGGTTGATTTTAACCTAAACGATCAACCATGCTCCAGGTAAATTTCCAACATCGATGAAGACGCTCTGCTTGCCATTGTGGAGAATAAACCCAAGATTTCACAGGAAGGGATTGCTAAGAGGTCAAAAATTGATCTCAACTGTTCAAGTGTTGGGGTTTAAAAATACCAAAGATTCTTTATGAGACAAAAACAAAAACAAATTTGAAGTGATTGATACTCAGCTCGTCAAGTGAACACCAAGACATTTGTTTGCTTTACATATTCTCAATTCAAACAGAAACTGTCAAGCACATCATTGGTGACATTATATAAAACAAGGAAGCTTATGTATTACTTTGGAACTAGACTGACCGTGTCATTGAATGGGGAACAAAATGTATACAATTTGTTGGGTGGCTTTGCCTTGTGTCAAACTGGGCTAAGCTTAATAAGTGAGTCACCCCAGCTTGGCATTGTGTTTAATAAGCTGGTCTGGTTGATCATTATTATTGAGTAGGGATTTTGATCCTCACTAGGTGCCTCATGCTTGTAACCTAATGTAAAACTAACAAGACAGGTGCCTCACCTAGGTGTTATGGTTAACGAGCTAGTCTGGTTGGACATTAATACTATGTAGGGATTTCAGTCCTGTTGTATTTCCCCATCCATATTCTGGGGTGTTCTGTCCTGTCTTGTCACTGTGCCAATTAATACAATGTTGTAAATCTTCTCGTTGTTGTCTTCTCCCAGCTAGGTATCAAAATAGTTTTGGTTTCAGAATTAACAGAGAGAACTTCAACAAAGGAATTTTAACTTATTTATTAAACATGTCAACATGTACATTTTTAACTAGCCAGTTGGGTTGCTATCCTACCCCACTGGGGAGCAGTCTGTAGACACGATTTTAACATGTCTACATTATTCGACGTGCAAAACTTAACTCCCTGAAATCCCTTTCTATCTCACACTCCCATGCTAGTTTCAGCCAATCACATTCGACTTCCTTTGTTTTCCCATATCTGACCGCAAAGATCAAAATGAGGAAGTCAAAGCAGAAATACAATTCTCTAAAAAATAATAGTCTGTTTAAATATTATTTAACACTCCCTGGGTACCTCATCTTTGTGATTTTATGTGAAACTAAGCTTAGTTTAGGAAAAGGATTGCCTCAACTAGGAGTTATGGTTAACAAGTTAGTCTGATTAAAGACTACTGCTGAGTAGGAATTTTGATCCTCACCGAGTACATCATGTGAAAAGGCGAGAACAATTCTTACTTAATCAAAGGACTTGATTTCTGATTGAGGTCAATGGGTGACCCCTGGGTGTCAAAAAGTGTGTGTGTGTGTGTGGGGGGGAGCTCTAAGAGTTTAACTCACTGTGTCATGTCAATTAAAAAGAGTAATTCTAGGGCACAATTTTGTTGCCCACAATGTTTTTAAATGGCGACGCAACATCAGCGTCAATTCAACTTACCGCATTGCACAGGCCCCTCATCAGATTCATCGCCACAGTCGTCTTCTTCATCACACAGCCAGCTTTTTGGAATGCATTTGTTGTTTTTACACTTCCATTGCCAGGGGGGACACTGGTGCTTGTCACAATTTTCTTCATCAGATCCATCCCCACAGTCATCATGCAGGTCACACACACGGAAGGAAAATGTACAATTTGCATTTTTACACTGGAATTGTCCAGGAGGACAGAGATGGACAGCTGAAAATCAAAGAATTTGGAAACTCTCAGAATTTGTATGGAGACATGGCTTGATAGATAAAAGTGGTGCCAAAGCAAATCAAGTTCTCTCTGGAGGACATATTCAATCGCACAGTCAGCTTACACAGCCATATTACGTTGAAACACCAGTTCTCATACGATCACCAAAGTTAAGCAACTTCAAGCCTGGCCAGTCCTTAGATGGGTGACTGCTTGGGAATACCAGGTGCAGTAAGCTTGGATAGTTTTACAGCAATATCACATTGAAACACCGGTACCCATATGATCACCAAAGTTAAGCAACATCAAACCTGGTCAGTCCTTAGATGGGTGACTGCTCGGGAATACCAGGTGCAGTAAGCTTGGATTATGCAGCTAGGATGGTTTTACAGCAATATCACATTGAAACACCAGTACCCATATGATCACCAAAGTTAAGCAACATCAAGCCTGGTCAGTGCTTAGAAGGGTGACTGCTTGGAAATACCAGGTGCAGTAAGTTTGGATTATGCAGCTAGGATGATTTTACAGCAATATCACATTGAAACACTAGTACCCATATGATCACTAAAGTTAAGCCTCGTTGAGCCTTGATGGGTGATTGCTTGGGAATATCAGGTGATATTAAGTTTGTGTGGTAGTATGTGTTACAGCCACATCATATTGAAATACTCATTCCAATAATCTGAATGAAGTTAAGCAACATTGAGCCTGGTCAGTAACTATGTAGATAGCCACTTGGAAATATCAGGTGCTATAGGTGGATGGTGTAATACATACATTGGAAATTGGAGAGGTAAGTTTACTTTCCAGTTGGGTTCATTATATCCGCTTACTTGCAAATACTCTTGGCAAAGGTGTTAATTTACCTCTTCTCTTACCCACTATGGGTTAATTAGTAGAACTTAAAAACAGTAAAATTATCTCCTAAAAATTTCTTACAATCTAAAAATGTTTTCTGGATTTAAATAACTTGAAAAGGGTTGACAAGCTGTAAAAAAAACAAAACAAATCAATCAACCCCAATCACTCCAAGCAAGGCAATAAAGCCGCTAAGACACAAGGGATTACTGAGTGTGAAAGAATTTGAGAAAAAGAACATTATTAAAGGGAGAGGCAAATAAAAAACAGGAATTAAGAAGAGAGATGATAAAAATTGACATTAAATTTAAATTTTTGAAGATCATAATTGACTGGAAAGTAAGAAGCCAAAAGAGAGTTCCATAAGCAAGAAGTGTGAGAGAAGAAAGTGTCATTATAGAACATACAGTTACATGTAGTCCTTTCAACTATAAAATGATGAGACCTAACTGCCAATCTAGTACTGCTTTTAAAATCATAAAGTCGGAGGACGCATATTTTCTATGACAATTTCTCGGACATTCAGGCCGGTAAATGTTGTTAATATTGTTTATTATAAACAGAGCATTTACTTGAATATTTGTATCTATAAAAAAAGAATGTATAAACATAAAAATGTCTTAATATTAAGATTCTTTATATATGTTAATAACAATAACTAATCAATACAAAATGTCAAAATGCCAACCAAATACCAATACATCCATACAAAATGTTACTAACACTACTAGAATATTGATACAAAATTATATTAAATCTAAATTAATCTAACCAACAGAAAGATAAGCTATATATAGTGCAACACAGTTCAACTAAAATATGAGAAAAAGCAATTGTCAAATTTTAAGTCTAACAGAATTGTGAGGTAAAAGGTAGAATCTGTTTAAATTTACCATTAATTCAGATCTTTGGTTTAGTAAAGCATTCTTGCCAAAGAACCTGATAATTTGCAATTTTTCTTGTAAACACAGAAAACAAGTTTCATATAAGGATCTACATGCCATTTCCATTTTTAAAATTTTCCATTTCACCTTAGGGGTTTTTGTCTTTCAAACTCCAAAAATATTTTGAAAGTGATGAATTGTTTCTATAAGTACTATTAGTAAAGGACGATATGTGTTGATACCACTGAGTCTTGAAAGAATTCTTAGTGCTACCAATATAAAACTTTTCAACTGATGGATTTTCCACTGTAGAGATAGAATAAAGATAAACAAAAGATTTGTTTGGCAATGGGCATTGGTCAGAGATCCTACAATTACATTGGCTGGTATCCTTGACAATATTTTCCTTGCAACTTGTATTATGATTCAGATTATTAAATTGGTTTAGAGTTTTATTGTTGTGTAACTCTATGATCTTCTCAAGATTATTGGTGCACCAATTGAAATACAACTGCAATGATGTAGCATTTTTTGACATGTTTTTGATGTAATAACCTATGATAAAGTGTGCACAATATATATATATATATATATATATATATATATTTATATAGATATATATAATCTGGCAGCTTGGTTTCAGTCACTTATCCACCACCACCATCACAGTGTCTTTTCTATAAATACTTTCATGGTAATTATTCAGATGAGTTCTTCACTATGGTATCTAGATTTCATGAATTTAAGCGTAGTATTAGACTGGTGACGAGGTTTCATCAATTGACTAGATGTAGCTGTAAGTTTTATGCTAACAGTTTCTTTTCTCACACTTCTCGCTTGTTGAACTCCTGTCCAGCTCCATGCTTTCCAGCCAACTTTACTCTGTAAAAATTTAAATGCAATGTCATTTGCTATCTACTGTCCTCCTGATTACTCTTTTCTCTTCCTGCTCATTATTAATGCTTCTGTTCCTAATTCTTCCACACCCTGTAACCTCTTGTGTCTTAGTGGCTTTAATCTCTTACTTGTGGAACTCCCTTCCGGCTCCATGCTTTCCAGCCAACTTTAATCTGTAAAAATTTAAATGCAATGTCATTTGCTATCTACTGTCCTCCTGATTACTCTTTCCTTTTCCTACTCATTATTAATGTTTCTGTTCCTAATTCTTCCACACCCTGTAACCTCTTGTGTCTTAGTGGCTTTACTGCAAGGCAGGAGGTGATACTGATAAAAAAAAAAATAGATAAAATTAACAGATACAAAAGATCCTTTAACATGGACAGTGGAATGAAAACAGTCAAACGACATGGATTGAAGAAAGAGACTTGGAAGAATTAATTGATATGGGAGGTCAGGAGTGATCCGAATAATGAGAACAGTTTTTCGTCATAGATTGAATGAAGAGTTCAGTTTGAAATTTTAAGAACCTTACTTTGATAGATACCTGAAGAAGGTCAGAAACTATAACACATTGTAGCATGAACAAAACATAGACTTGATCCAGATATGGGATTGCTAATCAGATATCAGTTTGATCCAGATATGGGACCACTAGCCAGATATGGATCTAATCTAGATATGTGATTGTTACCTAGATATGCATCTGATCCAGGTATGGGACTGCTATCCAAATATGGATATGAGACTGCTATTCAGATATGAGACTGCTATTCATATATGGATCTTAGCTAGATATGGACCTGATCCACATATGTGACATCACCAAGGTATGGATCTGATCCAAATTTGGGACTGCTACACAGAAATGGACCTGATCCAAACACGGATCCCCCAATCAAATATGAACTTGATACAGACAGGCATCCCCTACCCAGAAATGGACCTGATCCAAACATGGATCCCCTATTCAAATATGAACCTGATCCAGGCATGCATCTCCTACCCAGATATAGATCTAATCCAAATATTTGTTACATGGAGGAAAGACAAATTTTGTTTGTAGATTTCTTGACCTGAATTATGTCTTTAACAGAAAAAGAAAATTTGGTTTAGCCTCTAACATTTTCCCCAGATGTAAAAAGAAAAAAAGAAAAATGAAAAAAGTTTCCTACTTACGACAGTCAAGTTCATCAAGGCCATCTTTGCAGTCTTTTTCTCCGTCGCATTTCCACACAAGTGGAATGCATCGGTCATCTGTGATACCACAACGAAATTGGGAAGAAGAACAATTTGCAATACAAGTACGGTTGTCAGAGTTCAAGAAAAAGTTGCTGGGACAAACACATCTGTATTTAGTTCCTGGTGCCAGAAGGCAGAGATGGCTACAACCACCATTATCCATACCACAGGGGTTGGGGTCTGCAAAACAAACAAGAAATACTAAATAAAAATTCAGGTAAGATTAAAAATCACATTACAACAGGAACTTGCTATATCATGTAGCAAAACTTATACTACCTTGGTCATTAATGATATTATAGATAAACTATTGCTTGTAGACAACTGTCATTTTTGAAATGATCTCTTCTCTGATATTATTTCTAATTACTGTAAACATTATTTTTAGGGGTACATAAGTTTGTTTAGTAGGGCTTCTCAATTTAGGCCAGTTGTTATTAGTTTCACTGTTTAAGAGAAAAAAAGGGGTAAGAATTCAAACAGTAATGTCTTGAAATACAAGCATGCTGACATATGAGTTTTTTTTTTTAGTATGAGCCAGAGTTTGGTTGATTTTTTGCCTTGAGATAAAAGTTGAATTTTGAGATGTAATCAAGTTTCAGTTAAGCATCTGCTAGTTGTTGCAGCGAACACCAAGCTTCAAGAGTATTTCCACTCGCAATAAACATGCTCACATTGCTCTGGAAGGATCTCTGTTGTGTGACTTTTGCTGTTATTTTGCAAAATTCCTTTAGTGACACGATGCGTCCAAAGAAAATAAGTGTAAAGAGCAGTGGTGAAAAGCCGAAACGTACAATTTCGCTTGAGGCAAAGCGGCAAATTATAAAAAAAAGCATGAGAAAGACGTAAAAGTAATGGATTTGGTGAGAGAGTATGAGTGTTCTACAATGACAATAAATAAAAAATTATAAAATTTAAAAAATTAGTTTCACTAATGGCTAAAATATAAATGTTTTAATAAATTTTAAAAGTAAGTGGTAAAGTTAATCTTTGGTATCATAGACTAGATTAGCAGTTGCTAGGCAGGGTTAGCGGTTGCTAGGCTAGCTGTTGTTGTCCCTCTCTCTCTCTCACCTTTGCCAATTGGCCTTTGATTCATCTGAACTTTATGGTTTAGCACAGTTTATTTCTTTACAATTTGTTTTTTCTCTTTTATTTTATTGTTTGTAAACAACATTTCTTGATTATTCACATGTTTTTGTTTGTAAGAAACCCACAAATACAAAAATAGAGCTGAACTTACGAAACAGGGTGATTTTTATGGGCCTGGAACAGATTTGAAATATTACCATTAATTCCAATGGGGCAAATTGATTTGAGATATGAGTCTTTCGAGTTATGAGCTTGCTCTTAGAACAAAATAAACTCGTATCTCAAGGCATTACTGTAATTAGAAATAATGTTGAATAAAAGAATCCTTTTCAAAATTATTGCTGTTTATGTTCTGGGTACTGAAGCTAGCAGATATAAATTCATAGTAATCCCAACGAGAAATGTGCTTTTCTTATCAGGCAATTCAAACTTTATCTTTTTGGTCTGACTCCACGGTTGAATTGGTAGAGTCACTTTGACTTAAGAAGTGCTTTCTTTGAGGTAAAAAAAAAAAAAGGATGCTGGTTTGATTCCTGTCAGAGGCACAATTTTTTTTTTTAAATTAGGCTGTTTGTTATTAATTTAATAAAATTAAAAAAAATCACATGGATAGCAACACAAAAGCATGTAGCATAACATTTATAGTAAGAAATTATAACAGATTAAAAAATCCTTTAAAAAATTAATGGACATACAATAAAAAATAAGATTTAGGCCATTACACCTGTCAACACAATTTTTGGAGTCAAGACACAAAATTCATTTTTTATCTAATTTGATGGTGCTGATTCCAAAAATGACCTTAGTTTTTTGTGGTTAGCTGCCATTTTTCCTCTAATGAAGTTGCTCATTTTGGGGAAAAAAAGATCAATTTATGATCTTGGTTGATTGCAAAATTTATTCAATAAAGGTCGTAGAAACCCATCAATTTTCAGGTAGGCTGAGCAAGTTATGTCAGCCACCTGATATAAATGATTTTTATTAGAAAAGAAATGTTTTTGAGTCAAAATTTTTTAAAATAGAAATATTTAATTTTTTCCAATTTATCGCCAAAATTCAAATTAACTGATAAACTTTATCAGTAATACACTTTAGTAAACCTGATAATTAAGGTGACATCAAGAAAATGAAACCCTAAAATCTTCTGTTTGATATTCATAAATTTATCCCATCACTTTTATCCCTTCACTATGGAAGGAAACCAAACATATTGAGAGCATTTTGTTTTCACAGTTGGAAAGAAACTCCAACTAAAGACATCCCAGTTGAATTGTACGTGATACTGCTGGAGTATCAAAAGGGACTTAAATAACATTGAGCATGACAATCAAGAAAGAGAAAATTTTGACCATAGTTCTTATTTTCATGAGGGTGTTATTTTTGCTGTTAATTTATTAAATGATTTGATGAAAATACTTGTTTGACCTGGTATATTCAATTGTGTCGTTTTTAAAGACTTAGAGTCTGATTGTTATTGCAAAAATAATATTTCTCAATAAGCAGACCAATATTTCTTGGTTTAAATACAAGTTGAAAGATTTCTATGATTTTAGTTTGAGAAACATTGCCATCGGTCAATATCATATATACAGAAAACAAATGAAAAAAAAATTTTTATTTTTTCCAAAAATGAGGCATTTCTGTATAGCCAAAATGATAGCTAACGAAGAAAAAGTAAAGTCATTTTCAGATTCAGCACTGGCAAATTATCTAAAAAAGATGTCTGGTGTTTCAACACCATTTCAAAAATTTTTTTTTGTTGACCAAAATATTTTCTGAGATAATACAAGAGTCGATCACAAAACAATGACTGTCCTTGCTTAATTACAACATATTTAACAACAGAAATACGCAAATGATAACAAAATCATTATGAAACATTACAGTTTAACGTACCATCAAGGAAAGCTAATGTAGTGTGTGTTTCTGCTTTGTAAGTAAATTCTATCGTATCTTACTTATTATAAAACGCAGATTTTGTGTGTCTGTACGTTTATATACTGGATTGGATTTCCTACATTTTTCAACCAATTTCAACAAAACTTCACAGGACTATGTAAAATTACCTTGCGGTGGTTCTAACAGTGCCAAAAATTGGAAAAACACAATTGTTTTTGCACAAAATCAATTTGAAAACTAAATTAAGAGGCATTAACGAAAAGGGAACAACACATATCGAGTGATACTTATTAATATTGAGTTATCGAGTTATACTTATTATAAAACCCAGGTTGGTTGGGTGTTTGTTTGTGTGTGTGTGTGTGTTTGTTTATATATGGGATCGGATTTCCTACATTTTTCAACCGATTTCAACAAAACTTCACTTTTTTTTGGCAGGTAGTGTTTCTTATTGACTTGCACACTTTTTTCTTTATTTTTACATTCAGAATGCTTTAAAAATTCTATTTATAAGACAATTGTTTATAATAAAATTCTATTCAATTGGTAGACTCATAACGATTGAAAACAATGTTTTTGTTTGAGTTTGGGTTTGACCAATTCATAAAAAAAAACAAAAAAAAACTAATTAAGGCATGCGTGTCTGTCAACCTTAAACAATAATCTTTGTCAATTTTATTTTTCAGTTTTTATGATGGTCGATACTTGATCTATCTCTTACTGTTACATCTCCGGGCAATGCCGGGCTCTACTGCTAGTGTTTTTAAGGTTTAGCTTATTTACAAGATCATGTAATATTATTCTACAGGGACATATCAATTTCCAGGATAAACTGTAATAAATGTCACAAGAAATACATAGGATTGACATTGAGAGGTCTCGTGATTGATACTTACGTGGCTTTTGCTTCAGTGGATGAAGAATATGAATGTCCATAGGCCGATGGGTAGTATTTTTCATCACTATATGATTAGCACCTGTGTATTTTTTGGCTTTCTCAATACTTCTATGACTCCAATCTGTCCAGTAAATCCAATCTTCAAACACTGTAATGGCAAACACATGAGTAATTTTACCCTGCATTACAATACGTCTCCCACTGCCGTCGACATTGGCAAACCTACAAGAGAAAAAAAAACACACTTTCAGTAACAACAATGCAATTATCCTGTTTACATCAAAATGAAGCATTGTCAAGCATTCTTCATTTTTCACTAGGATTTCTTTCATCTTCATTTCAATTGCTTTATTTCCACTAGTAGTATTAGTAGTAGTAATATTATCTGCAATTTTCATTAGATCAAGCATTGTCAAGCATTCTTCATTTTTCACTAGGATTTCTTTCATCTTCATTTCAATTGCTTTATTTCCACTTGTAGTATTAGTAGTAGTAATATTATCTGCAATTTTCATTAGATCAAGCAGTGTCAAGAATTCTTCATTTTTCACTAGGATTTCTTTCATCTTCATTTCAATTGCTTTATTTCCACTAGTAGTATTAGTAGTAGTAATATTATCTGCAATTTTCATTAGATCAAGCATTGTCAAGTATTCTTCATTTTTCACTAGGATTTCTTTCATCTTCATTTCAATTGCTTTATTTCCACTAGTAGTATTAGTAGTAGTAATATTATCAGCAATTTTCATTAGATCAAGCATTGTCAAGCATTCTTCATTTTTCACTAGGATTTCTTTCATCTTCATTTCAATTGCTTTATTTCCACTAGTAGTATTAGTAGTAGTAATATTATCAGCAATTTTCATTAGATCAAGCATTGTCAAGCATTCTTCATTTTTCACTAGGATTTCTTTCATCTTCATTTCAATTGCTTTATTTCCACTAGTAGTATTAGTAGTAGTAATATTATCTGCAATTTTCATTAGATCAAGCATTGTCAAGTATTCTTCATTTTTCACTAGGATTTCTTTCATCTTCATTTCAATTGCTTTATTTCCACTAGTAGTATTAGTAGTAGTAATATTATCTGCAATTTTCATTAGATCAAGCATTGTCAAGCATTCTTCATTTTTCACTAGGATTTCTTTCATCTTCATTTCAATTGCTTTATTTCCACTCGTAGTATTAGTAGTAGTAATATCATCTTCAATTTTCATTATATCAAGCATTGTCAAGCATTCTTCATTTTTCAATAGGATTTCTTTCATCTTCATTTCAATTGCTTTATTTCCACTAGTAGTATTAGTAGTAGTAATATTATCTGCAATTTTCATTAGATCAAGCATTGTCAAGCATTCTTCATTTTTCACTAGGATTTCTTTCATCTTCATTTCAATTGCTTTATTTCCACTAGTAGTATTAGTAGTAGTAATATTATCAGCAATTTTCATTAGATCAAGCATTGTCAAGCATTCTTCATTTTTCAATAGGATTTCTTTCATCTTCATTTCAATTGCTTTATTTCCACTAGTAGTATTAGTAGTAGTAATATTATCAGCAATTTTCATTAGATCAAGCATTGTCAAGCATTCTTCATTTTTCACTAGGATTTCTTTCATCTTCATTTCAATTGCTTTATTTCCACTAGTAGTATTATTAGTAGTAATATTATCTGCAATTTTCATTAGATCAAGCATCGTCAAGCATTCTTCATTTTTCACTAGGATTTCGTTCATCTTCATTTCAATTGCTTTATTTCCACTAGTAGTATTAGTAGTAGTAATATTATCTTCAATTTTCATTAGATCAAGCATTCTTCATTTTTCACTAGGATTTCTTTCATCTTCATTTCATTTCCTTTATTTCCACTAGTAGTATTAGTAGCAGTAATATTATCTGCAATTTTCATTAGATCAAGCATTGTCAAGTATTCTTCATTTTTCACTAGGATTTCTTTCATCTTCATTTCAATTGCTTTATTTCCACTAGTAGTAGTAATATTATCAGCAATTTTCATTAGATCAAGCATTGTCAAGTATTCTTCATTTTTCACTAGGATTTCTTTCATCTTCATTTCAATTGCTTTATTTCCACTAATAGTATTAGTAGTAGTAATATTATCTGCAATTTTCATTAGATCAAGCATTGTCAAGCATTCTTCATTTTTCACTAGGATTTCTTTCATCTTCATTTCAATTGCTTTATTTCCACTAGTAGTATTAGTAGTAGTAATATTATCAGCAATTTTCATTAGATCAAGCATTGTCAAGCATTCTTCATTTTTCACTAGGATTTCTTTCATCTTCATTTCAATTGCTTTATTTCCACTAGTAGTATTAGTAGTAGTAATATTATCTGCAATTTTCATTAGATCAGGCATTGTCAAGTATTCTTAATTTTTCTCTAGGATTTCTTTCAATGGCTGAAATGTGTTAACTCCACATCCCTAAAATTCAGACAGAAATTATGAAAATGTGAGCTATGAATTGTAGACACCAAATTGATAGTCTAATATTTACGATACATCTGCTCATGGTAAACGTACTTTCATTGGCTTTTATTTCATGAAACCATACCACTTCTTTTTTATATCCTTTGAACCTCAGGACGTAAACAATCATGGCTCTCCACAACTTCCTGTCCCTTGTAGCTCTTAATAAACTTTGTTATATCTCCTGAACCCTCTTCTGCCATCCATTTACTCAACCTCACTATATTACACATTGTTTATCTCTATCTCTCTTGCCTTCAATCTGTCCTTTGAGTATCAGATTCTCCAAACCATCCTTTCTTATTATGTACCCTAGAAATTTCAACTGTCTCTGCCTGATGCTAAGTATAAGTTTCCTTTTTGTTTCCATTTTCTCTAAAACTTTGTTGTTGCTCCCATGTTTGGTCCATCACATCCTCAACATCCTTCTGTAGAAAGTCATTTCTGTTGTTTCAAGTCTCTTCTTCATTTTTGGGGAGATTGTCCAGCACTCACTGCCATATTGGAGGACACATAACAGTTTAGTACTCTTTTCCTTATTTCTAGCAAAGTTTTTCTGTTTTTTATCTTTTGGAATGCACTCTTCGGAGAGTTTTGATTGTCTACGCACCACACAAAGGGAATCATAGTGTCACCTTCTATGTCTTCAATCTGCAAGATACCTGGAAATTCTTTGAGTGGTAACAGTCACGTGAAACATCCGAGTAAGTGCCTAAACATTTCCACTGACAAACACAATAATCCGAGTGGATTAAAGCATTTGTACGTAAATTTGGTGACATGGGTTCAATCCCCGGATCGGGCAGTGTCTACTTGGACTCCATGGAAACAGCCAAGCAATAACTGAGCAGTATTAAAAATAAGCACTAGGCAAGATATCCGTAGACATGGGCAGTGGGGTGAAAACAGTCTAGCCCCCCCCCACTACAGAAGGATGCTGAGGATACCATGGACCGAACATGTGAACAATGACAAAGTTTTAGAGAAAATGGAAACTAAAAGGGGAAACTTATACTTAACATCAGGAAGAGATAGCCGAAATTTCTAGGAATTTCAAATAATGAGGAAATAGGGCCCGGAAAATCTGATACTCACAGGACAGATTGAAAGCAAGAGGGACAGCGAAAAACAATGCAAAACCTACTTGGTGAGCTTGCATAAATGGCTGGTTTATAAGAAATAACAAAAAGACAAAATTTATTAAGAGTTAAAAAGGACAGAAAGTTGTGGAGAGCCATGATCGCCTACATCTTGAAGGAATATGGCACATAGAAGAAGAGTGAGCTTGAGAAAATGGATGGTGGAACAAGGTTGAGGAGAGATAACAAAAAGATAAAATTTATTAAGAGCTATAAAGGAGAGGAAATTGTGGAGAGCCATGATCACCTGCGTCCTGAAGGGGCACGGCACATAGAAAAAGAAGAAAAATGAGCTTGAGTAAATAGATGGCGGAACAAGGTTTAGGAGAGATAACAAAAAGACAAAATTTATTAAGAGCTACAAAGGACAGGAAATTGTGGAGAGCCATGATCTATTGCATCCTGAAGGGACATGGCACATAGAAAAAGAAGAAGAATGAGCTTGAGTAAATGGATGGCGGAACAAGATTTAGGAGAGATAACTAAAGATAAAATTTATTATGAGCTCTAAAGGACAGGTTATTGTGGAGAGCCATGATCGCCTATGTCCTGAAGGGATATGACATACAGAAAGAGACCAGAGAAATTGCTCAGCAATCCAATCAGTTTTTGTATAGAAAGTATCTCCAAGACAAATTATCTTATTTTTGTCAGCAATGAACTTAAAGTAATATGGCATAAAAACAAAATTCTTAGGTTGGTGGAAGTCAAAAAAATATATACTCACTCAATGTAGTCTAAATGTGCATCAGCCCACCATAATCTGTTAGTTTCATAGTCAATTGTTAATCCATTGGGCCATCCTAATTTCTCTGTGATAATAAGAGTGTAACCAGAGCCATCCATTCCAAGTCGGCCAATACAAGGCTGGACTCCCCAATCGGACCAATAAAGATATCTTTTAATGAAAAAAAAATCATGTATTTCATATATTAAGACATTTGTACATATTTAACCACTCATGTACTAATAAACCACTAAAAATGTACAATTCCGACAGCCATTTGATTTATTATGAAGATGGTAAAACTTTAAGTACCTGGTGAAACTTAGTAATATAGTTGCTACAACCAGTATTTAGCCACTGACAACATAACTTCTGTTTGTATGTGAGGGTACATCAATAAATCCACAGCCAAACACAGTTATTACCTGAACTTTGACCTGCAATTTTCACTGTATAATGATTACATGTTTTGAGTTCTCTACTGAATCAAATGCATTGACAAGAGAGGGTTGGTTGGTTGGTTGGGTTTTATGTCATATCAACCACTGTAGGTCATTTAATGCCAAATGTAGTTTTATATATTTATATATATATATATATATATATATATATATATTAAATTTATAGTACTAGTAAACGTATAGCTAGCAACATTATTTTTTTTCAAAAACATATAGCTGGCAACATTATTTTTGGACGTAGTTTATCGCCATACCCTGGATGGGTATGGCGATAAACTATGTCCAAAAATAAACTCCCAGTTTTTCCCATATGATGGGAAAAACTCGGAGTTCATTTTGATCAATTTTACTGAATCCTAAATTTTAAATTTTAAATTTGGGTTTGATTATTCTTGGAACTATTCTTAATTTCATTTTATTCAAAAATAAATTTTAATGCGTTTTGTTTTAATTTTCTTCTTAACAATACAACCTAGACTCCTGAGAATTTAAATAATTATTATGCAATTAATAATCCCTCCAAAATCACCATACTGTAATTTCATGCATCTTTAAAAGAGTCAGTGACATGTTACACAGAAAGCCACTTGTAAAATGATAACAAAAAATCAATATCTTTGAATTCTAACAAATGTTGCAGATTTAGAAAAAGTCTAATGAAAGTTATTTCACAAAAATTATTCAAGAAAAAAACCCTCACATATTTTTCACAAGGGGACCAATAAATTTAAGTAACTCCATCTCTTCTTTGTTTAGTTACTATTGTTAATACTATGAAATCTCTCTTGTTACTTGAGTGCACACTCAGCTTGGAAGAGCATAGCATCTGAGTGGAACTTCAGTGGCAAGTGGAAAGTGTTCAGTTGGCCAATCAGGAGAAAGCCACAGACTGGCCAATCAGGTGGCAAGAAGAAAGCCACAGACTGGCCAATGAGGTGGCAAGGAGAAAGCCACAGACTGGACAATCAGGTGGCAAGGAGAAAGCCACAGACTGGCCAATCAGGTGGCAAGGAGAAAGCCTGAGACTGGGCAATCAAGTGGCAAAGGGAAAAGCATCCAATTAGTCATACATTAAATTAAACAGGATGCTGAAATGTCCTACAGAACATATTGAGCTTGGATCAAAGTGAAGTGTCTGTTCTCATCTCAAATGGGAATGGTAATATTAGCCATTTCTTTATAAGGAAATATTCAATGTTCATTTATTGGGCAGCCAGTACTACTTGAGTTACACTTTTCCTTGCTGTTTGTTTTGGCTCAAAGTGAAGTATCTGCTCACTTAATCTCTAATGGCAATGATAATATTAGTTGTTTCCTTATGAAGAAATATTTGGCAATCATTCACTGAACAGCCAAGGCAACTTTCAGTTGAAATTTCTCTTAAAATAATTTTTCAGGAAAACAGTTTTTCTCAAATCTCATAATTGTTATTACTCTTTCTAGTATTAATTGGTATTTCTATACTTATATATATATATATATATATATATATATATATATATGGGAAACATTTAGAATTCATTTATTGGTCAGCCAGTGCTACTCAAGTTACACTTTTCTTCATTTCCTCGATATTGGTTTAAGATCAAAGTGAAGTATTCATTCACCTCAACTCTATTGGTAACGGCAATATTAGCTGTTTCCTTATAAGGAAACATTCAGAATTCACTGAGTTGCCGGTGCTACTTTCAGTTGATTGGTTTGGTTTGGTTTATTTTGTTTTACTGCATATCAACGTCAATGGGTTATTTAATGCCGACAACATTTTTAGGATAGATTCGTATGAATAGAATATGTATTCTTTGGTTTAGATTGGTTTGGTTTATTTTGTTTAACGGCATATCAATCTCAATAGGTTATTTAATCCCGACAACATTTTTAGGATAGATTCGAATGAATAGAATATGTATTCTTTGGTTTGGATTGATTTGGTTTATTTTGTTTTACGGCATATCAACCTCAATGGGTTATTTAATGCCGACAACATTTTTAGGATAGATTCGTATGAATAGAATATGTATTCTTTGGTTTCGATTGGTTTGGTTTATTTTGTTTTACGGCAGATCAACCTCAATGGGTTATTTAATGCAGACAACATTTTTAGGATAGATTCGTATGAATAGAATATGTATTCTTTGGTTTAGATTGGTTTGGTTTATTTTGTTTTACGGCATATCAACCTTAATGGGTTATTTAATGCTGACAACATTTTTAGGATAGATTCGTATGAATAGAATATGTATTCTTTGGTTTAGATTGGTTTGGTTTATTTTGTTTAACAGCATATCAACCGCAATGGGTTATTTAATGCCGACAACATTT
>OZ010607.1:72677847-72690347 GCA_963932145.1 Acanthosepion lycidas | reverse complement strand
TTAAATTTAATCTGTATTAAGTTTAAAGCATCATAAAATTATTTAAAGAATAAACTGAGGAAAAAATACATATATTTTATTATTTATTTTGTTTTAATTGAAAAGCCAAAATCTCAGAATAAACGTTAAAATCTAATGTAAAACATTGTTACAACTAAGATACATTTAAAGTGGTGATATAGGCAGGGGAGGATGAAATCTTGCAAAAGACAATGCATACACAATCATATTATAATACACAAACATGTAGACATATTTATATATATAAACATGCAAAAACACAAACAAAACAGGAAATAGATATCCATGACCCCACCAAAATAAAATCAGACAAAATATACATACAATGAAAGGCATATATAAGCAATCATACACACATAAATTAATAAAAAACACACATACATTAATAAAGACAGACATATACACACCTACAAAGATTCAAGTTTGGAAGTGTTAGTAAATGAATGCAAACAGACTATTAAAATATTATTTACATATGCAAAGATATATAGATTGTATGTATATGTTGTTTGATTTTATATATATATTTTTTAGACCATCTTAGCCACAGAGTGCCTTATAAATGCAAATCCTTCTCAGACTCTCAAAACATTCATATCTGCTCAGTTTCATGTGCAATGTCAATCATTACCTTGTATTTCTTCTAAGATGAGTTTTCGGAGTTATCTCCTCCTTAATTCCCTAATTGTTCACTAGGGGTCACTCTCCCTACGCTATAAATACTGGGTGACTTCTTGCCTCGTTCTCTTTTGGCACGAGATCTCTGGGAGAGAGAACTGACGTCACTCAGATAAACCTTTCCAAAACAGAAACTATTGTCGGAGTTAGCTCCTCCTTAATTCCCTAATTGTTCACTAGGGGTCGCTCTCCCTACACTATAAATACTGGGCGACTTCTTGTCTCGTTCTCTTTTGGCACGAGATCTCTGGGAGGGAGAACTGACGTCACTCAGATAAACCTTTCCAAAACAGAAACTATTGTCGGAGTTAGCTCCTCCTTAATTCCCTAATTGTTCACTAGGGGTCGCTCTCCCTACACTATAAATACTGGGTGACTTCTTGCCTCGTTCTCTTTTGGCAAAAGATCTCTGGGAGAGAGAACTGACGTCACTCAGATAAACCTTTCCAAAACAGAAACTATTGTCGGAGTTAGCTCTTCCTTAATTCCCTAATTGTTAACTGGGGGTCGCTCTCCCTACACTATAAATACTGGGTGACTTCTTGCCTCGTTCTCTTTTAGCACGAGATCTCTGGGAGAGAGAACTGACGTCACTCAGATAAACCTTTCCAAAACAGAAACTATTGTCGGAGTTAGCTCTTCCTTAATTCCCTAATTGTTAACTGGGGGTCGCTCTCCCTACACTATAAATACTGGGTGACTTCTTGCCTCGTTCTCTTTTGGCACGAGATCTCTGGGAGAGAGAACTGACGTCACTCAGATAAACCTTTCCAAAACAGAAACTATTGTCGGAGTTAGCTCTTCCTTAATTCCCTAATTGTTCACTGGGGGTCGCTCTCCCTACACTATAAATACTGGACGACTTCTTGTCTCGTTCTCTTTTGGCACGAGATCTCTGGGAGAGAGAACTGACGTCACTCAGATAAACCTTTCCAAAACAGAAACTATTGTCGGAGTTAGCTCCTCCTTAATTCTCTAATTGTTCACTAGGGGTCGCTCTCCCTACACTATAAATACTGGGCGACTTCTTGCCTTGTTCTCTTTTGGCACGAGATCTCTGGGAGAGAGAACTGACGTCACTCAGATAAACCTTTCCAAAACAGAAACTATTGTCGGAGTTAGCTCTTCCTTAATTCCCTAATTGTTCACTGGGGGTCGCTCTCCCTACGCTATAAATACTGGGTGACTTCTTGCCTCGTTCTCTTTTGGCAAAAGATCTCTGGGAGAGAGAACTGACGTCACTCAGATAAACCTTTCCAAAACAGAAACTATTGTCGAAGTTAGCTCTTCCTTAATTCCCTAATTGTTCACTGGGGGTCGCTCTCCCTACGCTATAAATACTGGGTGACTTCTTGCCTCGTTCTCTTTTGGCAAAAGATCTCTGGGAGAGAGAACTGACGTCACTCAGATAAACCTTTCCAAAACAGAAACTATTGTCGGAGTTAGCTCTTCCTTAATTCCCTAATTGTTCACTGGGGGTCGCTCTCCCTACGCTATAAATACTGGGTGACTTCTTGCCTCGTTCTCTTTTGGCAAAAGATCTCTGGGAGAGAGAACTGACGTCACTCAGATAAACCTTTCAAAAAACAGAAACTATTGTCGGAGTTAGCTCCTCCTTAATTCCCTAATTGTTCACTAGGGGTCGCTTTCCCTACACTATAAATACTGGGCGACTTCTTGCCTCGTTCTCTTTTGGCACGAGATCTCTGGGAGAGAGAACTGACGTCACTCAGATAAACCTTTCCAAAACAGAAACTATTGTCGGAGTTAGCTCTTCCTTAATTCCCTAATTGTTCACTGGTGGTCGCTCCCTACACTATAAATACTGGGTGACTTCTTGCCTCGTTCTCTTTTGGCACGAGATCTCTGGGAGAGAGAACTGACGTCACTCAGATAAACCTTTCCAAAACAGAAACTATTGTCGGAGTTAGCTCTTCCTTAATTCCCTAATTGTTCACTGGGGGTCGCTCTCCCTACGCTATAAATACTGGGTGACTTCTTGCCTAGTTCTCTTTTGGCACGAGATCTCTGGGAGAGAGAACTGACGTCACTCAGATAAACCTTTCCAAAACAGAAACTATTGTCGGAGTTAGCTCTTCCTTAATTCCCTAATTGTTCACTGGGGGTCGCTCTCCCTACGCTATAAATACTGGGTGACTTCTTGCCTCGTTCTCTTTTGGCAAAAGATCTCTGGGAGAGAGAACTGACGTCACTCAGATAAACCTTTCCAAAACAGAAACTATTGTCGGAGTTAGCTCTTCCTTAATTCCCTAATTGTTCACTGGGGGTCGCTCTCCCTACGCTATAAATACTGGGTGACTTCTTGCCTCGTTCTCTTTTGGCACGAGATCTCTGGGAGAGAGAACTGACGTCACTCAGATAAACCTTTCCAAAACAGAAACTATTGTCGGAGTTAGCTCTTCCTTAATTCCCTAATTGTTCACTGGGGGTCGCTCTCCCTACGCTATAAATACTGGGTGACTTCTTGCCTCGTTCTCTTTTGGCAAAAGATCTCTGGGAGAGAGAACTGACGTCACTCAGATAAACCTTTCCAAAACAGAAACTATTGTCGGAGTTAGCTCTTCCTTAATTCCCTAATTGTTCACTGGGGGTCGCTCTCCCTACGCTATAAATACTGGGTGACTTCTTGCCTCGTTCTCTTTTGGCACGAGATCTCTGGGAGAGAGAACTGACGTCACTCAGATAAACCTTTCCAAAACAGAAACTATTGTCGGAGTTAGCTCCTCCTTAATTCCCTAATTGTTCACTAGGTGTCGCTCTCCCTACACTATAAATACTGGGTGACTTCTTGCCTCGTTCTCTTTTGGCAAAAGATCTCTGGGAGAGAGAACTGACGTCACTCAGATAAACCTTTCCAAAACAGAAACTATTGTCGGAGTTAGCTCTTCCTTAATTCCCTAATTGTTCACTGGGGGTTGCTCTCCCTACGCTATAAATACTGGGTGACTTCTTGCCTCGTTCTCTTTTGGCACGAGATCTCTGGGAGAGAGAACTGACGTCACTCAGATAAACCTTTCCAAAACAGAAACTATTGTCGGAGTTAGCTCTTCCTTAATTCCCTAATTGTTCACTGGGGGTCGCTCTCCCTACACTATAAATACTGGGTGACTTCTTGCCTCGTTCTCTTTTGGCACGAGATCTCTGGGAGAGAGAACTGACGTCACTCAGTTAAACCTTTCCAAAACAGAAACTATTGTCGGAGTTAGCTCTTCCTTAATTCCCTAATTGTTCACTGGGGGTCGCTCTCCCTACGCTATAAATACTGGGTGACTTCTTGCCTCGTTCTCTTTTGGCAAAAGATCTCTGGGAGAGAGAACTGACGTCACTCAGATAAACCTTTCCAAAACAGAAACTATTGTCGAAGTTAGCTCTTCCTTAATTCCCTAATTGTTCACTGGGGGTCGCTCTCCCTACGCTATAAATACTGGGTGACTTCTTGCCTCGTTCTCTTTTGGCAAAAGATCTCTGGGAGAGAGAACTGACGTCACTCAGATAAACCTTTCCAAAACAGAAACTATTGTCGGAGTTAGCTCTTCCTTAATTCCCTAATTGTTCACTGGGGGTCGCTCTCCCTACGCTATAAATACTGGGTGACTTCTTGCCTCGTTCTCTTTTGGCAAAAGATCTCTGGGAGAGAGAACTGACGTCACTCAGATAAACCTTTCAAAAAACAGAAACTATTGTCGGAGTTAGCTCCTCCTTAATTCCCTAATTGTTCACTAGGGGTCGCTTTCCCTACACTATAAATACTGGGCGACTTCTTGCCTCGTTCTCTTTTGGCATGAGATCTCTGGGAGAGAGAACTGACGTCACTCAGATAAACCTTTCCAAAACAGAAACTATTGTCGGAGTTAGCTCTTCCTTAATTCCCTAATTGTTCACTGGTGGTCGCTCCCTACACTATAAATACTGGGTGACTTCTTGCCTCGTTCTCTTTTGGCACGAGATCTCTGGGAGAGAGAACTGACGTCACTCAGATAAACCTTTCCAAAACAGAAACTATTGTCGGAGTTAGCTCTTCCTTAATTCCCTAATTGTTCACTGGGGGTCGCTCTCCCTACGCTATAAATACTGGGTGACTTCTTGCCTAGTTCTCTTTTGGCACGAGATCTCTGGGAGAGAGAACTGACGTCACTCAGATAAACCTTTCCAAAACAGAAACTATTGTCGGAGTTAGCTCTTCCTTAATTCCCTAATTGTTCACTGGGGGTCGCTCTCCCTACGCTATAAATACTGGGTGACTTCTTGCCTCGTTCTCTTTTGGCAAAAGATCTCTGGGAGAGAGAACTGACGTCACTCAGATAAACCTTTCCAAAACAGAAACTATTGTCGGAGTTAGCTCTTCCTTAATTCCCTAATTGTTCACTGGGGGTCGCTCTCCCTACGCTATAAATACTGGGTGACTTCTTGCCTCGTTCTCTTTTGGCACGAGATCTCTGGGAGAGAGAACTGACGTCACTCAGATAAACCTTTCCAAAACAGAAACTATTGTCGGAGTTAGCTCTTCCTTAATTCCCTAATTGTTCACTGGGGGTCGCTCTCCCTACGCTATAAATACTGGGTGACTTCTTGCCTCGTTCTCTTTTGGCAAAAGATCTCTGGGAGAGAGAACTGACGTCACTCAGATAAACCTTTCCAAAACAGAAACTATTGTCGGAGTTAGCTCTTCCTTAATTCCCTAATTGTTCACTGGGGGTCGCTCTCCCTACGCTATAAATACTGGGTGACTTCTTGCCTCGTTCTCTTTTGGCACGAGATCTCTGGGAGAGAGAACTGACGTCACTCAGATAAACCTTTCCAAAACAGAAACTATTGTCGGAGTTAGCTCCTCCTTAATTCCCTAATTGTTCACTAGGTGTCGCTCTCCCTACACTATAAATACTGGGTGACTTCTTGCCTCGTTCTCTTTTGGCAAAAGATCTCTGGGAGAGAGAACTGACGTCACTCAGATAAACCTTTCCAAAACAGAAACTATTGTCGGAGTTAGCTCTTCCTTAATTCCCTAATTGTTCACTGGGGGTTGCTCTCCCTACGCTATAAATACTGGGTGACTTCTTGCCTCGTTCTCTTTTGGCACGAGATCTCTGGGAGAGAGAACTGACGTCACTCAGATAAACCTTTCCAAAACAGAAACTATTGTCGGAGTTAGCTCCTCCTTAATTCCCTAATTGTTCACTGGGGGTCGCTCTCCCTACGCTATAAATACTGGGTGACTTCTTGCCTCGTTCTCTTTTGGCACGAGATCTCTGGGAGAGAGAACTGACGTCACTCAGATAAACCTTTCCAAAACAAAAACTATTGTCGGAGTTAGCTCTTCCTTAATTCCCTAATTGTTCACTGGGGGTCGCTCTCCCTACACTATAAATACTGGGTGACTTCTTGCCTCGTTCTCAGTGGCACGAGATCTCTGGGAGAGAGAACTGACGTCGCTCAGATAAACCTTTCCAAAACAGAAACTATTGTCGGAGTTAGCTCCTCCTTAATTCCCTAATTGTTCACTAGGGGTCGCTCTCCCTACACTATAAATACTGGGTGACTTCTTGCCTCGTTCTCTTTTGGCACGAGATCTCTGGGAGAGAGAACTGACGTCAATCAGATAAACCTTTCCAAAACAGAAACTATTGTCGGAGTTAGCTCTTCCTTAATTCCCTAATTGTTCACTAGGAGTCGCTCTCCCTACACTATAAATACTGGGTGACTTCTTGCCTCGTTCTCTTTTGGCAAAAGGTCTCTGGGAGAGAGAACTGACGTCACTCAGATAAACCTTTCCAAAACAGAAACTATTGTCGGAGTTAGCTCTTCCTTAATTCCCTAATTGTTCACTAGGAGTCGCTCTCCCTACACTATACATACTGGGTGACTTCTTGCCTCGTTCTCTTTTGGCACGAGATCTCTGGGAGAGAGAACTGACGTCACTCAGATAAACCTTTCCAAAACAGAAACTATTGTCGGAGTTAGCTCTTCCTTAATTCCCTAATTGTTCACTGGGGGTCGCTCTCCCTACACTATAAATACTGGGTGACTTCTTGCCTCGTTCTCTTTTGGCACGAGATCTCTGGGAGAGAGAACTGACGTCACTCAGATAAACCTTTCCAAAACAGAAACTATTGTCGGAGTTAGCTCCTCCTTAATTCCCTAATTGTTCACTAGGGGTCGCTCTCCCTACACTATAAATACTGGGCGACTTCTTGCCTCGTTCTCAGTGGCACGAGATCTCTGGGAGAGAGAACTGACGTCACTCAGATAAACCTTTCCAAAACAGAAACTATTGTCGGAGTTAGCTCCTCCTTAATTCCCTAATTGTTCACTAGGGGTCGCTCTCCCTACACTATAAATACTGGGTGCCTTCTTGCCTCGTTCTCTTTTGGCACGAGATCTCTGGGAGAGAGAACTGACGTCAATCAGATAAACCTTTCCAAAACAGAAACTATTGTCGGAGTTAGCTCTTCCTTAATTCCCTAATTGTTCACTAGGGGTCGCTCTCCCTACACTATAAATACTGGGCGACTTCTTGCCTCGTTCTCTTTTGGCAAAAGATCTCTGGGAGAGAGAACTGACGTCACTCAGATAAACCTTTCCAAAACAGAAACTATTGTCGGAGTTAGCTCCTCCTTAATTCCCTAATTGTTCACTAGGGGTCGCTCTCCCTACACTATAAATACTGGGCGACTTCTTGCCTCGTTCTCTTTTGGCACGAGATCTCTGGGAGAGAGAACTGACGTCACTCAGATAAACCTTTCCAAAACAGAAACTATTGTCGGAGTTAGCTCTTCCTTAATTCCCTAATTGTTCACTAGGGGTCGCTCTCCCTACACTATAAATACTGGGTGACTTCTTGCCTCGTTCTCTTTTGGCACGAGATCTCTGGGAGAGAGAACTGACGTCACTCAGATAAACCTTTCCAAAACAGAAACTATTGTCGGAGTTAGCTCTTCCTTAATTCCCTAATTGTTCACTAGGAGTCGCTCTCCCTACACTATAAATACTGGGTGACTTCTTGCCTCGTTCTCTTTTGGCAAAAGGTCTCTGGGAGAGAGAACTGACGTCACTCAGATAAACCTTTCCAAAACAGAAACTATTGTCGGAGTTAGCTCTTCCTTAATTCCCTAATTGTTCACTAGGAGTCGCTCTCCCTACACTATAAATACTGGGTGACTTCTTGCCTCGTTCTCTTTTGGCACGAGATCTCTGGGAGAGAGAACTGACGTCACTCAGATAAACCTTTCCAAAACAGAAACTATTGTCGGAGTTAGCTCTTCCTTAATTCCCTAATTGTTCACTAGGAGTCGCTCTCCCTACACTATAAATACTGGGTGACTTCTTGCCTCGTTCTCTTTTGGCACGAGATCTCTGGGAGAGAGAACTGACGTCACTCAGATAAACCTTTCCAAAACAGAAACTATTGTCGGAGTTAGCTCCTCCTTAATTCCCTAATTGTTCACTAGGGGTCGCTCTCCCTACACTATAAATACTGGGCGACTTCTTGCCTCGTTCTCTTTTGGCACGAGATCTCTGGGAGAGAGAACTGACGTCACTCAGATAAACCTTTCCAAAACAGAAACTATTGTCGGAGTTAGCTCTTCCTTAATTCCCTAATTGTTCACTAGGAGTCGCTCTCCCTACACTATAAATACTGGGTGACCTCTTGCCTCGTTCTCTTTTGGCACGAGATCTCTGGGAGAGAGAACTGACGTCACTCAGATAAACCTTTCCAAAACAGAAACTATTGTCGGAGTTAGCTCTTCCTTAATTCCCTAATTGTTCACTGGGGGTCGCTCTCCCTACGCTATAAATACTGGGTGACTTCTTGCCTCGTTCTCTTTTGGCACGAGATCTCTGGGAGAGAGAACTGACGTCACTCAGATAAACCTTTCCAAAACAGAAACTATTGTCGGAGTTAGCTCCTCCTTTATTCCCTAATTGTTCACTGGGGGTCGCTCTCCCTACGCTATAAATACTGGGTGACTTCTTGCCTCGTTCTCTTTTGGCACGAGATCTCTGGGAGAGAGAACTGACGTCACTCAGATAAACCTTTCCAAAACAGAAACTATTGTCGGAGTTAGCAATTCCTTAATTCCCTAATTGTTCACTGGGGGTCGCTCTCCCTACGCTATAAATACTGGGTGACTTCTTGCCTCGTTCTCTTTTGGCACGAGATCTCTGGGAGAGAGAACTGACGTCACTCAGATAAACCTTTCCAAAACAGAAACTATTGTCGGAGTTAGCTCTTCCTTAATTCCCTAATTGTTCACTGGGGGTCGCTCTCCCTACGCTATAAATACTGGGTGACTTCTTGCCTCGTTCTCTTTTGGCACGAGATCTCTGGGAGAGAGAACTGACGTCACTCAGATAAACCTTTCCAAAACAGAAACTATTGTCGGAGTTAGCTCTTCCTTAATTCCCTAATTGTTCACTAGGAGTCGCTCTCCCTACACTATAAATACTGGGTGACTTCTTGCCTCGTTCTCTTTTGGCAAAAGATCTCTGGGAGAGAGAACTGACGTCACTCAGATAAACCTTTCCAAAACAGAAACTATTGTCGGAGTTAGCTCTTCCTTAATTCCCTAATTGTTCACTAGGGGTCGCTCTCCCTACACTATAAATACTGGGTGACTTCTTGCCTCGTTCTCTTTTGGCACGAGATCTCTGGGAGAGAGGACTGACATCACTCAGATAAACCTTTCCAAAACAGAAACTATTGTCGCCGTTAGCTCCTCCTTAATTCTCTAATTGTTCACTAGGGGTCGCTCTCCATACACTATAAATACTGGACGACTTCTTGCCTTGTTCTCTTTTTCATTTCTTCATTTCAGCAAACACATCTACAATGTATGTTCTCTTAGAAGATAGTGTTTCCCCACTTGTGGGAAAACGCCATCAACATTAAACACACATACACGTACGTATGAACATTCACCAAAATGCAAACTCTTCACTTCCAAACACAAACACAAATGTTAATGTCTATGTCCATTGTAAATTTCGTTGTTTAATACATATATTTGTTGACATATATATATCGGTCTTGTTTGTCTTCTTTACCTCTTCGGTTGGACTGAACTTGAGTCTGCCATTTCCTTGTAGTTGGACTTTCTAGCAGGAAATAAACAGCTTTTGTTTCTAATTCAACAACACTCAAACCCACACAGTCCCTCTACAGAGTCATTTTTACTCATTAGCACATGACTTTCCAACCTCAAAGACTACTAAAAACAAGTTTATGTTGATATTTTCAGATATCTTAATACTTTACTTAATTTCTCAAAGCCAACTTTTAATCAAGTAATTACTTTTCTATAAATGTTTCAAATAAAGGATGAGTCATTGTAATAAACAAAATAGAAGGCCATGTTAGTCCTATGCCCTCCCTGAGAAGAGTGATTTTGGGGTTTGGCGGTTAAATGAAAAATCAAAAGTTTATCTCACTGTCTTTCCTCTTGCATCTACGCTGATCATTTTCTTTTGAGTATCCTTCGTTACACTTGCACGTGTAATTTCCCATTTTATTAAAGCACTGTTGACTACACACTTCAGGGCTGACTTCACATTCATTGATGTCTGAAAATCAAAGGGAAATAACTGTGAAATGATTCAATTTAAATACAGATTCAACATTAGATGACACACCAAAAATTGGGAAGCTTAAAAATGGTAATTTTGTTCTTAGTCTTCTTAACAACAACAAAAAAAGTTAATGGCTTGAATAAAGCATAAACCCTTCATTATACAAAGTAGATAGGTTTCCTGTGGATATTTATTATTTGCCCTGACCTGGCATTTTGGCTTCAGTCACTTTCTCACTGCCCTAATGTAGCTTCCCTGTTCTTTTTCTATAAATATTTTCATGGTAATTGTTTGGATGTACTGTAGTTATTTATTTAATTCTTATTGTGTTCTTATAATTTTCTTCTTTTCTGGGCATAGACCTAAATTATGTAGAATGTTCTGTCTACCTGAGCACTTTTGGATATACTTTGGAAAATAAAACATTCCTATGACTCTAGATACATACATAAAACAATCCATATATTCATTTAAAAGTCAAAATAAAATCATCCTTGATAATGGCTTGTTGCATGTTTGTTTTTTTTTCTGCCTTCTTGAATTGTTTTTCTTTTTATCATTGAATATCCTTAGCTTTTTCTAAACTCAAATTGTAATTTGTTCCATTTTTCAATAGTAAATCTTTTTTTTTTTATCAGTAATTGTTATCCTGTCTTAATTAGGTGGATAAAAGTAAATTAAAGCAAATTTTGTATTTTCATTTTTTTCATCTTTACTTGGGAAATGTTTTCCCTTTAAAATTTTATGTAGTGGCCGTGTCTTATTTTGTGATTTGCATCTATTTTGACGTCAGGGTGAAGAGAAGCACAAGTTCTCTTTTTCTTCTCGATTTCTACTAACTAGGTAATTCAGGTAATAGTCTTATATATATATATATATATATATATATATATATATATATATATATATATATATATAAATAAATAAATAAATAAGTTTTTATGGTACAAAATTTAACAATAACTAGGAATAGGCAAAATTTATATGGCATTTTAAAAAGCTAAAAAAAAAAAAAAATCTGGCTTCATCCCAGCATTATCAAGTTTATTTTCTGGGATATAAAAAATATATAAGCGTGTAAATTAAATTAATATAACGAATGGAATTGGGGAGGGAATGAATTTCAAGAAAACCCATAACATTCAGACCCAGTAAGCATTCCCTCTGTTTACAAAGGGAAGGCCCACAGGATCTGATATACAAGGACTCTAGAACCTTGAGGTGATATGAGGAATGGGACCTTGATAAAATAGAAAAACGGTCACCACTAAAATCAAAAACACAATTCCTGCTATTTATCACATGCTCAGCAATAGAAGAGCCAGAAGTATTAATTAGTTGGCTTTTCCTGGCATCCGGATTCAAAATCCAGGGAGGTAAGTGTTGTTTTATTCTCAGATCCAAATGTTGAGACATCCTCTCCATGTAGTCGAGTCCACAACTACACTTATATTTATAAATCACTGGATTAACATGATGGCAGGGGACGTCTTTATGAATAGAAGAGAAAACAGGATGGGTAACAGATATTACCTGAACATTAGCCAAAAAATAACAGCTATTAATCAAACTTTGTCTAGATAAAGTCTCACCCTCTGTAGCAATATAGGGAAGACGCAAATAAACTGGACATTTTTCAACAAAATGCAACTTAACCCCATGAAATTTATTGATGACCACATGGAGAAGAAAGTCCAAAACAGCCAAAGAATATCCATTTTTAGAAAGTGACATCTTAATAAAATCAATTTCACCGCAGAGAAAGTACCCTATGATTTAGGGTCTTAATCAAATATATACATGGTGTTCATAAACTTCGTGTGCACTTTAAAAAATTTATAATTTTATTTGTATTTGCGATAGAAACAATTTGTAAAAGGGATTAAAAAGAAGTAAATCTATATTTTTTAAGGTTTTATTGAAATTTTATTTAAGTTTCCACATGTCCTCCATCATTAGCAATACAAAGGGTAATACGATTTTGCAGTTCACAGAAAACGTTTGCCAACTCATTTACAGTAATGCCTGAAATCACATTAGTTATTTAAGCTATACTTAAAACTAGGTATATTAAACTTTATAACATTTTTTAAAGATTATTTCTATCGCAAATACAAATAAAGTTATAAATTTTTTAAAGTGCACACGAACTTTATGGACACCCTGAATGTGTATGTGTGCATTTAGGCTGTAAATTCTCTTTTAGGCATGTCTGA
>OZ010607.1:72545347-72672847 GCA_963932145.1 Acanthosepion lycidas | reverse complement strand
AGATAAGCATAAAATTCTGTCAGAAATTCTCCAAAGTTCATTTCAGAAGAAATATTGTCCAAGCTTTCGACTTTCTTAAGTCATCATTGCGGTAAGTATAGACAAATGGTGAGTTTTGGTAGAACTGGTCAGAATAGTTATGTCAGCAAGGTGCAAAACGCACGTGTGTGTGTGTGTGTGTGTTATTTTTTTAAGTTTTATATATATGAATTATTATATATATATATATATATATATATATATGAAGAAAAAATAACACATATACACACACACACACATTATATATAAAGGTGATCATTGAAGTCAACACTCAGAGGTGACAGGCTGTTTCATGCTGGATGCAATCGTCAGGCCGTGAATGCTGGATATTTCCTTGGCTATTTATATATATAATGGGTCAGTGGTGCATTGTGGGTAATCTATTCTGGAGGTTATTTTGCAGGAGTGGCTTGTTTGTTTATTTATTTGTTTGTTTGGGCTAATTTATTTTACTTGTTTTTCATTTTCATTTTGTATTATTTATTTTTTTTGGTTTTTGATGTTTTATTAACGTAGTAAGAAAATTGGGGGTGGATTTGCTTAGGTCGCTTATTTAATAGTTTGTTTTGGTCTGGGAAGATAATTAAAGCTACTTATTCGTTCAGTGTTTAGATTGCTTTCTGTAGTCTATTCTGTTATTTTGGCAGGGGGGGGGCGTATTCAGTTTTTGATTTATTTATTTAGATTGATTATTTTTAGTTGTTTTCATGCTTATTTTTATTAGTTCTAACGGTTATTTTAGTGGGGACAATTTGTTAATTTGGATTAATTTTTATTATTTTTTTTTGTATTTATTTATTTATTTACTTATTTTTTATTTTGTATATTTTTATTTATTCTATTTGGTTTGCAATTTTTGAGTGATGTAGTGATGTTTTTTTTTTTATCGATTTATTGCATCCAGCATGAAACAGCCTGTCACCTCAGAGTGTTGACTCCAATTTTCACTTTTATATTTATATACGTCCTATCTCTGATATTGAGCACTTTACCCCATAAATATAGCACTCCTTAAAACTATATTTCTTCATATATATATATATATATATATATATATGTTTCCCCCAGTTTTTGCTCTTCATTTTTGTTACTATTCTTTTCGTTAATTAATGATCCAACGATTGTCTCCTGATGAGATGTTGGTTGAAAGGGCCTTAGAGACTAATAAAATTAAAATCAATAAATTCCTAGTTTTCAAAACTGTATATAAATTTTGTACCTCTAAACATTGATGTATATATATATATATATATATATATATATATATATATGAAGATGCTAGCTTTTAAATTATCATTGTTTTTATTTATAGATGGTTGTTTTTTGTTGCATTGGTATTGCTTCAAGGATCATAAGTCTGTTTTTACTATTTGATTTTGCTAGTATTTTGGTATTGTTTGTGAATTATTCTGATCCTTAAGCTGCTTATCAATGTGTTATCTAATTGAAAACAAATACTCACAAACACACATATATTTCTAAAGAAAGGGATAGATTTTTTATTTATTAATCCTACAGATTTTGTTACTTAAACATTATTTTTAGTGGTTACATATATTTGAGTAGATGTTCTGTTTATTCGTTAAACAATATATTTATTTTCATCTACTGTCCTGAATAAAAACTTACCACATATGTTTGGTTCGTCTGAATTATCACCACAGTCGTTGTCATGGTCACAGTAGAAGAGAGATTTGATGCAAAATCCATTGGCACAAACAAATTCATCTTCACTGCAAGTTCGTGGTGGACATGACTGCAATTCATCTTCTCCGTCTAAACAGTTTTTATCACCATCACAAACAAAGCGCTGATGAATGCAACGAGAATTGCCTATTCGAAGATTTGAATTGCAGGTAAAATATTCCGGTGGACAAGTTCTTTCACCTGTGTTGAAATGAAAGAAAAATTTGGCTTTTTTGATTAACGAGGAAACATTTTGCTGACTTTTGATTTTTAGTATCTGTCTATATTTCTGAGATGAGGCATTATCTACACTATTTACATTATCTGGACTATTGTCCACATCTTCATTGCCATATTTATCACCCTTCAGTATCTGTCTATATTTCTGAGATGTGGTATTATGTACACTATTTACATTATTTGGACTATTGTCCTCATCTTTGTTGCCATATTTATCACCCTTCAGTATCTGTCTATATTTCTGAGATGAGGTATTATGTACACTATTTACATTATTCAGACTATTCAATTTTTAATGCCAAGATTTTTAAAGTGAAATTATAAATTCAAGTTCAAAGGAAGATAAGCGAAGAGTTTATTCTCAATTTCTAATGTATAAAAATTTACATGTACCCCCCCCAAAAAAAAGAAAAATCTGACCCTCTGCCCCCTCCTGTACTAAGGGTAAAACCATTCCAACAAAAGAGATGTTCTGCTAGAGACTTTCTGATAATCAAGCTCAGAAATAAGGTTTATGGCAACAGGGCTCCTGCTACCCAATCTAAGACTAATGTATAAAGGATGCTGATGACATAGGCATTCATAGTTGGCATAAGAATGATCTCAAACAAAAAAAATCAATCTCCTCTACCAAGTATTCCAAAAAATGGTAATATTAACCATTTCCTGATAAGGAAACATTTGGTATTCATTGACCGAATAGTTAGTGTTGTTGTTGGTTGAAATTTATAAAATCTTTCTATCAAAATAATTTTTCAGGAAAATAGTCTTCTCAAGTCCAGTAACTGTTATTGCTCTTTCCAGTATTGATGAGGGTTTCCTTCATAACCTTTTGTTTGAAGTAGTGGGGAACGTCAACATCTTGATTATGTTATTATTTGCTCTTCGAGTTACATGTGCTATGCATTTTAGCTGTTGCTGCTGTCAAAACTCCTCAATCGATGTGGTTTCTGATACTTGGAACAGTTCTTTATGTGTGATTCTGTTGCACCAGCACACAATGTCTGAACAAGGATGGTCTTCACCAAGATCCATAGGCTTCACTCACTTAAATCAATTTTAACTGTTAATCTTAAAAAGTGTTTGTATACAGCTGACATTTTAGATATTTCTGTATGCATGACATCGATATCAAAGTGTCAATCTGAAGAGGCCATCTTAAGTGTCATGGGTCCTTACCTATAACTAAAGAATGAACTCTTCCTAACACTATGTATAGTACGCCTCTCAAGAGAGAGGGTCGAATCGAGTCAAGCTGATAGTAGTTCACTCCAAACCAAACTGACAGTCATACTAACACCTTCCACATCTTGTATTATTATTTTGTGTAATATACCTTCGTTATTTCTACTCTTGTGTTCGTGTTGTTCTACCTTGGTCCTAACCTGGGCCATAACAGAAAGAAAGAAGGAAAGAAAGAAAGAAAGAAAGAAAGTGTCATGGGTCCTTACCTATAACTACAGAATGAACTCTTCCTAACACTATGTATACTACGCCTCTCAAGAGAGAGGGTCGAATCGAGTCAAGCTGATAGTAGTTCACTCCAAACCAAACTGACAGTCATACTAACACCTTCCACATCTTGTATTATTATTTCATGTAATATACCTTCATTATTTCTACTCTTGTGTTCGTGTCGTTCTTCCTTGGTCCTAACCTGGACCATAACATTAAGAACATAGCTCAAATTTTTATGCTCTCAAGATAAATCTGTACAAAACAGAAATTATGATCTGGAATTAGAATTAAAAGCAGCGATGACACCTACCCTGAATCCATCATAGAAAATTCAGGATGTGAAATTAGTAAATGCTAAATGTTTCAAATACCTTATAGAAATTAAATTCTATATATATTTTTCACCAATAAAATCCCATCAGCAGGTTTGTTTGATAAACAATCATTGCTAGGGCAAATAACACCAAAATACTTGCGGATGTAGTTGTACACCTATCATGTTATTTTTGGATCATTTACAAAATAGCAACAATAACTTCCTTCACCCCACCCACAAATTCGAGAAAAAGATTTTCGTGAACCAGTGCAAAATTATTTTCTAACCAATGAAAACCATGTATTCAAAAATTCAAGAGAAAATGTTCAGCTCAGGGAAGGGCTACTCACCACAGTTAAGATCTTCAGCTTCATCGGAACCATCTAAGCAATCATTATCTCCATCACAGACCCAGTTTTGAGAAATGCATTTGCCATTGTTGCATGTAAACAAGTTGCCATAGCATGTTCGATTCTCATTACCTGAAGAAAGAAATTTTGTCAAGTGGGTAACCAAAGAAATCAGAGGAGAAGAAAAGAAAAACATATTTAAAATAGAAAAGATTAGACAAAATACATCTCGTTTGTTTTAAAGGAAAAATCCCCATATTGCATCGTTTCATTTTACAAGCATGTTTCTTTATCAATAAGAAAGAAAATAAAAACAAACCAAAAATATTTACGACTTTCAAAAATGAAAAAGTCTGGCAGTAAAATATTATTTCGTTCTGATTTTCAATGTATTTTCATTATACATTCATTCCTGACCACTGAGAATCCCTTTCTTCCTGATTTTCAATTCATTCTTATAGTAAAATCATTAGCAATGCATTTACATTATACATATAATAGCCCTATTCTATCAGTAATGCTTGCATTCATTCCTGACCACTGACAATCCCTTTCTTCCTCATTTTCAATGCATTTTTATAGTAAAATCATTAGCAATGCATTTACATTATACATATAATAGCCCTATTCTATCAGTAATACTTGCATTCATTCCTGACCACTGACAATCCCTTTCTGCCTGATTTTCAAAGTAATTATATTGCAAAAATCATTTCAGTTTATCAATTCTTACTAAATTAATTACTGAAACTTGTGAGATATGTAAATTAATAAAACTAAAAACTTCTTTAAAACCCAATTTCTTTGACAAACTTTCAAGAAGTTTTGACAAAATAAATTTCTTTTTCTGGTGGCATCAAATCATGTCAAAGTACAAATTTTCCAAACTGCCTTTATATATATATATATATATATATATAATGAAATTGATTAAGTCTGACAATTATCTAATATATTTTCTGTTTATATATTATTTTTATCGTTACAATTTATTTAAGTAAATACTGTTCTTAATTGAACTGTATTAATTACATTTAGTGGCCTGAATGTTCCAGAATTTTGTAGAAAATATGCATTCTCTGAAAGGAATCGAACTTCTCTTCCGATACAGAAACCGTCATCTGATCTAATGTGCTATGCCATTTAGCTACAGGGAAGCACCTGGTTAGCAAAATCCAAATTAATGTTTTTAAACACACAATCTTTGAAGATTTTTCTCGATCGATCATATTTGATTATGAAATTTAACTGAACTTAAACGCAAACAATGACAAAATATAATGAAATGGATTGGGTCTGGCAATTATTTAATATATTTTCTGTTTACGTTAAGATACATTTTGTGTGTTCAGATATGATCAATTGAGAAAAATCATCGAAGATTGTGTGTTTCTATACAGTAATTTTCCTGTGTTAGTTTGTGTGTGTGTATATATATATATATATATATATATATATATATATATATATATATATATATAGTTTATGCAAAACTAGGTAATCCGCATGGGTAGACCCAAGGAGGATGATATCCAGAGAGCTCAATGTAAGATTCAGAGCAGATATATTTGAATAAAAACAGACCACTTTAAGGTTCCATGTAATAAGTTATTTCACCACAATCCCTTTTTAACAGGTCTCTGGATCATCAGACTTTACTTCCAAAGGTTGAAATGAAAAATGAAAAGAAATTCACACGTTTTTGATGGACCTCATCAAGCATATGTAAAATTAATGAAGTGGGGAAGTAAGGTGGGAGAGAAGATAAGATATGAGTTGTTTAGGTGTACCATTTCAATTCCTTATTCTTAACCCCCTGTCTGTCGGCTAGACGTTGTTTAAGGCCAATGCGTCTTGTCTCTAGATATCGATGGGTAAGAGGTGAAGACCGACATTAAAGGAAGAAGCTACAGCAACCCTAATAAATTACATTCCACGAGGACAGGTTTTATTCAAATTCTTAGACGCTGTTAATTCGCGTTACTTTAACGGGCATATTTGGGAGGTTAAGGTTTGATGTAAATCTAAATGTCTAAACAATCTACGAAGAATTTAATTTGAAGTTCGTTGGAGTTTTGGGTATTTTCTATGAAAGAGTCGATTAGAGAAACTCATAGACAGTACATTGAAAGAGTAATCCATTTTATATTTAGTAATCTTTTTTTATAAAAAACTTTTGTCTTACTGGTTGTTAAGTTGACATCTATTCGTTTGATTTTTGTTCATTAAATAAACTCGTGGTTGTTTTTAGGTACCCAATTATCAACGGTTATTCCAATTTAAATAATTTTATCATCAATAATGGGGTAGTATATTTCAATTTGAATTAAATTACCAATTTAAACTTTACCTCCGTGCTATCCAAAACTCACTTCCAATTGGAGAATATTATGCCCTTCTTTTACAATCTTTTATATATCCATACTCATGTACACTTCTACACATGTCCTAAACCCCTATCTATATCCACATAGCTATATCTCACTATATACCTATGAGTTCTTATATACACCTGCACACACATCCACACCAAAAATTATATGTATATTCCCGTATTTACACATATACACCTGCAGAGAAACACATACCCACATATCTACATACATATCTCCACATGCACTTATACTTATGTATATACATATATACACATAAGATCACCTGCATATCCATATACATCCATGTACATACGCACATATACATTTACACACATATATATGTATACACATATACATATACACACACACACATATATCTATGCATACATACATATACCTACACACACATAGATACATATACATATATAATATGCAGCATATCTACATACACATATGCATTAATCTGCACGTACACATATATACAAACGTACATGTCTCTATCTTCATGTCCACCCACACACCCACTTATTTCAGTATTTCATCACATTATGGATACCCAATCGTATAATTAACCATATCTTTACACATATATTACCCTCTCTCTCATATCTATGGTAAAACATATAGGTACCCATCTAATTGTACACCTCCACACTCCATATATATATATATATATATATAAATAAATAAAGACAAAAGGAAAACTTATCTTGGCCAACATGTTTCGTTCTTTGATGGATTTTATTAAGGCAAATGTGAGGATTTTATTTTGCAACAATTATATATATATATATATATATATATATATATATATATATATATAATTATTTAAAAAAAAAATTTATAACATAAATATGTTATAAAATCACTACAAAAATAGCCATTTTGTTTCAACACCCTCAGTGTCTTATCAAGTGATGACGTTGAATGTAAAAAAACATTTTTACATTCAACGTCATCACTTGATAAGACACCGAGGGTGTTGAAACAAAATGGCTATTTTTGTAGTGATTTTATAACATATTTATGTTATAAATTTTTTTTAAATAAATAATTATATCTGCTCTACTTTGTATTGAGCACTCTTTTAAGAATAGTAATTGTTGGCTATTGGAATTCATTCCATATACACCAACCATATACTTGTATATATATATATATATATATATATATATATATATATAGAGAGAGAGAGAGAGAGAGAGAGAGAGAGAGAGAGGTTCGTAAATCAAATATTTTAGGTTATATACTGATTACCCACTTTTAACCATTCTAATATCTATTTTCACTTAATGTGTTAGCCGGCATTCCTCTTTTAAACTTTTTTAAACCTACACCCTATTTTCTGTATTTATATCCCGATATTATATTTAACTCATTTTAAATTTGATTTGTGAATTTGTGTGCAATTTAGCATTCCTCCCATGAGACCCAGTATATGTATGTATGTATGTATGTGTGTATATATATTCGGGCAGCAATCTTTCTGTTATGGGACCTTACCCATAATAAAATAATGGACTATTCCATACGTAATAAATACTGTGCCTCAAGAGGAAGCAGAGAGTTCAGTCCAAAGTCGGGCGACTGGCTGAACTCTCTGCCTTCGGGCGGGGAGGAACCCAAACGTGGCTACGCCGAAGGGCGGAGTCTCTTTTGGGGAGATAAACCGACCCTGAACCCGTTTATACGAGTTCAAAGGGCATATTTTGGGCCGAGCCCATGAGCTCGGAGATCCCACGGGCTCAGAGATCCCACGTTAAACAGGCCTTGTGCCACATGATGCCCTCATGGTGGGGTGACTAAATACTGTTCAGTCTAAAGTCTGGAGTTAAGTCCGTCAGGAGTCTGTCAGTCAGTCAGAGCGAGTGAGTCAGTCGAGTCAGACGCAGTCCGAAACAGAGTCGCGTTCAGACAATTACTACTAAACCTGATTGTTCGTACTAACACTTCTACTTCTCTGTATATATTCCTGTTTGTAATATATCTGTGTTATTCCATATCCGTATTCGAGTTCTTCTTTATTGGTTCTACCTTGGACTATCACCGTGGTACAAGGAACCGAACTATAACACCTTCTTTTATACATGTTTCGTTAAAGACGACTAACAAGGTACTGTGGTCAAGCTTTTTATTTAATTTTTTTTTGTAAATTAAATAAAAAGATTACACAGTACCTTCTCAATCGCTTTTAACTAAGCATATAAAAGTTTAATGCAAAAGAATGAACCAATTTCATTATGCAATATTTTAATAAGAAAAAGCAATTGAAAACTCCAGAGACGAAAGTTGAGCTAAATTCAAAGGATAAGCGATCTAAAATCTGAAGAAGAAGCTTTGAAAGCTCTTTGAATTTAGCAGTAAGTACTGTCAAGCATCTGTTCAGTATAATGTTCTGAGGATGCTTTTCTTTTCATGGAAATGGTTTCTTAAAACCTATTGAAAAGACACTCAGGAGCGAGCAGTACAGGAGAATTTTAGAGTCTTGTCTGCTCCCTTCTGCTGAAAGGGTGCAAATCGACCCCACCAAGCTCATTTTTATGCAGGATAATGATCACTGTCACAAATCAAAGTTGATGAAAGAATATTTTGATGAGAAGCAGGTGAGTGTCGTGACATGGCCGCCCCAATCTCCTGACCTCAACCCCATAGAAAACTTATGGAGCATTATAAAGTACAGGCTCTCGAGAAAGCAGTTGAACAACAAAGAGGATTTGATTGTGAATTTCATATCCGAATGAAATTCAATGCTTGGAGATGAGATTTGCCAGAACCTAATCAAGTCAATGCCAAAAAGGGTTGAAAAGGTTATTCAAAATAAAGGAGGACCCATAGATTATTAAATATTTTGAACTATATTACCTATTATAAATAAATTATACCTCTATTATTCTTTATTTAAAGCTGTTCGGTTATGTTTCTATTGATTACTAGTTGCAGGAAATAAGTGAGTCGTTTTTTTTGCACTGGGCTCTTCCCCAAATCTCATTTATATCCAAAATTATAATTATCAATAGAATACCTTAGGGTGAGTAAATTTTTTTTACTAAGTGGTCAGGAAGGGATCTTTATATTAGTAAGATTAAAAATTAGTTTGACCCCAAAAACAATAAATGAAAAAATTTTTAAGTAAAAAAATCAGACGAGTTACTTTTATCAAACAGTACTGTATGTGTATATAAGAATAAACCCATTTGACATTATATATATATATGTGTATGTGTGCGTGTGTGTGTTTGTGTGTGAATGATTTTAAATTAAATGTTATGAACGTTGGAATTGTACTCCATCCATTCTCATCTTACCTGGATATATGAATGATCTGGAGATTGTGTTTTAATAACATTGCAAAATCTTTATGGAGATAAATTGATAAAATTTCTGCTTTGAGAATAAAAAAAAAAATTAATTCAGAGTTGAATATTAATCATATTAAAACATTATACAGTGAAAATTCCAGATGAAAAATTTGTCTAATGCCTCTATGTCAGGCTACAGACTTATTGCTCTATTCTTGTAAAGGCAATCTGAAAGAAGTCAAAATAAAGGCTTACTACAAGAGGGTGGTTCATCTTCCATGTCCCCACAGTCATCATCTCCATCACAATGCCAGGCCCCAGGGATGCAATGATGTTTATTTGAACAATAGAAGTCATCTGAACAGGAAAAACAAAATGCAAAATTAATAAAACTGTACAGCACTTATTTTGATTGACCAGTTACTTAGAATGATTACTTTGTAACTTAGGTAAATGTAAAAAAAACAGTTTTCCTTCCTTAGCTATAGAACACAGTCTGGCCTGCTATTTAACCCATAGCTGGGAGGAAAAGAGATGAATTCAAACATTTCTGAAGGATATTTGCATGTAAGTGAATATAACAAAGTTGATGAGAATTCAAAATTGGTAGTCAGGTTTCTCATTCTCAGCCCTTATTGGTTCCATCATCCACATGTCCATGTTTACAGCACCTCATATTCCTAAGCAGACCCCCATCTAGGTACTGACCAAGCTCAAAAACAGTTTTAGTTGACAATAATGAAAGTTACAGATGACTATAAAAAGTCACTGTTAATTATTTACTAGTAATTTGTTTAATTGATGCCCTGGTTATTGTTTGCATCAAATAAAATACAAATAGGTTATTTCGCCTGTCCTGGTAAAATAGACAAACATTCTTTTAAGCTTATTTTACCAATCCAGGCTATTGTGCCGGCATATATTTTTATTATTATGAAGGCAGGTAATGTTAAAAATAACAACACAACAAAATTATCAGTATCATGTTTATGGGGTGTTGAGATCGTCAGCAAAGTTGAGTGAGCAGTGTAGACAGGGGCTTGAACAATATGGATTCTGTGGTCTGTAACTGTTGTCTACAGTGGGTGCACCCAAAGTGTATTGCCTAGAGAACCATGTCCAAGGAAGAGTTTTGGATTTGCATCCAATAATAGTCTCTGCTGATGGCCTGAAGATCTTTAAATATTCAGAGACATCCATATTTCTTTTAATAATTCATGATAAATAAATGATTTTAACTTGTGTTTTAATAATTGATGGTAGAAAAGATTTTAAATTGTCTTAACTAATGACATTGGAAAAGATTTTAAATTTTCTTAACTATTGACATTGGAAAAGATTTTAAATTGTCTTAACAATTGATGGGGAAAAAGATTTTAAATTGTCTTAACAATTGATGGGGAAAAAGATTTTAAATTGTCTTAACAATTGATGGGGAAAAAGATTTTAAATTGTCTTAACAATTGATGGTGGGAAAGAGTTTAAATTGTCTTAACAATTGACGCTGGAAATAAATTAAACTTTTTGTTAAATTATTGTGTTGTTACTTTTTAACATTACCTGCTTCATAATACTAAAAAAATAAATTTTTTAACAAATCTTTGGAGGCACCTATATATATATATATATATATATATATATATAGATAGATAGATAGATAGATAGATAGATAGGTGGAACACCACTTAAAATTGTAGAAAAAAAATCAATATACTTAAGCAATATCAACAAAAATTACAACGCTTGCCAAGATTGGCTCACACAGAAATTGACTAGTTTTTTGTGCCAAACAGAGGCTCCATATTCATATTTTCACATTAGCATTTATTATCCAATCACCAACGTTATTCCAAACTCTATGCCGGCTTTGAAAAACAGACAACAATATTCTTTGTTGCTCATTACAATTGAAAGCTCACTCGAGAAAATGAATAATAATATTTTCCCTACTAAAAATAGATATTAAAAAATTGGGAAATATATTTATTAACCATTAAACTTCTGAATTTAGTGAAACTAAATTTAGCTTCTTTCAGGCTATTTTTCTTATAAATGTCGTAGTGTAAATTCACAAAATTTATTTTCAGTTTTTTGGTCCAGGGTTGTGCAGTGCTGATTACTCACTACTTTTGCATAATTATCGTGTATGTTCTTGAAAATAGCATCTCATTTTTAAAATATATTATTCAACACAAAAAAGACATTTAAACAAATGAATATTAGCAACAGTAACAGTGCTGATTGCTGGAAATTTACATGCATATATAAAACAACACAAATATGTGACTCTAACATCATGTAGTCACATACAGCCTTTCACTCATACTAACACAAATCATTTCTGTTGTGTTGCCAAAAAAGAAAAACAAAATATTTTTCCCTGGAACTTTGTGAGGAATTTGAAACTCATTTCTTTGTTTCTTTCAACTTGAAAGAAAACAAAGATTGCTTTTATACTCAATAATAAAAATTATTTAAATTTGTAGAGCTGTGTTTAAACATTTTTATTTGCTACAATTTATTTGCTTTTCACATGCTTTTTCCCCTGAATATACACCACATATACTCACGTATCACGTACCTTTTGAAGACCTAATTTTGAAGCTAATTTAAAGGGGGTCGCATCATAGATGAAATATAGAATTAGTATATAAACTGCTGGCCATGGCTATGCTGTTGACCAAACTATATGTCCATTTACTGTAATCAAATTAGCTTCAAAATTAGGCCTTCAAAGGTCATATAATATGTGAGTATATACAGTAGATAGATAATTAACAGACTGTGATAGATAGATCGATAATTAACAGACTGCGATAGATAGATAATTAACAGACTGCGATAGATAGATAGATAATTAACAGACTGCGATAGATAATTAACAGACTGCAATAGATAGATAGATAATTAACAGACTAATTAATAGATAGAACTTTTGAAGACCTAATTTTGAAGCTGATTTTAAAGGGGTCACATCATATACGAGATATAAAATTAGCGTATATAATGCTGGCCCTGGCTACCCTGTTGACCAAACCATATGTCCATTTACTGTAATCAAATTAGCTTCAAAATAAAGTCTTCAAAGGTTGCATGATATGCAAATATATACAATGTACAATATCTCCCTCACCAATATAAGAAAATATCCCAGAGTGGGATTTTCAATAGACTATAACAGAAGCAGGAAAAGAAAAAAAAAAAAAAAAAAGGTAATGCCCAGCTACTTACCAGGGAAGCAAGTTACACTTTGACAAAACATGACATTTTCATCTGAGTGGTCGCCACAATCGTTATCTCCATCGCACAAGAAACGTGAAGAGAGACAAATATTGTTATTAGGACATTTGACTTGTCCTGTCATACATGTGATGTTGTTGGCTGAAGTCAGATGGAAAATATCAAATAAATATAAACAAATTGTGAAAACAGGAATTATGGTAGCATTCATACACTAAAAAACAAAGAAAACTCCTGTGTAAAATTCTATTTAAAATACATTTACAATTGGATCAATTTTTCCTTTACTCTGCTTCCATATACATTAGTGATAGCAATAAAAGAATTACTAATGAATTACCCTCTAACCCAGGGGATTCCCAAATGTTTTTTGCATCATTGCCCATTTTCACATGGAAAAATCATCCACTGCCCACCTGTATTGTAAATATTCAAAAACATACCACAATTGTCTGATAAAAGTTTTTTTGCTGGTTCGTAAACTGACTTGATGATGTAGTAAAAAATACCAAACGGCAGTTAACAAATAACACTGACTTATATTGCAGTTTCTACTACTCTATAAAAGAACAAAGGCAAACTTTACCATTAAAAGTTATATATATATAATTTAGTTTTATGGCTAGAGTTAGCGTTGGAGTGTTGATAAAAATTTAAACGATTTTTGTTCATAATACAAAATTAAAAAAAGAATAAACACTACTGGCAACTAATAAATATTCAGGGAATATTTTTCTGATTGTTTTCTCTTATCCAAAAAAATATTATTTCTTTTGAAGAATTATTTGAATGTTAATAACCCTTCTTAAAACTATAGAAAATACCAAAATGTTCGTTGTTTGCCAGAATATTTAAAGTTATCTAGGAATGTGATTCAGTTACTCGCAATAAATCTGATTTTTTTTTCATACAGTTTCTTTGCATTTCTCCTGTGAATATAAAATCTTATATCGATAAAGAATTTCTGATTGTCTATTTTCTGTTCAGTTTCTCATTGCCCACCCAACAGTTGAAATCATCCACCAGTGAGTGATATCGTCCAGGTTGGGAAACCCTGCTCTAACCCTTATTATCAGATTAGTAAACTGGAATCAAAATAATTAATAATAAAATAAAAAAAAAATTGAAAGTTAAGCAATAAAAAATACTTTAAAATACAGATAAAAATGGTAATTAACAATAAAGAAAGATAAAGTTAGATTATAAAAAAAAATTAAAAAATATAGAATACTCCCATGATGCATCGGAACTAATGTTTTACTGCTAACAGAAATATAAATGAAAACTTTCTTTGTTTTCAACTGCAACAGAAGGCTGACATTTGGACAATCTGTGGACAAAACATGTTGCCACCAACAGATAATCAAAATTTATTTATTTATGCATATGTGTATGTTCTATAAAACATACAATCATTTCTCTGAAATGTATACTGAAGAAATTTATCATTTTTATTTCTATGTTTATTTTGTTTTATCTCATAAGTGATTTTGTTTGTAATATTGTAATCCCACTTTACCTTGTGATGCCATTTTTAATCTCAAAGTTACATATTAAAAAAAACAAAAAAAACTGTCTATATTTTTGAGGTAAGGTATTGTAACTATTTACGTGGTTCAGACTGTTGACCTCATTTTTGTCATATTCACAATGTTTTGGCCGTTGTACACTCCAGCCTTCCTCAGATGATATACATTGGAATTTTGAACCAAGCCCTTTATTTTGTCTACAGGGGTAGATTATTTTAGTTCCATGTGCTATGTCTTTTCTGAATATCTCAGTTATCTCCCTTTAGTAACTCAAGTTTTTTGTTCACCTCTGCTGTGGCCAGGTATTGAACTCACACAACTCTTTGTGCCATGTCACTGGGTTCAATAGATGAAAGCATTGGTTGAAGTAATCCAGTTATTTACAGAAAAAGCACTATGATTCCTTATTTAAGCATGCGGACATTTCTTTCTTTCATTTTAGATCTGATGAAGTCTTCGATGGCGAAATGCGTAATCAAATCTAGTTTCAATGAAAGATTTTCCATTTGTCAAATTTTTTTAAAAACTTTGTCGGGATTCTGTATCCTATTTTAAAAATATAGTTAACACTCGTATTTGAAATAGATGTCCTATTTTTATTTTAAACAGTGTGTATTACATTTATTGGCCGTCATATTTGAGAAATAAAAAAAATATGCTCCTTCCATACATACATACATATATATATATATATATAGGGTGTCCATAAAGTTCGTGTGCACTTTAAAAAATTTATAACTTTATTTGTATTTGCGATAGAAATAATCTGTAAAAACTTTTATAAAGTTTAATGTACCTAGTTTTAAGTATAGTTATTGAATAATTCTTTACCACAAAATTTGCAAGAATTTTTACATAAGTAAAAAAATATTTTCTTTTTTCCAGCATTTTACCCTTTGTATTGCTAATGATGGAGGACATGTGGAAACTTAAATAAAATTTCAATAAAACCTTAAAAAATATAGATTTACTTCTTTCAAATCCTTTTTACAAATTATTTCTATAAGAACTAATATTTTTTATATTTGTTTATAAATACTTATTTATGCCCAGCACCACTGGTAACCAATTCAAATCATCTGACATAAGGAAAACCTTAATTAACACCACCAAAATCCTTTATAAAAACAATTGCAAAAAATGACTACAAATTCTGGAAGCCATCCTAATCAAAAAAACAAAACTCCAATATAAATAAAATAGCATTTAATACTGGCAGAAACATCTTAAAAATATTTAATAAATAATTCTCCAAATAATAAACATCAACACCCTCCTTATCAATAATGAACTAACCCAACAATATTGTCTAATATTATCTATAAAACTAAAACAATAAACAACATATTTCCAAACCAAAACATATGCCATGATGATGGTTGATGATAACTGAAAGTGCTTGGCAAAAAACCATCGACTGGGGTCTTATTCTAACAACTTAGACCCAAATACTAAAAAAACTTGAAAGAAAGGTGTGCTCCTGGGCATGCCCCCTTTTGCTGGAACCAAAGAGCAGAAGGCTGCTTTTTTTTCTCACAAGGAACAAGAACAGCTACATTTTACAAGAGCAAAAGAGTGATAATTCACTCCTTTTGTTGCTCTTAAAACAAAAAACAAAAAAAATGAAGTTGTAAAATTTGAAGGGTTGATGTCTGAATGTGTGCATGTGGAGATATTTTCCCATTACAATGGACTGCTCCTACTTAGAAATATGGCAAGTAGGCGCATTAGAGGAGAATTTGAGTAGTATTTGATTTACTCAAGTATTTCCGTTCTATATATATAAGTATTTAATAAACCTCCTCTCTTTGTTTCCTCTACCTAGTCTTCTGTTTTTTTGATACTCTCTCTAACTACGACCATCCTAATTCTCAGCTATTTTGAACAAAAACAACATTACAACCAAATATCAAACAGATCTCGTACATAGGTTATTTGACATGATCACTCTGGACAAGGATATTGCAGCTTTGTTCACCTGACGAGCCTGGGAACAACAGCAATTAAGAAGTGGTTCCATGCTATACCAAAACTTCTTGGCTATTTTGAACAACATTACAACCAAATATCAAACAGACCTTGTATATAGCTTATGTAAAATTAACATTTTTTGTGCTTGCATAGGATAGACACAAAATTACTTACGGCAATCCTGCTCATCACTCTGGAAACCATCTAGGCAATGGTCCATGCCATCACAAACTCTGTAATGATTTAAACATCGGAAATTCTTGCATTCAAATTCATTTGGTCCACAGGTAGGATGACCTAAAAATTACAAAACAAAGGTTTCCAAGATTTTGTTTTTGGCAAAAGATTTCCCACATTTAAATTCATAGCATCATTATTCAATCATCGACATCTTTTCTCTGGCTTTCTATCTCTTTAAGCTGACTTCCAGCTAAATTCTATGTTTTATCATTAGGTTGATGCAAAAGATGTCAGTATTTATTTGACAGAATCTTTTAATAATATAAAGTCATATCATCCTCAACATCTTTTCCCTGGTTTTCTAGGGCCTAATGTCAACTTCCAGTTAAATTGTATATTTCATCATAAAAGAACAATTACATGTTTAATTCTTTAAGGAATTTTTGTTATTTTGAAATTTTCAGAATGTCTAATCAGACATGAAGGGAAGGCATCATCTTAAGATGATGGATTTTGAAAAAAATGCCAATTATGCATCATATTGGTAACAGGCGGACAGCATTTGTCATGTTGCAGTTGATTTCCTTTCCTAGGAAAACAAGTTATTATCTGTTCAACTGCATCATTCAAACAATCCAATTGCTCACAGCAGCAGTGTGCTATAATACTGCATCCTCTTGTTAAACAATGATGGCTGAAAAGTTCATAGGCTGACTATGAGGGAGTGATGCTAGAGCTGTGAAATCTTGCAAGCATTAATTTCAATGCTTCTTATTAATAACTGCATTGTTTATTTCCAGGTTAACTGACATCTGACTGTTCAAAGAAGACCGTCCAACATGTGGGTCAAAAATGTCCTTAAAAATACTTGGCTGGCAATCAGTATCGCAGTGATGATGACGTCATATCTGTTGTTGATGACTTTTTTGACTAACAGGACTGCTTCACCAATGGGATCCATGCACTCCAACGTCAATAGAAGAAAGGTGTGGACTGCAAGGAGGACTATATAAACTTCATTTGGTTACATTCCATGAAAGCACCTTGGTTAGACTATGAACTTTTCAGCCACATTCGTATTTCTATATTACCACATTATTATTTATATATCTTTATTACATTATTCTTACATTAATATTTCTTTTAGTCCCACCACTATAATGAATGGCCTCAGTTTTTGGGATGCAAAAGTCATTGTGTTTATTGACTATCTTCAAAAGAGCCACACCATCAATGGAGAGTACCATGCCTACTTGCTGACTGTGGCTTTGAACTGATTGATCACCCTCCCTATTCTTCTGATTTGGCCTCATCTATCATCTATTCCCCAACATCAACATGAAAAAACACTTGGCTGGGAATCAGTATCGTAGTGATGATGACATATCTGCTGTTGATGACTTTTTTTGACCAACAGGATGAAAGCTGCTTCACCAATGGAATCCATGCACTCCAACATCAATAGAAGAAGGGTGTGGACTGCAAGGGGGACTATCTTGAAAAATAAATCTTATTTGGTCACATTCCATGAGAGTATCTCATTTAGCCTATGAACTTTTTAGTCAACCCTAATATATACAGCATTTTATATGTGTTGTATAAGAGTAAGTATCATTGCCAACAGTGTGGTTTGAAACTAGATCACCAGAGAGCAACACGGGCGATTCCGTTATTAAGTAAGATCACGTGATCATAAAGGAAGTGAATAAATAGGAAGTAGCGTGATGACTATACGATTAGTGTTCACTCTTCTTGTCTATCCACAATTGCTATACGTTCACTCTCTCTACTAATATACGGATTATGATTCTCTTCTGATCATTATACTATTTAGCGATTACTACTTGAATTAGTATTACTAGCACGGATATTATTGGGAGGTGTTATTACTAGTACCATTATCAATGAAGTCTCAAATATAACAAGGATTTTTGGAATTGATAATGTGTTTTTGCTTGACATAGCAAACGTGACAAGTGAAGCCATCCAACATCACAAAAGTGTGTATCCTGCGTCCCTGATGCATAAAAATATTAGAGGATGCACAGTAACTTTTCCATATGTGCATCCCAGGGGTGCAACTGAAGTTTACCATGCAAAACAATATATTGCACCAAACCACCCAATAACATTTATGAGAGAGAAAAAGGCGAACAGAGTTTCTAACCATTGAACCAAAGCTAAAAAATATATAGATAGGGGAGGTGTTGTATAGAAGTAAATGTCATTTCCAACACTAGATCACCAGTGATACTCACTGGTGATTCCATTATTAAGTAGATAAATAGGAAGTAGCGTGATGACTATATGATTACTGTTCACTCTTCTTGTCTATCCACAATTGCTATACGTTCACTCTCTCTACTAATATACGGATTATGATTCTCTTCTGATCATTATACTATTTAGCGATTACTACTTGAACAAGTATTACTAGTGCAGATATTATTGGGAGGTGTTATTACTAGTACTGGCATCAACGAAGTCTTGAATGTAATGAGCAGTTTTGGAATTGATAATGTGCTTTCGCTTGACATAGCAAACGTGACAAGAGTATTATTATTTTATTAATAATACTATTTGATATTACTACTACTACTACTAGAGGCAATTCAGGTTTTTTGTAGAATTCTTGTTTCCAAAACAGACTCTGAATTTGCTTCCCTGCAGAATCAACAAAAGTTATCGAATAAAGATCCTTAATAACTTCTTGTAAACTTATTGTTTTTTAATGATATAATCAGGAAAACATTAGATTGCTTTGTGTCTAACTTACTGCAGTCTCTTTCATCTGAGTTGTCCCGGCAGTCGTTGTCATAATCACAGCGAAAATAAGGTCTTATACATCGGCCATTGTCACATCGGAACATGGAAGGGTCACATGTGTGCTGTGCTGAAAGTGGAAAAAAATAAAAATATCATAATAATGTACATTATGATTTTCTGTTTCTCAGTCCATAACAATAGACTCACCCATTATTGGGTAATTATTAGAAACCTAAATTCCATACAAGGAAATATAATTCTAATATAACAATTTTAATTCTAATTCTGTGTATAATATATAATATGTAGAGAAATATGTATAATATATATGTATAAATATAGTTTATTATTTGAAAATAAATATGTACAATATATAATATGTATTAAGAAAAATATGACAAACTGGTAAATTTTTTTGCGACATATTTCATCCGTTAGGATTTCATCAGACTGGGCTTTGTTGAAGTTGCCACGTCTACACATGTGCCGCGCAAAACAAGAAACACAGGCAGCTTCAAAATTTTTGAAAGAATATTTTTGAGAGAATTTTTTTTTTTCTTTCAACCTAGCTGAAATCATCTGTATTCTTTTGTCTTTTTGTCTCTGTCATCGCTGACTATCCCACACTGTGACAATATAAAATCTACCAAGAATGGTGATATGCTGTAAGAGCCTGAAAGCAAATTTATTGTGACTGAACTAGCAATCAAGGCACTTTCTGTTGTAGTTTTTGGAGCATTATATACTAGTGACTTAGCCCAAATGACTCGACTCACTTTATAGTCCACCGATAAAAGGTTAACCAATCAGAAGACGTAGAATATTCAATCCGTCATGTATAAAGGCGGCCATTTTGTTTACTCTATCCGAATGTCCAGTGCCAGTTTGTCAGGCGAAGAGGAACAGAAGGAAGAACAACGCTCTGCTACTATACCGGGATATCCACTGCTAACCTGAACTACGCTTCCCTACTGTCTTCGAAATATTCACTGCTAACCTCTGGAATCTATACTCAAAGACGACCATCATCATGAACAACACTTTCCAGAGATTTTTGTCTCAGTGGTTCATTTTCTCTTTTAATCAAAGTCGCATTCCCCATGTCAAAATTGTGATTCGTTTTGTTACATTGAACAACCAATGCATTTTGTGTGTCTTTATTTAAAATGCCCCTTTTGTGTTCATATAAAAAAATATTGGATCAAAAATATTCTTTCAAAAATTATGAAACTACCTGTGTCTCTCATTTCATGTGCATGTGTAAACATGGTAACATCAACAAAGCCCAGTCTGATGAAACGTGTCATGAAAAACCTTTCCAGTTTGTCGTATTTTTCTAAATACTGTTTGTTGATATATAAAATTATACAAAAATATATATCGTTATATCATAATATGTATAGAAAATATTTGAAAATAGTTTATTATTATTTGAAAATAAATATGTATAATTCTTTATATAATTCTAACTGCACAGATTCGGATTGATTTGTATCCACACATGAAATGGAGCTAAAAAAAAAACTGCACAGGTTTGGATCGATTTGCATCAAGATGTGAAAGGGAGCTAAACAATGATGGCACAGATTTGCATCAAGGCATTAAAGTGGTTTAAATACTGACCGCACAGGTTTGGGTGTTCATCCGAACCATCTCCACAATCGTCGTCAATATCACAAATCCATCTTTTATAGATGCATTTGCCATTCATGCAGATAAAGTTTGCGCTGGTGCAATTATTGTTCTTGGGAACACACATCTTATCATCATTTGCAAGAACCAAGCCACTGTTATCGTCACATGAACATTCAGCCTTGCCATCAGGGGCAGGGTGACACCCATGGCTACACCCACCATTAAAAAGTTGGCAAGGATCGTCACTGCCTGAAAAGAGATAGAAATTAAAAAAAAAAAATATTTGAAATATAATTAAGAATAAAATTCTTTATTCACTAATAATAATAATAATAATAATGCTAGAATAATAATAATAATAATGATATAATAAGATATAATAATAAAAATAATAAGATAATAATAATAATAGTAAGTAACAAGAAGAAATACTGTGTTGAGATGTGTTTATTAAAGTGAAAATATATTGAAAGTGTTTGCTGAAAATGTATTTTTTTTATTGGTTTCACCCCAAGCAAGGCAATAAAGCCACTAAGCCACAAGTGGTTACTGGGTGTGGAAGAATTAGAAATGAGAAACATTACTAAGGAGCAAAAACAAAAGAAGAGTAATCAGTAGGTCAATGGATAACAATTGAAATTGCATTTAAATTTTCAAAGATTAAACTTGGCTGCAAAGCATGGAGCTGGAAGCGAGTTCCACAAGCGAGAAGTGCAAGAAAAGAAACAGTTAGCATAGAACTTGCGACTACATCTGGCCAACTCAACTGTAAATTGGTGAGACCTTGTCACTAGCCTAGTACTGCACTTAAATTAAAAAAGTTTAAGTACCATAGTAAAGAGCTCATTTCAAGAATTACCATGAAAATATTTTTAGAAAAGGCACAGGGAACTTTATGGCACTGGAAAAGGAACTGAAGGCAAGATGCCAGATCAGGATGAATAATATTGTGGATTCTTCTTTGGATTTTATTAAGAAGCTCTAGATAAATAGTAGGAGCACAAAACCATATGAGGCAGCAATATTCAAAGCATGGATGAATGGTAGACTTATAAATATGTAAGATAGATTCTGGAGAGAAACATTGCAGATTCCTCTTTGGATTTTATCAAGAATCTCTAAATATATAGCAGGAGAACCGGACCATATGTGGCAGCAATATTCAAAGCATGAATGAACAGCAAACTTGTAATTTGAGCACAACAGTGAACTAATATTTTTAGCAGCTGACCTAACAATGGTTTCAATATAGTGTTTCTACTTCATGTTATCCAAGACAGTGAAATGAATTACTATCCTGGAGGTTAGCATCAGCCATGCTGATGGTAAGCTGAAAGGGGTCTCTTTTACAGAAGAGAATACTACACACAGTATTTATGTGCTGACCCATGTTGGCAGGATATGATACAAGGACAGTTTAATGTGGGGAGCCCTAGTGCATGCACTAGGATCAGTTCCGAAAATAGCCCAGCCCCTGCAACTGTCAGTTGCACTGGCATCAGTATTACTACTGATCCTTTCTATTTAGTGCAAATGTGGTATAAACTTCCATGGGCACCTGTTCTCCAAGACTGGGCAACTTTCAATAATATTTTCAGATGTGCTCTGTCTGCGGGCAAATACACACCTGAGATACACTCTGTCTGAAGACAGAAACACAATAGAAAAAATATAAATTGCCCACCTGAGGGCAGATGCCATACTTTGATCTTAAACTAAATGTTAGTCTAAAGTAAACAGCTGAACTTGGCATATAAATTTGATTGATTTGTTTTTTCCGGCTTATCAACCCTTTTCAGGTTATTTAACTCCAGAAAATATTTTTAGATTGTAAGAATTTTTTTTGAGATAATAATGATTTAATGGTACAAGTCCTTACTAATTAACCCTTAGCTGAGGAGAGAAAAGATGGATTTATACCTAATCAAAATTTGATAAACAATCAAGAAATTATAGGGTGGGTATAAAGTGAGGGATCAATTCTATATTACAATCAACATAAAAACTAACCCCTCACTTTGTGACCACGATAGTTTCTAGACATTTATATTCCATAGCATAAAACACATGTTTGTGTAGCTAATCAGTATTTCATTGATTGATTCATTTTTTACAGTTTATCAACCCTCTGCAGGTTATTTAAAGACAGAAAATATTTTTAGATTGTGAGAATTTTTTTTTTGAGATCATTTAGTGATACAAATTTTACTAATTAGTAATTAACTGGAAGCATTAAAAATGAAAAAAGTGCATTTTTCCTTTTTATTAATTGATTCATTTTTTACAACTTATCAACCATTTGCAAATTATTTAAGCCAGAAAATATTTTTAGATTGTAATGATCTTTTTTTTTTTTTTTTTTTTAATAATAATGATTTAGTGATACAAATCTTACTAATTAACCCATAGCTCAGGGAGAAGAAGTGGATTCATACCTTTCCCAGGGGTATTTGCAAGTAAGTGAATATAACAAACCCAATGGGTATTAGAACTCAGCCCTCTGATTAACAATTCCAAGCCATTATCTATTAAAACATCTGCACATTGAAGCTTACAGCACCTGGTATTACCAAGCAGTCACCCATCCAGCTATTGAACAGTGCTTAACTTTAGGGATTGTACAAGAACCGGTGTTTCAACGTGATGTTGACATAAGTCAACTTGGCATATAAGACCCAGGAGTTATATTTTTTTTCTTCAAATATGACAGGGGTTTTTACTTTTTTTTTTTTTTTAAGGGGGTGGATTGGAAATAAAAGAACTTACATGTTTGCTGTGCTTTAGAAAAAACTTTTATTTCCATTGGTCTTGAGTGAAGATCCTTAATCAAATGCCGCTGGTTGTTTCCAGTATGCTTTTCTGCACGGAATATGCTTCCTATAGAAAAAAAAAAAATAAAATGATGGAGTAGAATATATTTCAAAATCTCACCTTAAAATATTACCTGGAAGAAGAAATAATTTTTAGATAGTAAGAACTTTTTTTTTTTTGAGATAATTATGTGGATATGAAGTGGAGGATCAATTCCGTATTACAATCAATGTGTAAACTGATCCCTCACTTAATGACCTCTGTAGTTTCTATACATTTATATTCTAGAGAATGTAAATAAATCTAAAAGACATGCCAACAAGAAATTATGGGTATATAAATTGGGGGATCAATTCTATAATACAATCAATATATAATCTGATCCCTCACTTTGTGGCCACTGTAGTTTCTATACATTTATATTCTAGAGAATGTAAATAAATCTAAAAGACATGCCGACAAGAAATTATAATGTGAATATGAATTGGGGGATCAATTTTATATTGTAATCAATATATAAATGTCATGGTAGTTTCTATAGATTTATATTACAGAGAATGTAAATAAATCTAAAAGACATGCCTGTGTAGCTAATCAGTATTTCATTGATTCAGTGATTTGTTTTCTCCGGTGTATCAACCCTTTACAGGTAATTTAAAGCCTGAACATATTTTTACATTGTAAGTATTTTTTAGGAGATGATAATGGTTTACTGCTACAAGTCTTACTAATTAACCCATAGCTGGGGGAGAAGATGCGGATTCATATGTAATAACAATTTGATGAACACAAAAAATTATGACATGGATATAAATTGGTGGGGGTCAATTCTATACTGCAATCATTATATAAACCGATCCCTAACTTTATGATCATGGTAGTTTCTATAGATTTATATTACAGAGAATGTAAATAAATCTAAAAGACATGCCTGTGTAGCTAATCAATATTTCATTGACTGATTTGTTTTCTACGGCTTATCAACCCTTTGCAGGTTATTTAAAGCCAGAAAAATATTTTTAGATTATACGAATTTTATTTTTTGTTTTTGAGATTATAATGGTTATAGTGATACAAGTCTTACTAATTAACCCATAGCTGGGGGAGAAGTTGATTTATAATTAATAAGAATTTGATAAACAAACAAGAAATCATATATGTGGATATAAAGATCAATTTTATATTACAATCAATCTATAAACTGATCCCTCACTTTGGGGCCAGGCTAGTTTCTATACATTTTTATTCCAGAGAATGTAATCAGTATTTCATTGATTGATTGATTCGTTTTCTATGGTTTATCAACCCTTTACAGGTTATTTAAAGCAAGAAAATATATTTTTTAGATTGCAAAAAATTTTTTTTTTGGCGGGGGAGGAAGTAATAATGGTTTAGTTTTATAAGTCTTAGTAATTAACCCATAGCTAGTGGGAGAAGAGGTGGATTCATACCTTTCCCAAGAATATTTGCATGTAGGTGAAATAATGAACCCAACTGTAATTGGAACTCTGCTCTCTGATTAAAAATTCTGAGCCATCATCCATTACACCACCCACACATCCAATCTTATAGCACCTGGTATCCCCAAGCTGTCACCTATCTAGGTACTGGCCAGGCTTAACTTTGGTTCCTGTACAATCACCAAAGTTAAGTGTTTCAACATGATATATATATATACATGGTGTATATATATATATATATATATACATGGTATATATATACACACATTAATTTTTTAATATTTTTTATTGTTCAAAATATATATATATATATATATATATATATATATATATATATATACATATATATATGTGTATATATATATGACATTTTTTTTATGTTTATACATTCTTTTTATAGATAGAAATTTTTAAGTAAATGCTCTGTTTATAATAAACAGTATTAAACAACATTTACCGGCCTGAATGTCTGAGAAATTTTCACAGAAAATATTCGTCCTCTGACATGTTCATCATTGGGGAAATGTGTGGGGAAGTCTATGTCTTGAGTTAGATGTGTATGTGTGTAAAAATTCCGATATAAGAAAAGTATATCTGTAAAAAGACTATGAAGAAGAACATTTTTCTTAGCTGACAAGGTTACTTTCTTTTTTTAACCTTTGCCACGCTAATTTCTTTCTAAAATTGTTCCCCCCGACACTGCATATTTTTCTATCTCAGTGTTCATATCTGTCTCAGTCTCCTCATATCTAACCATCTATTTATATCAATCTGTTCATATCTATCTATCTCTTTTAATCTGTTCATATCCATCTATCTCCGTCTCTTGATATCTATCTTTCTCAATCAGTTCATATCTCTCTCTCTATCACAATCTCTTCTTGTCTATCTCTGTCTCTCTGTGAATGTCATGTGTGGAGGAATTAAAAATTGATTTAAATAGAAATATGTTGACCTCATCATTTTTGTCTTCCTTGAAAATACATCGCAACTGAATAATTTCTTTTTTTTTACCTGTTAACATTCAATTTGTTTCTTTTACAGATCGTTTCATTCATTTTGTGGATACCTATAAGAAAGAAAATTACATCTTTACGGCCTCTCTTGACAAAGGCATCATGAAATTCAGACCTGATGGAAGTAAAATGGAGACCATTATTCCGCAGAATAACCGCCAGTTTGGCATTTCAGCAGTAGCAATTGACTGGGTAGCAGGTAATTGACTTTTGGAAGCACATTTTTTTAGGATGTCTCTCTCCCATAACAGTTCGTCTGTTTGTATGTTTCATGTTTAGAAATGGGACGGAAATGTCAAGAATAAAAGTTGATGTGTGTGTATAACTTCGCAGCAACCTTTCTTCATTTTTTTTTGTAAACTAGAGTCTGTGTCTTTTCTAATACTACTTAATAAGTCTGACGTTCTCTAGATTAAAGTTGTCAAACTTATTTCTATGTATGACGAATGTATTTGATAAACTGTTGAGTATAAGACCTTTTTCTTATATTTCTGCAAGTTTCACCAATGTATTGCATCTTTAAAATTTTGTTAGCGAAGGGATTTCGCCATTTTATATCATCAAGTTTATTAATTTACTTTTTGTATGAATGATTCATTGTAATATATACATATATATATATATATATATTATTTATTTAAAAATTATAACATAAGTATGCTATTCTTGCAGTGATGTTATACCATACTTATGTTATAATTTTTAAATAAATATTATTCACTCTACTCTGTATTGAGCACTTTTTTAAAAATAGTGTAATAGTGTTTTTGGTTACTGGAAGTTTATTTCATCTATACCAACCTTGCCTTTGTGTGTGTGTGTGTGTGTGTATATATATATATATATATATATATATATATATATACACACACACACACAAAGTTAGTGTATATATATATATATATATATATATATATTAGGTTGGTGCAAAAATAATGTCGTTTTTGACATTCAACTTTAAAAGAAAAACGACATTATTTTTGCACCAACCTAATATATGACATAATGATGTCAACAAACCAAAATGCCGCAAACACAATGATTTAACCCACCGTTCAGCAAATATGTCAAAACTAATCTCAGTCATTCCCCAATGCTAAATAAGATTTTCGACAAAAGCAATGGAATTATTTTAAGACATTTTAAATGTTTAAATATTTGTATCTATAAAAAGAATGTATAAACATAAAATGTCTTAAAATAATTGTCGGACTTTGTCCATTTCATAATGTGTGACGTCATTTGTTTACATTTGATACGCCATGAGCAGATATGAATGTACGTGAGAAATTCATAGAAGATTGAAGTTCAAATACAGTAAATTTGACCTTGCTAAACGAATGGTCCTCTGTGGTCAAATCAGTTAAAGGCACGTCAAGCTAAATGACGGTTCTGTATAGGATACAGGTTTGAATCTTGTTGAACGACGAATATTTTCTGTGAAAATTTCTCGGACATTCAGGCCAGTAAATGTTGTCTAATACTGTTTATTATAAACAGAGCATAAATATTTGTATCTATAAACACGAAATGTCTTAAAATAATTGTCGGACTTTGTCCATTTCATTATTTGGACTGTTAGCGACATCTGCATTGCCATATTCAGAACACATATGGCAATAAAAATGGCGATAACAATCTGAATAATGTAAATATTACAAGAAGTCACAATACTTCATCTCAGAGATATAGACAGAGATATAGAGAGACATAAACATAGAGGCCGCAGCATAAAATGGCCGAAATGTTGTGTTTAAGAGAAAGAAAATTGTTTTTGACAATGTTAAACAATATTTCAACAGTTGATAATTTAACTCCAACAAATAAATTGTTTTCAGGTGATATGAGATTGGTCATAACTGGTTTCTCTTGTTACTTATGCACCATTAGTTTGATATTAATGGAAATTGGTTGTTGTGAGCACATGTAACTAAAAAGAGGAGAGAAATAATGTTAACTATGCTGACTCTTGTGGTCTTACCTGGGTATGAACTCACCATCCTTGGCTAACTCTCACTCCTCAGCTTAAGCAGTGGCAGTAGCAGGTTTGTCTTGTTTGTTATTATAAGGATTAGAACTATAGAAAGTGTTTGATATCTTGACAAATTTCAGTGAATGTTGGGAAACTGTGATGAGCCTGGTTCATGTGAATGGGACTAGCCTTGTTATTCTTTTTTAGATCTCCCTATGTCACAATGGGGTAGTTTCCTGTGGAGCCGTCCCCTGAGTAGGATAGACCATTCTTGTGTAACTAGTTAATGTAAGTGTCATTCTTGGCCTCTTCTTTGGTTATGATCCAAGCCAAGATTTCTAACCTCCTAAGTTTATTTTTTGGCCCTTTTTTCATCTCGACAGGGTCAGTTTTCCCATGGCTGTATTTAATTTAACCTTCTCTCTCCCTTAGCAAGAAAGCTTCTTGATTTTGTTGGAAGACAGAATACTGCAGCCCTCTCTTATTTCTTTGACGGTTAGAAGGGTAATAATAACATCAGTTATCTTTAGTTTGTGTGTTTTTGTTATATTTTAGTTTGTTTTTGGATATTCATCAACCCCATCACTGCATACCACCATGAAATTTTTTATATATAATTGTATACTTGAGAATTTTTATCTCATGAGGTGTTTAGTAGGTTCCCTGTGTGTGTGTGTTGTATTGTGGTAGATGCAGGATTGAATGAGGACAAACAAGATTTTGTGGTGGATGTGCAAATTGTAATGAATAAATGGGTTGAGAATCTGATTAGCTAAGCTGTAAGATTTTTAGTGTTGACCAGCCTCAACCCATTCCCTCCTTTTAGGCCTTGTGCCACAATTGTTGTAGTCTATCTCTATCTATAAAAGGCATGATGTGTGTGTGTGTGTGTGTGTAATGAATGCATGGCCGCAATTTTCGACGGATTTGAACCAAAATTTACATGTACATGCTCCAAGTTAGTGGGAAGGCCAAGACCAACTTTGCATTTCCCAACTCCCATCGATAGTGGAAATAATCAATTTTTTCATGCTTCTACGGCAGTTTTCATGTAGTTTGTGGCCATTTTCTACTGACCAGAGTGAGAGCCTATAGCTGGCTGTCATGAATAGGCAGGAAGATTCTATTGGCCAGTGTGAGAGCCAACAGCTGACTAACACGAATGTCAATAGCTGCATTCGTCATAAGTGGGAAAAATTTAAATCTGCATGGCACTTTACTCCAATTGGCTCATTTGCTTGCTTAAACTCAACATCGATTCTGATTCTGCAGAACTGGGTTGGGTGTGAAAAAGTATTTGTTGTTAACATTCTTTTTTAAAGCTGATTGTTTTGTGTTCATTTTGTTTAGTTCTTTTTTTGTAACAGATTTAACATTTAGTATAGAGCTTAGAAAAAATTCGCAGTGTGAGATAGGCAAGTAAGGCATGTAGCAACATCAACAAAGAAAGGAAGGGCAAAAATATTTTAAGTCAAGTGATAGTTATTGCTGTAAGAGTTGTACGATTTTTGAATCAAGCACGGGCAACGCCGGGCCATGCTGCTAGTATGCAATAAATCAAAATTTTCCTAGTTGTCTGGTAAAGTGTTTTCACTCAGTTTATTGAGCAACAGCTTGTTTTATCATAAATTATATCACTTTTTTTTTGTTTAACTTGGAAAGGCAAGAATACAGCTCTTCCCTGCCAGCTGTGAGTTAAACAGTAAGGTAGACAGGACTATTTGGCTTTGCGTCACAGCTAGCCTAGAATTCTGAATTTCAAATCGCGGATAATGCAAATCATACCACTATCTTTCATAAGAAATGGCAATTCACTGTGGAGAATTATGATTGCCTATGTCTTGAATAGACAGGGGATTTAAAAATAGCTATATATAAAAGCATTATTAATCAGAGTACTTTTAAAAATTTGTTGCAATTGATTTTACAAATAAATAAATACCATATGTACTTGTGTAACACGCATTCTTGAGTATCGTGTTACCCCTAAATTTTAACTTATAAAAAATGATTTTATCATGTACCTTGTGTATAATGCGAGTTCCTTTTTTGAGAGACCAAATTACAATAGACTAACCACTTTTTCTGTACCCCTTTATCCTATCTCCTTGTTAAATAAGTTCAAAAAGTAAAAGAGAATGATAAAAGTATCATTAGTAACGCTATACTTGCTGCGTAAATGTGTACAGCCATAAATAACCAAACGAGAAACAGCTAAACATCTTATAAGCATAAATAATAGACAAAAATGCATATTCGCTATGTTTGTATTTTATAATACGATACTAATATGTGACTATTACATCCATTAGTATTGGATACAGTTAAGTATAACATAAATTTTATCAAAATCATGTTTATTTTAAATACAGCTGTACTTTTTGACTACAGTAAATAGATATATAGTTTGGTCAATGGTGTAGCCAGGGCCAGCAATACATATGATCATTTTATATATCTCAGGTATGATGTGACCTTCTTAAAATCAACTTCAAAATTAAGTCTTCAAAAGTTGCATATGCTAGTATATACAGTATGTGATATTAAGTAAAATGAAACAGTGATAATAATTACTTACGTATGCGCCAATCAGACCAGTAAATGTAGTTACCAAATACAGTAACAGAGAAAGGTTGCACGGATACATCAACAATCACCTCTCGATAATTCCCATCAAGATTGCTTCTTTCAATTCTATTGCTGGAAATTCAAAGAACGATAAAGTTTACAAGATTTTGAATTTGAAAATACATAAAAAAAAGTTGCCCGGAGGCATGTCCCCAGTGATGTGCCAGGGATTCACTGTGAGTTTCAGGGTTTATGTATGCAGAGATGTTGATAGGCATGCACCCTGTGTCCCTGAGACATAAAAATCTGAAAAGATACAACTAAAGTTTCCCAAGAAAAGCAAGACATATCCTTTCAAATACTTTAATAATAGTTGTTCTTTCATTTCCTTCACTTACTCTTTCTTTCTTTCATTGGGCGGGGTGGCCATCTTTCATTGGGCTGGGTGGCCATCTTTCATTGGGCTGGGTGGCCATCTTTCATTGGGTGGAGTGGCCATCTTTCATTGGGTGGGGTGGTCATCTTTCATTGGGCGGGGTAGCCATCTTTCATTGGGTGGGGTGGCCATCTTTCATTGGGCGGGGTGTGATGCATGGGTTGTATGAAACAGACATCAATGTTGTTTTACCAGAAATTTTCTTGTTTTTTTTTAATTTATTTGACAAGCCTGAATTTATTGAAATTTGCTGACTTGCTTTAAATATATTTTTTTTTGTTTTAAATTTATTGATACAATTGAAAAGAACATTAAAGAAAATAATAATGTTCTTGTAGCGAATCACCTCCTGATCCATTCATGATAAGTAGTCTTGGGTAATTGTCTAGTAATAAAAAATACAGTAATACCTTGTCTCAAGTCATTTCAAGTTATCATTTTTGAAGATACATCGGTTTTTCTTAAATATGGAAAAATAAAACTCGGCTTTTACTTGAGTTTACATCAGCTGTGAAATATTAAAAATGTCAAAATACTAAAATAACAATAAACACATAAAATTATATTCAAATAAATTTTAAAATATTATATATATATATTAATTATTATATATATATATATATATATATATTATTATATATATATATATACTGTTGTTTTGTTTTTGATGATTCTATTATATATATATATATATATATATATATATGTATGTATATATAATAGAATCATCAAAAACAAAATTAAAATAATAAAGTATGTTCAGCAGATATTCATATTTCAAATTCCTGCCAACAGGTAGCACTCATGTATTTTTTTCCACTCCAACACTGATTTTGAATTCAGACTGGTTTACATTTGTCCACTGCCATTTCCATCCTTTCAATTATATTTCAATTGTGATTTAGAATACATTTTTGCCTATGGCTCCAAAGAAAAGTCCCAGTACAAGTGCTAATGCCAAGCATAAAGTTATATCGCTGGAAATTATAATGTGGAAATTAATTATTCTATTCAGATAACGTGGAAATTAATTATTCTATTCAGAATACAGTACATACATATTGTAAATACCGGGCAATGGGGAGTGCTTATTTGTGGTTTATAGTGTGGTCATTTCGACTTAAGTCATTTTTCGACCTAAGTCGTAACCTCTGTGTGAGGTACTATTGGTGTAATTTATCTAGCTGAGTACTAAATACTATTATCATGATTGACTTTATCAAGTTTAGTGTTGTGCCTGGCCAACAACAGTTCAGTCAATTTAAAAACTTTGTTTTGTTGTAATTCAAAAAAAAAATATAATTTCTTAATTGAATTGTGATTAAGTGTAAATTCTGTTTTTGTTTTGAATTTTATTAATTTAGTTAAAATGTTGTTCTGTCAATTTAAGTGATTGAGCATAATTAAAATTGTTCTTTGAGACAATGATAAAGAAAAAAAATAACAGTCTACAGCCCTGAAATTTTAACACAAAAATTTATTAAACATATTTTGAGCGCCTTGATAAAATTCAAAGAAGAATCAGAAATATTATTGGTCCTTACTTGGCATCGGTCAATTTCCCACCACTGTAAAGTTGCCTCCCTGGGCCTTTTCTATAAATACTACTATGATAATTATTTGGATAAGCTCTTCGATATGGTATGTAGACTTTACGAATATAAGTGCAGTCTACATTGGTCATGAAGTCTTATCAGTTTATAGCTTAGCTGGCGAGACATAACAGTTTCTTTTTTTTGTAGAGTGGTAGTTGTGTCATGGATGACTGGGGGTGGGGTGAGACGGCTGCTGAAGAGTTTTCTTCTTTCATTGCTTTCAATGGGCTATTTCTTCTATGTGCCATGTCCCTTCAGGATGTGAATGAAAATGTTTTTTGTGAGATCTCTCCTAATCCCTGGTCTGCTTGTGTAAAAGCATTATTGATTTTTCACCAGTTCATCTTTCGTCTTCTTTTCGTTGATGATTTAATCTACTCATAGAAGCAGATGTTATCTTCCGAAATTCTATAAATTTCATAAATTCTATAAATGTTATCTTGTGAAATTCTATAAATTTCTGAAACATGGACCTGACCTAAGTTCATAAAACTGTAATATTAAATGTAAATAGGAAGAGGGCTTTATATACAAAGTTGAGGTATCTGGTAGGCTAATATTTACCCAGATGCCATAGACTACCAGGACTTGTTCCTAGCCTAACTCCATAATACTATAATATTAAATGTAAATAGGAAGAGGGCTTTATATACAAAGTTGAGGTATCTGGTAGGCTAATATTTACCCAGATGCCATAGACTACCAGGACTTGTTCCTAGCCTAACTCCATAATACTATAATATTAAATGTAAATAGGAAGAGGGCTTTATATACAAAGTTGAGGTATCTGGTAGGCTAATATTTACCCAGATGCCATAGACTACCAAGACTTGTTCCTAGCCTAACTCCATCATACTATAATATTAAATGTAAATAGGAAGAGGGCTTTATATACAAAGTTGAGGTATCTGGTAGGCTAATATTTACCCAGATGCCATAGACTACCAGGACTTGTTCCTAGTCTAACTCCATAATACTATAATATTAAATGTAAAACAGGAAGAGGGCTTTATATACAAAGTTGAGGTATCTGGTAGGCTAATATTTACCCAGATGCCATAGACTACCAGGACTTGTTCCTAGCCTAACTCCATAATACTATAATATTAAATGTAAATAGGAAGAGGGCTTTATATACAAAGTTGAGGTATCTGGTAGGCTAATGTTTATCCTGATGCCATAGACTACCAGGACTTGTCCTTAAATAGGAAGAGACCTTTGTATGAAAAGCTGAGTCATCTGCTACCTACCTGATTCCAAAATGCTACAAATTATTCAATAATCATAATAATTCATTGCAGAACTTCAAATGTTAGAAAGGTCTGAAAATCCTCCAGCCATAATTTAGTGATTAAAAACAACAAGAATGAAGATACATGACTGAACAATGTCTGTCATAATCAGAATACACTTACAGCTTGCTGTCAGCCCAGAAAAGTTTTTCATCTTGATAGTCAATTGCAAGACCAGTTGGCCAGCCCAGACCACTGGTAACAATTGCTGTCCGTTGGTTGCCAGCCATTGTCGCACGTTCGATCTTTCCTTGGCTGTTCAGTGCCGTCCAGTACATGTACCTGTGAGAGATTCATAAGGAGAAGGAATTTTAATTCAAATTAACAAAATGAGATTATGCCAAAGAGATTATTCAAAAAGATTGGATGATTTGAGACTAACAGAGGCAGTTATCCTTTCAATTTTACAAAGTTTATGTCCAAAATCTATGTAGGTATATATGTATCTATTTGTAAAGAATCAATTTTGAAAAAAAATTTCTAATCCATGTAGAAATTTTTCGTTTTATTCATATTATCCTTTTAAAAATTTAAAAATAATCGTCTTTAAATTAAAAATTTTTCAATTTTATTTCAAAATTAGAATTTAATTTAAAAGTAAAAGATAATTCTCATTTGTCTTTATTCATATTGTCCTTTTACAGATATATATTTTAAATACACTCAAAATTTTACATAACACGTGTGTGTGTGTGTGTGTATATATATATATATATATATATATATATATATTAGTATTTAGTATTAGGTTGGTGCAAAAATAATGACGGTTTTTGACGTATTTTTTAACGTCATTATTTTTGCACCAACCTAGTCGTAATATTCTTATAAGTATAAGAAATTATACTTGTTTGAAAAAACCTTTGTTGCCTTGATTTGTGAATAATCAAACCAATACTCAAGGGGAAAAAAAAAAAGGTATAAAAAGAGCCAAGAACATGTAGGTCAGCCAAAAATAATTGTCTAGCATGCATGTCCAAAGTCCAAGGAAAAAACCCCGATACAAGTAAGCAAAATAACTAAATAAAGTGCTCAATACAGAGAGTAGAGCAGACCTAGTTAAACCTAGAGAGCCAGACAAACCTACCAAGGTTTCACCTAAGCGAATCGTCAGAGAAGGCTGGCTCTAGGTTTAACTAACTAACTATATATACATATATATATATATGTGTGTGTGTGTGTGTACAGGTAGAAGGAGAATTTCTTTGTTCTCTATCTCTCATGGAGGGGGGGGGCGGTTGAGAGTAAAAACTTTTTTCCATTTTATACTCACTAGAAGGTTATTTATACAGATTTTTTTTTAGTAATAAATTTATTTTAATTGTGGCTCCTTATTTACACCCCCTCCCTTTTGCTTTTTTGATTGTTGTCGTTCTGACGACTCTTTCTGAAGAAGTGTTCTTTTAAAAGAATGCATTCAATCATTTTCAAAGCCATATTTAGATTCTGTTGGATAAAATTTTTGTTTAAATAAACATATCCGCTGAAAAAGACAGGAGTGTACAACGGCCAGAACATCATGAATATGGCCATAAAGATGATAATAATAGTCTGCATGATGTAAATAGATAAATATATTTGAAACACAATTCTATGTCTTCAGCTACAGATAAAATGTGTTGTTAGGATTTCTATTACAAAATGTATTGCCAGTTATTTTGCTTTAAAAATGTATTTTTATATCTTCATAGTGTTCATTTGTTTTTGTTTGAAGGATTCATTATTTGCCCATAGTTGGGACCCTAACAGTTGCTACCACCCCGGGTTAGTGAGGATCTGAGAACAACAGCAATGATCCCCAAAACCTCCAATCTCCCGATCTGAGGCCTTGTTGCCAGATATAATTTATCACCATACCCAGCACTCTTACTAATGGAATATGAAGGGGAGCGGATAATTCACCCTCATATACTGACCCTGTTGTTGCCTGCCAATTGACTGAGCAATGAAATGCTGTGCACAGCTAGTTGCTCGTTATCCCATTTAAAATTTTTTAAAATGCATTTGACCAACATTTAACGCCATTTTGCATTTCTATCATTCCTGGTTATCTCCCTTATATTGGGACGCTTTTAAAAAAAAGACAAACCCAAAACACACCATAGCTACAACAGATAATTTTAATATTTTAAAACACTTATAACAAAGCATGTTCATGGTTCATGCGTGTTTACAAAAATTACCATCACAATGATTACAGTTACATTAAGTTTGTCTTCACAATTCAGCCTTGAATATAATCTTGGCAGGGATCGAAAGTACTTGGGTTAACAAAAACTACGCTGCCTTGATGAATTTCAACTTAACATCAAGAAGCTAACTAGAGAACTAGAAAAAATTATTATAAAAATAATAGACATAATATGCATATATTATCCAATGAACTATATTGTAAAAAAAGAATTTGTGGATTTACCATATTACAAAATTTATATAAAAATTCTCACTTGAAATTTTGAACTTTAGCATTGTGACTCGCACGTTCTGAGATTGTACAACCGTCAATAAATAGCACATTCTTAAAAAAAACATCTTTCGGTCTACAAACAATTTTTTGTCTTCAAGTTTTAACTTTAAAGGAAAAAATTACAACCTGACAATGAAGGAACGATTCTTCAAAAGTACTTGCTTAACTTAAAAAAATATACACTAGAAACATCTGACAACAGTTTTATAAATGAGGATCACATCATTCAATGGATTAACAGCATTTTAATGTTCTACTAGCGAAGTGATTTCGCCATTAATCACATTAATATTGCTGATTGATTCTATGTATGATTATATATATATATATATAAATAATAAGTAAAGGCAATCTTTAAAAATCCCTTGAGCTCTCTTTGTTCTCCTTGAAATTATGCCTACTAATTAGTATTTTATATATATATATATATATATAAAATTGTGTATTTAGGCAGCATTAAAGATGACTGACAAGGTACTGTGGTTAAGTTTTTTATTTAATATATATATATATAGGAAATGGATTAAATTTAACATTTTTTACATGTTATTTTTTATAGATACACTAGAAAATTTGAACAATTTTTATGTTATTTTTCATAAATCCACTTATTTAAGTAAATGGTCTGTTCTTTAATTAAGCAGTATTAATTACATTTACCAGCCTGAAAGTTTGAGAAATTTTGTAGAAAATATGCACTTTCTGGCAGGAATGGGACCTCCATCTTATGAGGGACCTCCATTAAGCCTGGTATTAATAACCACTCTGCCATAGAGAACTATCGTTTAAGCAAAGCTTGGATTAATGCTTTAACACATATTTTCTACAAAATTTCACAAACATTCAGGCCAGTATATATAATTAATATGGTTTAATTAAAGAACAGAACATTTTAAAAAATAATGTATAAACAGTATACATACATATATATATATATATATATATATATATATATATATATATATATATATATCAAATATGTTGTGCAGTTCAATTTATATTACAATGAATCATTCATACAGAAAGTAGATTAGTAAAGTTAATGATATAAAAGTTGAAAGTACTAGCAAATTTAAAAAAAAGACCATATACAGCTTGTAGTTATGAAAAACAAGGATCATAACATTCATCGAGTGATTTGTAGGTTAATGTATCTTTAAAATTTTGTTTGCGAAAGGATTTCGCCATTTTATATTATTAACTTTACTAATGTACTTTTTGTATGAATGATTCATTGTAATATATATATATATATATATGCGTGTCTGTGTAAATTATTTTCAGGCAGAGTGTATCTGTGTAAAGAAACAAAATGAATAAAAAGACAAGAGGAAAATTATTCTTAGCAGTCACATTTCAATCTGATCATAATTTAATATTCATTTATTAAAAAAAAAGAAAAATTCTTGAACATTACTCACTCACTTTTATTTTGCCAGACTTTGAATTATGGCACTTTGAGTCTTCCACATATTTTGACTGAACTTTCAACTACCCGACGAATATCCATGAACGTTTTCAAATTTAAAAGACTTGATAAATCAATGACATTCTTGCTCTTGTATATAAACATGTGCAACAAAATAATCTTAAAATTCGCCTTGATAAAGTCCCTCAGAGGACAAAATGGCTAAGAATAGTTTTTTCCACTTGTCTTATATATGATAAAATATAGTTTTATAGTATACTATATTTGTGGGTTAAAGTGCTCAATATAGATAGAGATAGAATGCAATCGTCAGGTCATATGCATTTAGCATGAAATGGACTGTCACCTCTGGGTGTTGACTTCAGTGTCCACTTATATATATATATATATATATATATATATATATATATATAAATCAACTGTATATTGCCTGCAACAACAGTACTTCTCTTTTGAACATGGCTCAGCATTTTGATCAGCAATCTACTATGAAGATCTAATCTGAATGGAAGTATTTATAGAAAAGGAGAGAAAGTGATTGATGTTGAGACACCAGATCAGGACCAATTATATATATATATTTATATTACATGAATCATTCACACAGAAAACAGATATAGAAGTTAATGATATAAATGCCGACATACATCTTCGCAAACAAATTTAATAAAGTACATTAACCCCGAACCTGTAGATGAATGTTATGATCCCTGTTTATAAATTCTAGTTGCATAAGGTCTTTTTTTCAGTTTTTTATAAGTTTTCGTCTGTTCATAGACATCTTCAGGTATGGAAATAGATTTGTTCCTGTTTTTTACTTTTCAGTAATAACAGGACAACGAAAATATAGATGTAATCCGAAATATGTTTTAAGAAATGTGTTATTGTTAATTGTAAGAAATTTTTTGGAGCGTGCAGTCGCAACGCTGAGGTTGAATTTTTAAATTTTAAGATTGTGCATTTTTGTACTAATATGGTAATAGGAGAATTCTTTTGTACTGGTAGGTTATATATATATATATATATATATATATATATATATGTATGTATTAATGATAGGGTAAAGAATATGTAGGAAACAGATCTTAATCTAACACATTTCACTTTATTAAATCTTCGTCAGAGATCAATATAGAAATGATAAAAAATGATAAAAAGCAAAGAGACACAGATTAAAGGTATGTTATGTTTGCCTATTTCTTATTGTTTAGATACGTGTCATGTGTATTGAAGTAACAGATAATATTTAAATATGTGTGGCAAACATTCTTGATGCTAAAGTTTGTAAAAGTTAGTAAGATGCAGTAGGATGTTTTGATTGGATACATGTCATGTGTAAGGAAGTAACAGATAATATTGAAATAAGTTTAAGAAAACATTCTGGATGTTAAAGTAATTAAAGACGCTGCAGGATATTTTGAACAATTTTTCATTAAAACATGCCTATTTTGCATATATATTGAAATGGGTTCATGTCTCAGTAAAAGTAAGGTTTTTGGATGCTGATAATCAATGCAGACTGAGGTTGTTTATGGGGAACAGAAGCAAGAATGAATAATAAAAAAATTACCCTTTGCATGGATGTAAAGCAATTGCACGTGCAATATTTACATGCGCCAATGTGACTTTGTGTGTAAATTCAAAGTTCATCGCAACAATCTTCTTATATGCAGCATCTATAAAGTAGATCTTCTTGCCAAGCCAATCTACAGCAAGTCCAATTGCTGAACGGACATAGTCATCAGAGCCTTTAACAAAAGAAAAGTAAAGATTTTCCATTAATACACATGAAAGATTACAATACATACATATAATTAACGAGCAAAAAGTTAACAAACAATGCATTAAAATAACTATAAATACAGGTCAGTGCCATTAAGCTGTGCACCAATAAACCACAATGTCACTTAAGCTTCACATGCACAATGGACCCCCAAATTTTTTGCCATGTTTATATTAGAATCATAATCATCAGTGGATCCCAATTTGAAACAAATTCAAACTTGATTGTGACACTTTTTAAGTCTGATATTTTTCTGTATAATCTTTTATTTTAATAAATTCATTGAGTTTTAATACCTTCAAGTATATCCATATTTTCCCAGGCATTTACTATTGTTTAGGCTTTGGCATTTCACACTCCCGATTGTGTAGTGGTTTGGATTAGCACTTCATGTACATTTTGAGTGTGAAATATGCAGCTTACAAGCTTTATCCTAACTTAAAAATTTCACATATTTATTCAACAGGATTTGCTTTAATATCAGTAATATGCATTTCCAAACAATTTATATAATCTGCTGAGAAGAGCCATTTTACGTACATGTAAATTTATTAAAAATGTTTCGTATTAATTTCATAAAAGTTGTATTGTATCATTACGTTGCACAGAAACCTGTGCTTATATGTAGATGTTACTACATTGTATTGTCATATTATTTTTATTAATACATTACAATACAATGGAATGCTTTTATTCAAAATCTTAATAAAACTATAAAAAAATTAATTTTATTTTTTTTCTTGTTAAAATCTTGTGCGTACAATATTTCCGCCATCTTTTGTTGTCATCGATGATGGATCTACTGAAATGGCACTTTATAATTGGAATCATTTCAGGCCATCGTCTTTCAAATTTATTCACATTGGTGCAGATTTTTATGTGAAATTAAAAGATAGTTTTAATAAATGTTTTTCAAAACTGCCAACATTCAACTCTTAGTATTGAATATGCATTTTGCATGCTTAGCTACTGTCTCATGGACTTGACGAGCTTTGCTTTGGTGGTGGTCTAAGCTGGTAATCCTGACATCACAGCTCACTTAGGATCTAAACCACAGACCATCTAAATTGCGGATAGAAGTTTTGGACCCCAACTTCCGCGGTTTATTGGTGCCAACCTTTAGTCACATTTGGATCCACAATTATTTCTACTTAATAGCCTCTAAGATAATTTGAAATACAATCATTACTGTTCACTCAATAACTTAAGTATAATAGAATAGACCTTGTTACCCATAATGCACCAATGACCAGCATATATAAATAGATGAACACAACACACACGGCATAAAGATCGCATTCAGGCATGAAACAGATTGTCACCGCTTGCTGTTGACCTCAGTGACTACTTTTATATTTACATACACTATCCCTGATATTGAACATATGTACACATAAATATAGTATAAGATAAAACTAAATTTTTATCTCATATATATATATATGTACACACAGAGAGCCTGCCAAAAAATGTATACACACTTCTGGAAAGGAAGAACTTGTTATAGATATTGTAATACTAAATTTATTCAAACATCATGAGAATAATACAAGTAACCTTTGGACTCTACAATTGCAAGAGATGCTCAAAATTTGGCCTTTAGCTTCCAGACATTTATTATTACAGCGAACTACTGCTTGAGCAACATTGTCCAATGTGTCCAGTGGGATTGCTGCATATGCATTTTCAATTTTTTGTCTAAGGGCCACCAATGTTAATCCGTCTGTGTTATCGCAATTTGATAAACCTAAGAAAGACAAGTTTTTCCTTTACTGAAGTGTGTATATTTTGTTTTTGGTAAAAACAATCCATTGCTAGTTCAGCTGATAAGAAAGTTGTCTCACTGTAATGTGCCAGACAATTATTCTCTCTGGAATCTGTGTCTACCATTCATCCATACTTAGAATATTGCTGCCACACATGGTCTGGTGCTCCTGCTATATATTTAGAGATTCTTGATAAAATCCAAAGAGGAATCTACAATGTTTCTCTCCAAAATCTAACTTACATATTCATAAGTCTACCATTCATCCATACTTAGAATATTGCTGCCACACATGGTCCAGTGCTTCTGCTATATATTTAGACATTCTTGATAAAATCCAAAGAGGAATCTACAATGTTTCTTTCCAGAATCTATCTTACATATTTATAAGTCTTCCCATCCATTTATGCTTTGAATATTGCTGCCACATATGGTCCGATGCTCCTGCTATATATTTAGTGATTCTTGATAAAATCTAAAGAGGAATCTGTAATGTTTCTCTCCAGAATCTATCTTACATATTTATAAGTCTACCATTCATCCATACTTAGAATATTGCTGCCACACATGGTCTGGTGCTCCTGCTATATATCTAAAGATCCTTGATAAAATTCAAAGAAGAACCAGCAATATTATTGGTCCTAATCTGGTGTCTCAGCTTCCGTTACTCTCTTACCTTTTCTATAAATACTTCCAAGGCAACAGTTTGGATGAGATCTTCACTATGGTCCCTAGAATTTATGAATTTAAGCACAGCACTAGATGTGGTATGAGGTCTCACCAATATATATTTAAGTTGGCTAGATGTAACCATAAATTCTATGCTGACAGTTTCTTTTCTCACACTTCTCTTACAACTCCATGACAATTTTAATCTGAAAAAAATTTAAATGCAAGGTTAATCATTATCTACTGTCTTCCTGGTTACACTTCTTTAGTTCTCACTCCTTAGTGAAGTTTCTGTTTTCTAATATTTCCACACACAATACCTTGTGGCTTAGTGGCTTTATTGCCTTGCTTAAAGTTAAGTCAATTTTAAAAAAAAATGTAATAAACATAACCTTCTTGCAATATTGCATAATACCCAAAATTTATTCTAAAATTTTGTAAAATCTAATGAATGTGACTTTGCAATATTGCATAATCCTAAATTTTTTTTTTAAGCATTTTATCCCAAGCAAGGCAAAAGTGCCACTAGCACACAAGGGGTTACCGAGAATAAAAGCAATAGTAAAGATGTTTGATAGAGAAAATGATGAAAAGAAGGATGGGGAATTAGATCAAGGCATTTTAAATTTTGTAAAATGTAATAAGCGTGATTTTCTGAGCATGTTAAATATCATCTGGATATTCATTTCACAAGATGGTATTATTAAAAAAAAGATGTCTTAATGTAATTAAAATGGTATTCTTTTAAAATTCAACCCTCACCGACCAAATTTTATTAAATTCAAAATATTGAACCAAAATCTGAAAATAAATAAGTTGTAAATTATTATTAAGGATAACTTGTATTCACCCAAATAATATAATATATAAAGTTCAAATTTTGTGTGTGTGTCTAAAACTCTGATAATTATTGACACCAGTAGAAATCTTGGAAGCTTCATGGTTCTTTTGATGAATCATAATTCTTAAGTTAATGATTGAAATTCCTTGTGAGTTATAGAACTATAAAATATCCAAAGAAATTCCTCTATTGCATTTTTAAATATTTGGGTTTAACAACTTCACTAAAATATTGCAAAATAACAATCACAAGTATGAATGCAGGTGATTATTTAATGAATTTCAAGGAAGCAGATGTTAAATATATGACAGCATTATCTTCCGAGGCTTTCTAATCATTACACTCCACAGAAGTGCTCTAAACTGAATTTCTATATAAAACTCAAACTTTATGTTTCTGAATGATTGTCCTTAATGGTTAAATATATAACATTAGATGTGTGTGTGTGTAAATATTGAGGTTTTATCAATGTTGATTTTTGTGGAAATCTGGGCAAAAAGTGGATCACAGAGCTTATCCAGCTTCATGCATAGTTTCAGAAAACCTGAACTTCTAATTGATCAATAAACACAGAAGTGGGCGTTGCAATCCACCCACGTACAAGTCTTTTTCCAGTATATGAACAAATCAAATTTTCCCGCCCAAAATTAGAAATGCTTCCAGGAGCCGGTAATGTGATTATTAATACCAGACACAAGTTCGTTCTTCCTCTACTCTCTCTTGTGATTTAATTTGCTTATGAAAATGTAGCCATTAAAGAAATCACATTTGAACCCCTTACAGGTGGACACTATGAAAACATATTCACACAGACACACATATACACGTACGTATGAAACTTCAAACTTCATTATTAACATTACAAACTAACATATTACGAATATTTGAATACAAGCAATGGAAACTTAACTACAAACATTACAGAACATTAAAAGTATCAAATATATTACGAATATTATTATTATTATTATTATGGAACATTCACTCCTTCAACTTTTCAAAAGCTAAAAGTTTACTCAACATTTTCTCAGCTTTACAGAATTCTTTCAACTTTCTCACAGTGAACATTTTGAGTGGCAAGTTCATTCAACTTTTTATGAGCTCAGATAAAAATATTTCATTAATAAATACTTTAATTCCAGTCAAAAAGAAGTAACTCCGATGCATGTACATCATTACAGACATAAATATAAATATGAATATTGTTGATTATAAAACCATTTTGTGTTTCTTCTTGTTGCTTTTGCGTTTGCTTACACATTCGTAAAGTAAAAAATGGACAAGTTAAACTATGACTTCCAATAAAATCAGTTTTGGCTTTTATATCCAGCATTTTATATCTTGCCCGACATAATTTGCTTTTGCTTAACCAAGATAACAAATGTGAATATTCAACTTTAAAAATACAATTTTTTTCATTTGCAATAAGATTTTACATTCAGACAAAACTATTTTCTGTCCTGAAAAGGGTAATTACCTCAGTATTTAGATCACAGTTTAGGACTAAGAGGAAATAAGTAACGTATAAAGGGAAGTAACCAATGTTGGTATATTTTTGATATTTTCTGACAGTTTTAATTACAACAATTTAGCTAATTATTTTTGTAATTGAATTCATCCCATGCAAGGTGGTAAAGCCACTAAGACACAAGGGGTTACTCGGTGGGAAAGAATTAGACAACAGAAGCATTATTGAGGAGTGAGAACAATAGAAGAGTAATCAGGAAAACAGAAGATAATGATTGACATTGCATTTAAATTTTTGAAGATCAAATGAGTCTGGAAAGCAAGAACCCAGAGTAGAGTTCCAAAAGCAATAAGTGCAAGAGAAGAAACTGTCAGCATAGAACTTACGGTTTCATAAAGTCTAGATACCATAGTGAAGAGCTCATTCATACAATTACCATGAAAGTATTTATAGAAAAAGCACAGTGAAGTAATTTTATGGTGTTGGGAAAGTGACTGAAGCCGAGATGCCATGTCAGGTCCTGTAATATTGTTGATTTGTCTTTGGATTTTATGAAGAATCTTTAAATATAAAGCAAGAGCACTAGTCCATATGTGGCAGCAATATTCAAGGCATAGCGGACAGAAAACTTTCAAAGAAACAAATGGTATGACTGCTATTAGGTTGGTGCAAAAATAATGTCGCTTTCTCACATATGTTACTTTTATATATGATTTCTGAATTAATTCATTGATATATATAGCCATGTTATATATCATTTTGAAGCGCGTTTTTCGCTCTATCGAATCATGTTATTCATTACCTTTCTCAATCTCTTCATTCATTTTTTAGCAGGCTTTTCGACAGCATGGACAAAATTCAAATCTGCACGATTTTCTTGTTCCAGTTCAAACTAGGCCGAAAAGCTGCTGAGACAGCTCATGATATCAATGATGCGTTTGGCCCAGGAACCACTAACGAACGTGTGGCACAACGGTGGTTCAAGAAATTTCGCAATGGTGACGAGAGCCTCGAAGATGAAGACGGTCGCGGCCGGCCGACTGCGGTTGATAACGAACATTTGAAAGCCTTAATTGAAGCCGATCCTCGTAAAACCACACGAGAAGTTGCTGTTGAACTCGAGGTCGACCACTCGACAGTCATTCACCATTTAAAGCAAATAGGGAAGTCAAAAAAGTTGGATAAATGGGTACCGCATGAATTGAATGATAATCAAAAAAATCGTCGTTTTGAGGTGTCTTCTACGCTCCTTCTGCGCAACCAAAACGACCCATTTCTCGAACGGATTGTGACGTGTGATGAGAAGTGGATCCTCTACGACAACCGGCGACGTTCGGCACAGTGGTTGGATGCTGGAGAAGCTCCACAACACTTCCCGAAGCCGAAATTGCACCAAAAAAAGGTTATGGTGGCTGTTTGGTGGTCTGCGGCCGGTCTCATCCATCACAGCTTCTTGAATCCGGGCGAAATGATTACGGCGGAGAAGTACTGCCGACAAATTGACGAAATGCACCAGAAGCTCCAACGTATGTGCCCGAGATTGGTCAATATGAAGGGACCAATTCTCCTCCATGACAACGCTTGCCCGCATGTTGCTCAACTGACTCTGCAGAAGCTGAACGAATTGGGCTACGAGACTCCGCCTCATCCGCCATATTCACCGGACCTCTCGCCTACCGATTATCACTTTTTCAAGCATCTCGACAACTTCCTGTACGAAAAATGCTTCAAAAGCCGAGATGATGCCGAATCGGCCTTCAATGACTTCATCGCTTCCAGAATTCTGGATTTCTATGCTAAGGGGATAAATAAACTTGTTTCTCGTTGGCAAAAATGTGTCGATTCTAATGGTTCTTATTTCGATTAATAAAGTTTATTATGAAAGGAGTTATGATCTTTTGAAGTTGAACATTAAATAATAACTTACTACTACTACTGCTGCTGCTGCTGCTGTTGGAAATATAGACAATGTCCTCAACAACAGTACTTCCCTTTTGAACACGGCTAAGCTTTTTTGATCTGAGCTGGGAGAAATAGATGAAGTTTTCTCTATAGTCATAATCCAGTGATACTGGACGGTCGAGTCCGTTGAGAGGAGGAATAGGCTGCGCACGATCATTTGGATCCAGGAAAACACCACGCAGTTGAGAATCAAAGATGTATATCAAAAACTCATGAGGAGCTGAAAGAAAGAAAGAAAGTATTGAGATTTGGTGTGCCATGATCACTACTTAGTCCAGTTGACAAACTGAATATGACAGGATATGAACATTATAGTCTAACAAGCTGATCAGAGACAAAATCTGTGCCAAACAAGACCTCAAACCAATCAAATGCCAATCAGTGATTTCTAAATGAATCACCTTATTCACCAGCATGAAGTACAAAGATTTGAGGTCACCCCAGTTAATATTTTTGAAATTGGCCTAAAATGTAGTTGTTTTGTACTTTAAATAAGAGAAAATCATTATACATAATTTAAAAAAAAAAAAGAAAAAAAAAAAGGGAGATATTTTTTATTAGAAATTTTATAATGAAAAAAATGAAGAAAAAAGTATTTTATGATAAAATTTTGCTCTCATCAAAATATCCTCCTTTAGCCTGGATTACTGCAGCACAAACTTTTGGCATTTATTGCAAACGTTTCTCAAAGTATAAGTTTGATAATTGATTCCATTCTTTTTACAACAACTTTAAGAACTTTTCATTTTTTTCACTGTTTTGTCAAGTTCAGCCCATGCTAATTCTGGGGGGAGTTGCTTCAAACTTTTGAACTGTGGTGTATATATATATATATATATATATATATATTGTAATGACAGAAAATCAAAATCAAACCATGTAATAATTATCAATGTGTATTTATATATTTCCTGTCCCATCTAAAGGGAGGTAAATCAACTTACATTAATAAATTTATTTATACTGAGGCACTCTTACTAGGTGCCCCAGTATTATGTCCTTGTGTCAAAATAGTAAATATTTATATTGGGAGACTATCATAGAGCAATGGTTAATGAGCTAGTCCCACAGACTATTGCTAGTGTAGAGAGTTTGATCCTAACTGGGTGCCTCAGTATTATGGCCTTTTGCTAAATTTAGGACTTGTTCAGAGGTTCTCAGAGCTATCTGATACTTTTAACACTACATTTTATTTTACCATAAATTTTACTTTTAATCTTACTTATAATTTTACTAGAGATTTAACTTTTATTTTTACCTGAAATTTCACCTTAAATTTTAATTTTTAATTTACCTTTTTATTTTACCAAAAATTTTACTTTTAATCTTACTTATAATTTTACCAGAGATTTAACTTTTAATTTTACCTGAAATTTCACCTTAAATTTTAATTTTTAATTTACCTTTTTATTTTACCAAAAATTTTACTTTTAATCTTACTTATAATTTTACCAGAGATTTAACTTTTAATTTTACTTGAAATTTCACCTTAAATTTTATTTTTTAATTTACCTTTTTATTTTACCAGAAATTTTATTTTTAATCTTACTTATAATTTTACCAGAGATTTAACTTTTAATTTTACCTGAAATTTCACCTTAAATTTTACTTTTTAATTTACCTTTTTATTTTACCAGAAATTTTATATAGTTTACAATTTACCACCATTTTGAATTTGTATAAATTTTTATTTCAATGTCTAAGTTGTCCACTTTTTAAAAAATCTTTTACTGCTTTTGAGAAAGGCAGGATGTTTGTCTTGTTTCAAGCCAACCAAGATAGGCTAGCACCCCTGCTCCAGAAATCCAAATAAAACGAGGAGTGGGAGAATACTAGAAAGAAGTTAACAAAAATAGATAACTGTTCAATCTTGGCACAGCGTATGTCAGACATTTTAAAAATGAGTTAACTGGCATGACATTCGAAGACAATACTTGAATTGCTGAACCAGGATTTGTCCAGAGGCATTTCACTCATCTGATAAAAGGAGTTTTAATTGCCCACTAAGCATTATACTAGTTATAGATATTTCAGTTTATACTAAGTTAAAACTTAACAATTTTACTTTTGAGTCTGTCTATATTTCTGAGATGAGGTATTATGTACACTATTTACATTATTCGGACTATTGTCCTCATCTTTGTTGCCATATTTATCACCGTTCAGTATCTGTCTATATTTCTGAGATGAGGTATTATGTACATTATTTACATTATTCGGACTATTGTCCTCATCTTTGTTGCCATATTTATCACAACCTTTCAGCCATTATACACTCCGGCCTTCTTCAGGTGGTTGGAATGTCAAACTGAACCCTTTATTTCGCTCACTGGGGTAGACTGTTCTAGTTCCACGTGCCATGTTTGATGGATGTCAGTTATCAGTTATCTCCTGTTAATTTCCCTCTGAAAGTTCTCCACTGTCTTAACCGGGTATTGAACTCACACTCTTTGGGTCCTGTCACTAGAACTAGAACAGTCTACCCCAGTGAGCGAAATAAAAGGTTCAGTTCGAAATTCCAACCACCTGAAGAAGGCCGGAGCGTACAATGGCCGAAACGTGATAAATATGGCAACAAAGATGAGGGCAATAGTCCGAATAATGTAAATACTTTTCCTTTTCTTTTAATAAGAGTAGATAGTTCTTGCATCATAACCTGCCAGCATGGGGAGCGGCAAGAAGATACTAAGTGTACTATTTGCCATTGGGTGGACAAACTACATAGGTCAGGTAAATAAAATCAATCCATTTTTATGATCTGACCAACATTTAAGTATGGTAGGTGTATGTGTCCCCCCCTTTTCGTTTTTTAATATTTTTTTTTACAGCTTATTCTAATACTGCGATCTTTGAGACTATTTTGACCAAATTTGGAATCTGTGGAGACTGTATTAGAGAATGTAGATTTTCAGTAATATATACAAAGATGAAAGGATTTTGAACAATTTTGTAGTGAATCTATCAACACCCCACCCCCCAAAAATGAGGGTCCCATCAGCTCTTTCACCAGTTGGACCTTATTTTAGAAGGGGTTGGATTGGGGCTAGATAACTTCATTCTTGTTCTACAAAATATTAACAATTCTTTGACAAAGTTGTTGCGGGAATTAACACTTTTGATATAAAGGTGTGGGCGTTTTTATTAAATGATTAAATGCTCCTGGTACATTTGTGCCACAAACAATATTTGGCAGACTCATGTGGGTCCAGGTAAAAACAAGTATTATTAAATATATTAAACAGACATATTACAAAAAGGAAAATGAGAAATGAAATGAAATGTGAATAGTTCAAAGCAATCTTCAGTATCTGTCTCTGAGATAATTACATTATACATAATATAGATTATAATTACGTGATGACAGAGTGAGAAGAGGACGTCTTTTCACTACTGAAGTCACCACGGAAAAAGGGAGTTTCTTTTAAATCTCATGCTGCCTGTGATTATCATCTGGGGGCAGTAATCCAACAAAGCACAAATTCTTTGCCACGATCAATTTTTTGTGGAAGTCAAGACAGAAGTCAGTATCAATAAAGAAAATGATTAAATTACTTACGTATACATGTCCGCCCATCTGGTCCAAGTTTACCTAATGAACATTTGCAGACAGCAGTTGAATTGTTTGGGAAAGAAAAACATAATTGCTCACAGCCACCATTATTTTCCGAACATGGACTCTGCGCTGTTTGGAGAGGAAAAAAAGAAAAAGGAGTATGTTTTGATGGTAAATACTTGAAACAGCCAAGTTTTTTTTTTTACAGTAAGGTTCACTCTGTACAAGGCCCCAGAGCCACTCAAGGTATAGGATTATAGAGTAAGAAGCACAATTTATGTGAATATGTGGGGAAGATAATGGTTAACTCTAGACATGAGCAGGTTAAGATTGTAGTGATCAGGGAAATTCTTTTGAGTGTTGGTTCCACAGTGCAGTGGTTCATGGGAAGAAGCTGTTTGAGTGGAACTTACTTCTCACCAATGGTATATGAAAGAAATGTGGTTGGTCTGCTACAATGTAAGTGACCTGTTAGAACCAAGGAATGCAGTTCATCTGAGCACTTTGCATGGAAGTTAAAATTTTTTTTACAGGTTGAGAATCCTTCTTGGGACCAGGAGTGCTTTGGTTTTCAGATTTTTGAATTTTTTTTTTTTTTTAAAGCATTATGCCCCGAGCAAGGCGTGAAGCCACTAGGATGCAGGGGGTTGCAGAAGATTTGGAGTGAGAGCAGATAGGAGTGATAGAAGAAAGGATGAGAAGGATAGTGGATAGATCAAGGTAACTGGAGATGTCCATTGACATTACATTTGAATAGTTGGAGATTATAGCTCTCAGGGAAACAGTAATAGGGAAGGGTGTTCCACAGGCGAGAGGTGCGAGGTATGAAGCTATTGAAGTAGAAGAGACGGCTACATTTAAAAGTTTCTACAGTGAAAGGGTGAGAGTGGGATGTCAGCCTCATAGGGCGCTTGAATTCATGAAGTCTGGGAACCAGTGAAAGCAGCTCATCGGAGCAATTACCATGAAAGTATTTGTAAAAAAGACAGAGAGAGGCGACGGCATGTCTGAGAGAGCAACTGTAGACGAGATGCCAGATCAGGGCCAATTATATTACATATCTGCCTCTGGATGTTGTCAAGAACTCTGAAGTAAAACAGGCTATTTGATTTGTATATAGCATCTATAATATGGGGCGGCTTAGAAATGGAAGCCAAGTATAAATATGATATCCCTTTACATTACTATGGAGGTGACATGGAGTGTCTTAGCTGTAAAGGTCAGACCTTGCAGAACCAAGGAATGTAGTTTGTCTGAGCACTTTCTATGATAGTAGTGATAAAGCAGTGAGCAACTCATCACATACCATCTGTGAGAGAGAGAGAGGTTGGAAAATAATAATTCTTCTCAAACAAGGACTCAGAGATGCTTTTGAACTCTATCAAGAATGGAAAGTGAGGACTGGGCAGCACCTTACCAAATACGTATCTGAAAGTTTAACATGTAACACAAAGCATCCTATTATATATGTGCTTGTCCTTCCCTTCATTAGTTTGCACGACCGTTACGCCCTGCCAATACCCCATAAATAAGGGACTATTCCATTTTGATTGCATGGAAAGAGGGGAAAAGACAGTTTTGATTTCAGTGTGATAATGAAAAAAAAGATAAAGAGTGAGAATCAGATTAAGCTGATAAGAACAGTGTAAGCGTTCTGAAAGCAAAGGAAGTATTTGTCGCAGATTACTTCCACAACACAAAGAAAAATCACCGTAAGTACAGACTCGAATATTGGGGGAGCAGAAAGAAATGTTGAAAACTCGATTCGCCGGTATTATCTCACAAATCACAATGCACGTAACCAGTCAGAAAAATAACTCACTTTCTAACAAATGCGGTAGCCAAAATACCCAAATTTCCTTCCCTCGATTTGAGAACACCAACTGCTTTTATCGGCAGAACATTTTTTTTTTTTTCCATTCGTCGACAGCTGGGAGAGGATGTTCAGTAATTTGCATATCAAAATACTTTTATAGAGATTCCTGCGACTGACTTGTTTTTTAATTCAAATATTCCATCTTCAGCATGTCACGTGGAATACGTGCCCTTTTGTTTGGTAAGTAATTTTCTTTTTCACCACATTTTCCATCATAGAATACACGCGACACACTCTCGATTAGTTTGATGAGGTAAGTCACCGTTTTCTTCACTATAAACAGATACTATGCTTTGATCTTAGCCTAAGAGGCCAAGAAGTGATGGTATTTTTCAGTGTTCCCATGTCACTACTGAATGTGACACAAGGTCGAGGTTTAAAGTGAGTGTAACAGCAATACCGTGGAAAAATTGCCCAAGCCTACTTGGCACTTCCCCTTTTAGAAACACTAAACAATTAACCCAGCCCCCTCCTGAAGGAGAGGGACTGCCACGAGGGAATACCCACTGGGGCTTGGGCTTAAAATTTCTGAACCTCCCTGACCCCTGAAAAGACTGAGAACAAAGGCAACAACAATAAATGTGCCATTTACCAGATGCACAATACTGAATGATGGAAAATGAGTAAGGCAATCACCAAAAATCCAGTTACCATAAATAAAATAATATTGTCTGCTGAATTATTTTAAAATTATTATTAAGAGAAATATTTTTAAGATGGGGATTTAACTAGTCTTCTTATAATTCTACTTGTTCTTTAATGTAGCATGGCTATTATGACCTGCCATTGCCTCAGATAAATAATGCACCATTCCTGTTTGATTGTGCGGATAGACAGAAGAAAAGGTATTTCAAAGGTGCTGTTTGGCTTTAGAGAAAGGAAGAGAAAAGAAAGAAAGAAAAAGAAGATAGAGGAGGTGATAACGCTCACATGTGCTTAACGTCTGCTTTATTGAAATAGAAAACATTTTCAATTTTTAATCTTTCCATTTCTACCCTCTTACTTCTTTAAATAATGACCTGAATTCACATTTATGATTGTATAATATTTTGTTAAAGTCGTTAAACACAAATATTTAACGAGGCAATATGTGAATTTTGATGGGTATTTTGTATTCATGGAACTCGCAAGGAATTTAGTCAATATTTAACTTAAGAATTATTTATTCATCAGAAAAAAGGGACAAAACCGTGAAATTGTCACAGCTACTACTAGTCATATATTAATCTGTTAACGATTTGGACTAGTATCTTCATCATTGTTGTTTTTATTATTGGCTGATGTCATCTTTGGCCTTTTTTGAAGTTAGGTATGTTCATAATTCTAAGAATTTTTACTCCTGTTTTCGTCTTTGTCATTTTTGGGTTTGAGTCTTGTAATTAAAATCCTTTGCATAACAAGCATGAAAAAAAAATGTAATATTCATGCCTTTGTTGTTTTCTCTTGCTCATTACTTTGTAGGGTTAGGGATATATTGATTTATGACCTCACGGACGCTAAAACTGTCTTGACCTTATTACAACAAGATTTTGAATCAAAGGCCTTTTATTTCACTATTTGGATCAGGATATTCATCTTTGTTGTTTTTAGCTTTTTAATACTGAGATCAAGTGTTTTCTTAAATGCGTATCGTTATCATTATGCTGTTGTGTTGATATCTTTTTGACCTTATTAGTTAAATTGTACATATTCTGCACATTTTTATCAGTTTTCATCTTTGTTGTTTTTGTCAAATTTTTTAAGCATTAAAATTTTTTTAAAATATTGCCTTTTTTCTTTTTTTTATTGATTGATTTATTTTTTACAGTTTAACACATTGCAAACTATTTAAGCTAGAAAATATTTTTAGATTGTAAGAATTTTCTTTTTGCTTGAGATAATGATTTAGTGATACACATCTTACTAATTAACCCATAGCTGGGTGTTGGAAGAGGTGGATTCATACCGTTCTCAAGGGTAATTGCACATAAGTGAATATAATGAACTCAACATGAATTGGAACTCTGCTCTCTGATTAACAAGTCTGAGCCTTGATCCATTACACCACCTGCACATCCAAGCTTACATCAAATGATATTCCCAAGGAGTTACCCAACTAGGTACTGACCAAAATTTACTCCAGTTATTGTATAGGAACTGATATTTAAACGGGATGTGGATGTAAGCACGTTGACATTTGTTAGTTGAATGTAGCAATTTAAAAAGTCAGAGGTTGATTTTACATTGTATCGATATTATACCCCCACCTCCAAACAAATAATCTACAAAAGAGACATAAACTGATTCTGTCGAGAAAGAAATCCAACATTTTTCTATGCAATATTGTGTGTTTTATGACCAAATATTTTGTTATCATTTCAATGCAAGCAAGGCAATAAAGCCACTAAGGCACATGGGGTTACTGAGTATTAGATAATATAAGAAAAATAAATTATTAAGGTGAGATGACTTAAGAATTAAGAAGACAAGATAACGATTGACATTTCATTTAAATTTTTGAAGATCAAAGTTGACTGGAAAGTAAGAAGAGGGAAAGAGAATTAGAAGACTTTAGTGAGGTGAAAGGACAATAAAAGAAGAGGAATTAAGAAGACAGAAGATAACGATTGACATTGCATTGAAATTTTTGAAGATCAATGTTGACTGGAAAGTAAGAAGTGAGAAATGCAATAGAAGAAACTATTAGCATAGAACTTACGGTTACATCTAGCAGCCATTTCAAGTGTAAAATGATGAGACCTTGCTGCCAATCTAGAAGTTTGCTTAAATTTGTCAAGTCTAGGTACCAAAGAAGAAAATTCATCAGAACAATTACCATGAAAATATTTCTAGAAAAGTTAAAGGGAATCCATGTTACAATGGAGGAAAAGTGATTGAAGCTGAGATGCCAGCTCAGGACCAGTAATATTTCAGGTTGATTGGATTTTATCAAGAATCTCTAAATATATAGTAAGAACACCAGACAGATGTGGCAGTAATATTCAATGCCAGGACAACTGGTAGTTTTATAAATGTTACTAAGGTGAGAAAATTACTGTAGGGAAATCAGTTTATGAATTTGTAAGACTCACCTTCAGGTTGAATTGCAGCATCAAAAATTGCAATACGATCTACATTCATTAAGTTGCTTTTGATAACGGCTGGAGCTACAACTTTGGAATTCTTTGGTACAGAAAAAATCTAAGAGGAAACAAAAGAATTTAAACAAAACCATTTATACAAGAAATACATTGTCAAAATGTAATTGATGCTATAATGTAACCTTCTCAGCTTGTGAAAGTCTGTTATGAAATGTCGGCCTTACCCAGATTCACAGGAGATGAATGGCCCATTATACTACCACCCTAACCTGCATATTGGAAGCGATGGATATGACATGCTTGGGCAATTATGTCTCTTTTTGATTCATGATTGCCCAAGTTTAAGTCAAGGTAATGAACCCAACCAGAAATTCAACTCAGTTTACAGATTTCAGATTCTGAGCCATTACGCATTACACCATCTGCACATCCAAGCTTACAGAACTTATTAATCGCAAGAAGTCACCCATGTAGGTATTGACCAGGCTTGACATGGCTTAATATTGTGTAATCACTATCCTTTAATTATGTAACTGCAACATGACAATACGATAATGTAACACAAATGCAACATGGTGATATTATATCATACCTATGGATATATATATATATATATATATATTAATATGTCCTGGAAAGGGATATATTTGATCAAAGTAGTTAAGTGGGTTTTGGCTACTATAACCAAGTAGTACATGGTTGCAGTAATTGACTGGTACTCGTCATAGTCACAGGTAATAAGTGTAGACCAATAGAATAGCCAATGGTCTAGTCCAATGGGCGTTGTCATAGACTTACACTCTGTCGTACCTACACGTCCGTCTGTATTCATGACGGACACAAGCCAATCATATTCCAGTGAGGGGGAACACAGGTGTATGCATATTCCATTATATCATATATATACACACACAGATATATATATATATATATATATATATATATATATATATATACACACACACGCACATATATATATATACACACACACATAGATATATATACATACACACACACACATATATATAGACAGATATATATAAACACACATATATATATATATATACACATACACACATATATATAGACAGATATATATAAACACACATATATATATATATATATATATATACACATACACACATATATACACACACACACATATATATACACATATAGACACACATACATATATATACACATATAGACACACATACACACACACATTATATATATATATATATATATATATATATATAAAAACACACATATGCTGTAGAACTCTCGAAATCCAAACATAGCATAATCTAGAGTTCCTTGAATTTTGGCTCAGCTTCAAATCTGAACTTTTGTCCTGACATAAATATGAAGCCTTTTCTGCCTCGAATCAGAACATTACCCTCAATACCAAACATCACGGATGTTCGGTTTAGAGGAGTTGTACCGTATATCCTTATTTTTCTCTTCCTTTACAGATTGTAATTGTTTTTCAATAAAATATTTCATAAATTTTTAAACATTTCATAAAGTACAATATTTACATTATTCGGACTATTGTCCTCATCTTTGATGCCATGTTTATCACGACATTATATGCCGTTGTACACTCTGGCCTTCTTCAGGTGGTTGGAATGTCGAACTGAACCCTTTATTTTGCTCACTGGGGCACAGTGGATAAAAGCATTAGATCCAGTGACAGGACCCAAAGAGTGTGAGTTCAATACCTGGTTAAGGTGGTGGAGAACTTGGAGAGGGGAATTAACAGAAGATAACTGATAACTAACATTCATTAGACATGACACGTGGAGCTAGAACATTCATTTCATTCTTGCATCTAAACATCTGATGGAGATCCCAAATCTGAACAAGGCATAAGTTCCTCCAATTTGGACTTATTTTCAAATCCGAGCTTTTGTCCAGGCATAAATATGAACCCTTTTCTTCCTCGTATCAGAACATTACCCTCAATACCAAACATCATGGATGTTCGGTTTAGAGGAGTTTTACCGTATATCCTTATTTTTCTCTTACTTTACAGATTGTAATTGTTTTTGAACATTTCATAACGCCTTAAACATTTCATAAAGTGTCTTAATTCTTCAGAAATGACAATATTTTTTCTTTAGTATTGGTTGTCAATTATTTTTTGTACATTTATATATCCAGTCTACACTTTAAATAACAAATGAATCAACATTACAAACTACATGTTGTATCCTAAACACTAAAACTTAATAAAAATTTTAATCATGCCACAAAAGCCTTTTCTTCTTCGAATCCGAACAGTACACTCAATAATGAACATCTTGGATGTTCAGCTTGGAGGAGTTGTACTGTATGTATGCATATATATATATATATATGCATACATATTCATTTAAAAACTTCATTTTACAAAATAAGATAAAATATTTTAAAATAACATCCATGAAAATTGCGCAGTAATCAAGACGAGTAAGATAGGAAAAGCTGTAAAAAGGTCGTTAACTAAGTAAGCTTCCACACATTACAATTACAGGAAAATGTATGTAAACGACACTAGTAATGACAGCTGGACAATGCGAAAGAGATGAAACTTACTGCAAATTAACTGTTACCTCTAACACATACTAGAAAGAAAAAACAAAACAAAAAAAAGACAGGAAGTGTCCCTTTTCTTAAAATAACTTAAGTGTCACCTAAAGACTTTTTGGTGAAACAGGCAAAGCCCATGTGGAGGGTAACCCACAAGTTAAAACCAAAGAGGTAACAAAAAGAATATAAATCAAGTTGTTTATGCAATTGATATCATAGGCAGGATTTTTAAGCCATTTATATTAACTTTGCTCTAATGAACTTCTTGAAGAACTTCTCGTTTCATTAATTTCTATTGCTTGAAATTCATTTAAATACATGAACTTGGATCAAAAAAAAGAATATTACCTTGCGCAATGAATAGTCTGACCAGTACACATTATTACGTAAGACTGCAATTCCAGAAGGCGCCACTAAGTTGCCACGCACATATTCCCGATTGCCTCCATTGTAAGAAATACGCTGTGTAAAAAAAAAAGTCTTTGATTAAAAAAATAGCAAAAAAAAAAAGGAAAAACCTCAGCAAATACAGAAGTTATTTACTGTATCTGATGCTATATTTTCTTTCATACTTCACGCTTGTGGAACACTCCTCTGGTTACTTCCTTCCAATTCAAATTTGATCTTCAAATATTTAAATGCAATGTCAATCGTTATCTTTTGTCTTCTCAATTCCTGTTCTTTTATTGTTGTCTCTCCTTTATTGTTTTTTTTTTTATATTCTCTAACACTCAGTTACCCCTTGCATCTTAGTGGCTTTATTGTCTTGCTTGGGGTAAAATGATAAAAAAAAAATTACCCATCAAGGTCTTTCACAGACAAGCATTCAAAAACAGAAACTTTGAGATTTATATAGAATTCCACTTACCGTTTAAGAAGTACTAGCAATAAGTCACTTTCCTTTCTACTTACACAATTGTTTCTCTGTCATAAAATATTATCTAAAATGCAATAATTAAAGCAGTTTCTTATTGTCTATCTAAAATAATTGCAGAATTTGATATTCTTTTAATAAAATAATCATACCACAGAGAAAATTATTTGAAAGTTAATAATGTTGTACCAAATAATCATGTTGGCGATCATGGCTCTCCATAATTTCCTGTCCTTTATAGCTCTTAATAACTTTTGTTTTTTTTGCCATCTCTCCAAACATGTCATACAAAACAATCACTATGCAAAGAGTGAGAAAATTAAAGTAATATTTTTTTTTTGTTTTCTACGGCTTAGCAAACCAGTGCAGGTAATTTAAAGCTAGAAAATATCTTTAGATTCAAAGAATTATTTTTTTGAGATTATAATTGTTTAGCAACACAAGTCTTATTATTTAACCCACTACTGGGGGGGAGAAGAGGTGGATTCATGTTCTTCTCAAGGGTATTTGCACATAAGTGAATATAATGAATCCAACAAGAATTGGAACTCAGCTCTCTGATTTCAAATTCTGAGCCATTATCCAGTACACCACCTGCACATCCAAGTTTACAGCACCTGGTATTCCCAAGCAGTCATCCATCTTGGTACTGACCAGGCTCGATGTCGCTTAACTTCAGTGATCTTAAGGGAACCAGTCTTTCAATGTGCTGTAGCCATAAGCGTTAGTGATTTTATGGGGTCAGCGGATAGTTATACTGAAGAATCATATTGCAAAAAATAGTTTCAAGTTTCAATTCAAAAATTGGTACCGACCGGCACAAAAAGGGTGAAAAAATGGTAAGATCATCCAAATCCTTAGCCTACTCATTCCTGTTGGTAGAAACCATTCCTGATTGCCCATGTCTTCATGGGTCTTGCCATACCCACAATGCTTGGTCTATTGAAGGTTGAAGAAGCTCTTTAATCTATATTTGGGGTTTTGAATTCAGAGTCATCCATCTACCCAGACCACTTGCCACTCAAGGCTATAGGACCCAGTCTGTTCTGCTATTTACCCGTAGCTAGGGAGAGAAGAGATGGATTCATACCTTTCTCAAGGGTATTTGCATGCATGAACTCAACTGGAATTTGAACTCAGATCTCCAATTCCTCAATCCGAGCTGCCATACATTACCCCCCCCCACCGAGTTCTCGTGCTAAGTTAAGAAACAGAAGAAAACAGTTTCATATAACGAAACAAATGTATTGGGCACGTGTACTTTTTTATGTTGTTGAACATATTAGGTTGGTGCAAAAATAATGTCGTTTTTTGACGTTAAAAAATACGTCATAAAACGACATTATTTTTGCACCAACCTAATAATTAGGGATTTATCAATCAGGGAGAAGGCAAGGGATTTCCTTACAAAAAGGACCTTTTCCTGCAGGGAGAAGTTTTATGTCTTATCAAACATGCATACCTGAAACTGTGAGGAAGTAGCAAGCAAAATATGAATTGTCACTTTCTCGTTCATTTCCTTCCTCTCTCCTTTACTAATGGATAATTAGTAAAATTTTCCCTATTAAGAGGACAATAAAATCAGTTGGTTCAGACTTGGTATCTCTACTGATGACACAACCATAAACTCATGTCTTGATAGTAAGTCTGATCAGGTCTGTAACGTCAAATTGGAGGCTGTAGTCATAAACAACCTTCAGTCTGTAATCAACTGGGGGCAAAGAGTGACTTGTTAAGTTTAATGCCTCCGAAATAAAAGTATCAAGTAAGACATAAATTGTCCCTTTCAAACTCATTTTCCCTCTCATTTAGGTTGGTAGAGGTTATAACGACAAATGCTCCCACCATAGATCTAAGCGTCCTGGGTAAGACTATAAACTACATTGGTGTCCTGGGTAAGATGACAGCAAGGCCTCCGATCAGGAGGTTTTTAAGGAGTGTGGAATCACCTGCTAATTGCTGGTGTTTCCAGGTCTATGCTGACCTGGGTGGTAGCACCTGTTAGGGTCCTAACTATAGACAAACCCCCAAACTGTGGTAAAAACACTATAAAAGTGTAAAAATAGGTTTTAATAACAGAAATATATTTTTTTAAAAAGTAAATTAATACCAGCAATACATTTTTGAAAAAAAATTATTATCATCTATACCTTTTTGGAAAAAAATATAGCAATAAAAATTTTGTTGGCATTAAATAACCCATTGAGGTAGATATGCCATAAAACAAAACAAATCAAACCTAACCTTGCTGAAAACAAAAGATATTTTTCATGAGCATAGGAAAGGTATGAATACATCACTTATTCCCCACCAAGCTATGGGCTAAATAGCAGGACAGACCTCTAGCCTTGGTTGGCAATCAGTCTACTAAAGAAAAAAATGGAAACTGACTGCAGGAAAATCTTCTGATTACAGAGTCATGATTTGAAAGAGATATGATCGCTCAATTATATATCACATATGTTGTAGCATACCTATGGACGATAATTCCCATAAATACAGTAGTAAATACTGTATGTTGGTCTGCAGTTGGAGATTCCTTGTGGAATTCACTTGACTCACTTCTAGTAGTTGACTACTTCTTCTACATGTCTTATATGTGTTGTTCTTGTCCTAAGTATTATCGTTCATTACCAACCTTTGTGTGATTATTCTATTCAGTAACCTTCGTTAGGTTACAACAACATATAGCACTTAAGTGATTGAGGATTTACCTGGACTGCACTAATGACCATATCTGTCCAGTAGACACTGTGTGTGAGAATGTCTACAGTGATGCTCATAGGATGTTTGATGCCAGTTCTTATAAGAACTTTACGATCGGAACCATCCAAATTGGCTCGTTCAATCTTTGGCTTTGTTCCAACTGCAACCCAATAAATGTACCTGTAAAAAAAAAAATAAAAAAAAAGAAGATATTTCTAATTTGGCACTGAGCAGTCGTCAATAAAAATGTAGTCATTTAATTTTCAAATCATAATAATCATGGTGGCAATTGTGACCCTTGACAATTGTCAGTACATATGAGAAAAAAAAAGTAAAGAAACAGAGTAAGGGTATAAGGAGGCAAAGGAGAAATACCCATGACACTATATATATGAAAATAAGAAAATAAGTACCCAACTGATGGTACCTCATGATAAGTAGACTGAACAATTACAAAAAAGGTTTGGCTACCTAACTGAAGTCTGACTGCAACTGCTCCAACAAGCTACTTTCACTGGTTCCCAAACTTCATGAATTTAAGCATGCTAATAGGGTTAGCATCTTGGTCCCACCCTTTCACTGTCGAAACGATTAAATGTAGTCATCTCTTCTACTCCAAGAGCTTCTTACCTTGCACCTTCCATCAGTGGAACTCCCTTTCTATCACTTGCTTCCTTGATAACAATAATCTTCAAATATTCAAATGTAATGTCAATCGACATCCGATGTCTTGACCTTGATCTTTGTCCTCTTTATCTTTTTCCCAAACATTCCTCTTTACTTTGCATGCTAGTGGCATTCCCGCCTTGTTTGGGATGATTTGCTTAAAATAAATAAATATATATATATATATATATATATATATATGTATATATATAGTTGTATATTCAGGCAGCAATCCTTCCTTTATGCAAGCTTTAATAATAAAAAAAAAAAGCCAACTCTTAACAATATTAACTACGAACAAAGTCACAATGTGCTAACCGTATTTGGAAATTAAAAACATCCCTACCATACACTCAGACATACACAGAACGCACACACTCAATTAAGTTGAAAAATTGAATCATCCTTGATAATAGCTAATGGTATAGCCGAAAGCTCTCGGAAATATAAAACATTTGGACAGTTCTTACACACCCTTTGTCCAGAAAAGAAAGCTCTTGTCTGAACACAAGAAAAATTAAATAAAAAGCTTAACCGTAGTACCTTGCCTGTCGTTTTTAATGAAACATGCATATATATATATATATATATATATATATATACATACACACACACACTACCAAGAGTTTAATGCAAATTTATATTAAATCAAATTAATCATACAAATAGAAAGATAAGCCATATATGGTGCAACACAGTTCAACTAAAATCTAAGTAAAAGCAATTGTCAAATGCAAAATCTAACTGAATTGTAAGGTAAAAGGTAAACTATGTAAACAGTGTCTACATGAAAAATTGGAAATTATCAGGTTTTTTTTTATAAGAAATTTTGTATTAATCTCCTTGTAGTATTAGTAACATCTAGTGCAGATGCATTGGTATTTGGTTGGTATTTTTGACATTTTACATTGATTGGTTATTGTTATTAACATCTTATATAAAGAATCTTTAGTCAACAGTTGCATATTATTTTATCAAATAATTCTATACATTTAAATCATTTACTGATTTCTTAAAGAAGCTGTTTATTTATCAACTATAAAAAAATTTTTATGTATGAAACTCACAAAGCATATAACCTGTTTAAACTTTTGTTAAGTTACTGCTACATCTGTTTTTCTTAGGAAGTGAAACTGTATCCATTAATATCTGTTTCTGTTTGATGTCTGTGCTACCATTGATTGCTAAATCTACAGGTCATGACCCATTTATCGAAAATAATTTCTTAATTTTTCCTTCTTTGCTTAGTTTAAATTTAACATAGGTCATATTTGATTGGTTGATCTAAGTAAAGACTACAAACCTTGTAACCCCTATTTTTTTTCCTTTTTTTGATAAAAGTGGTTGTATTTTATTTTAAATCTAGATAAATCATTCACTCACCAGTAATTTACAATCACCCGATGAGATGCATTTGATACGCATGGAAACACGACTGCAATTGTAGAGTGATTTTGACATGTTTTTGATGTAATATCCTAAAGTATTTTACTCTACTCTATATTGAGTCCTTTTTCTAAAATAAATGTTATGAATGTTGGAATTGTACTCTATTCATTCTCATCTTACCTGGATATATATATATATATATATATATATATATATATGTGTGTGTGTGTGTGTATAGATACACACACACACATATATACATACACATGCATATATATATACACTTACATGTATATAGATACACACATATGTATATACACAGACACACACACACACATATGGGCCCTGTCGGCTGGGGCTTTAGAATACGCCGACTGCACCTCTGTAGAGGGGTAAGACCCCCCCCCAATGAGGCGTTCTGGGTATGACGTTAAATTGCATCCAACAGCAAGGCCTCTGATCTGGAGGTTTTGAAGAGCGTGGAACCACCTCTTAATTGCTGGTGTTCCCAGGTTCACCTTGACCCAGGGTGGTAGCACCTGTTAGGGTCCCAGCTATGGGCAAATAGTGAACTCCTAGTTTTTCCAGATCTTACCCACGTCCTGGGTATGACGGTAAACTACATCTGCATCCTGGGTATGGCGATAAACTACACCCAACAGCAAGGCCTCAGATAATGTTTTCGGAAAAATAATGTTGCCAGCTATACGTTTTTGAAACAATGTTACCAGCTATACGTTTTTTTGTAAAAAAAATGTCAGCTATATGTTTTTGAAACAATGTTGCCAGCTGTACGTTTTTGAAACCATAATGTTGCCAGCTATGCGTTTTTGAATCAATAATGTTGCCAGCTATACGTTTTTTTATTCCATACAAAATAGCCATTTAAAATTCATATAAACTGGATTTGGCATTAAATAACCCACAGTGGTTGATATGCCAAAAAAAAAAAAAAACACACACACACACACACATATATATTAGGTTGGTGCAAAAATAATTTCGTTTTCTAACATATGTTACTATGTGAGAAAACGAAATTATTTTTGCACCAACCTAATATATATATATATATATATATATCTCGCTATATATATATATATATATATATATATATATATATATATATATATATACGCACACACATATATGGATGCCGTTGATAGACTGCTGTAGTGGAGAGTCAGTGTGGCTTATGCATTCGGAACCCCACCTACGATTACAAAAGTCAAGGTGATAATGATGATTTGTGTGTGTGTGTGTTTGTGTGCGACTGAACCCTGCATAGTGACTGCCAATGTCAAGTTTTAATCCTGGTCTTAAAAGAGACCTTAACTGTTTCAGTGAAACGTGCTTACCTTTTTATTGGATTTACACAAATTCCACGAATACTGAGAAACAAATCTTCAAGGATGACAAGTCGATGAGTACCATCCAAACGACTGACTTCAAGGACTTGTTCTGTAATGCCGGCATTTCTAAAATACATATTTCCTGTGGAAAGAAAAAAGTAAAAAGAAAAAGATATTTATCAAAATTTACAAAAACAATTTTTAACAGTGACTGTCAATGTAAAGGGCGAGTTCCTTTTGGGGTGCTGTTTACTCTCAAAGGTTGGGGGGGGGTCAGTAAATGTTTAGCAGAGTTATAGTTGGAGCACTATAATTTTATCAGGACAGTAAAAAGAATTAATGCTTTGAATTCTGATTGGAACAAATTAGAGTATTTTATATTTTTGTTTATATCAGGAGAACTGCACTATGCCATCCTCCCAAGGAGTTGGTGTGAGGTAAATCTTCAGCTTCTTTTATGTGCCATGTTCCTTCAGGATGTAAGCAGCCATGGCCCTCCACATCTTCTTGTCCCTTGTAGCTCTTAATGAGTTTTCTCTTTTTGTTATCTCTCCTAAACCTTGTTCCACCATCCATTTACTCAAGCTCATTCTTCTTCTATGTACTGTGTTCCTTCAGGACATTGGTGATCATGGCTCTCCACAATTTCCTATCCCTTGTAGCTCTTAATAAATTTTGTCTTTTTGTTATCTCTCCTAAAACTTGTTCTGCCATCCATTTACTCAAGCTCATTCTTCTTCTGCTATGTGCAGTGTCTATTATGGACCTTGGTGATCATGGCTCTCCACAATTTCCTATCCATTGTAGCTCTTAATAAATTTTGTCTTTTTGTTATCTCTCCTAAAACTTGTTCTGCCATCCATTTACTCAAGCTCATTCTTCTTCTGCTATGTGCAGTGTCTATTATGGACCTTGGTGATCATGGCTCTCCACAATTTCCTATCCTTTGTAGCTCTTAATAAATTTTGTCTTTTTGTTATCTCTCCTAAAATTTGTTCTGCCATCCATTTACTCAAGCTCATTCTTCTTCTGCTATGTGCAGTGTCTATTATGGACCTTGGTGATCATGGCTCTCCACAATTTCCTATCCTTTGTAGCTCTTAATAAATTTTGTCTTTTTGTTATCTCTCCTAAAATTTGTTCTGCCATCCATTTACTCAAGCTCATTCTTCTTTTATGTGCCGTGTCCCTTCAGGACATTGGCGATCATGGCTCTCCACAATTTCCACAATTAGATATCATACTATACTAGCCCCAATCACAAATTGTAGGCTACACACAAATACAATAATTACTAATTACATAATTAATAACTGTCTGGTTAAACTAATGTTTATAAAAAAAGTAATTAGTAATTACAATAATCTATTTTAATATTTTACGTTATCCAATTATAAAATACATATCACTATAATTCTAAAACTAAAATTGCAAATCATGGGCTATACATCTGAAAAAGTCCAACAAATGGCAGTTCTTATATGATATTTGCTATTCTAACTATTGAATCTTGATATTGTTTCTGCTTAGGCAGAGCTGGGTGTACTGCAAGCTTCTGATTGAGGGTGACGTTAGTCAGTACCTTACTCCCTCTTTAACACTTCAAGAAATTTCCATATATTCACATGGAAGGAAGTAATGTTAGCTTTGCATGGAGTTACGTCATCCTTCCAATATGGCAACAGTATTCAATGCATGGACAAATGGTAAATGAATTCTGAGAAAAATTTTCTGCCGCAACAGAGTGAACTAACTTTCCTTGCAGTAACCATGGCAACTGATTCTATACAGTCACTTCATTTCATGTCAGTGGAAGATATGAAGTAAAAAAAAGTGAAGAGTGTTGCTCTCCTGGAATTTAGCCAAAAAGGTTCAAAGCAGTTTTGTTTTGGAGATGTTAAAATTTAGAAGCCTTTTAACATCTTATTGGGGGTCCTTTTCAAGGCCAATTGCCAGGTTTACTTTGTCAGGTCTCTTCAATGTTCTATTAAGACACACGTAAATTGCTGGGTCATTTAATCTTTACAACATTGGAAGTAAAAATTGTCACTGTAGAATTCTCTCTCTTTGCTACTCATGCTGTTAGCTTGAGATAGTTGCACTACTCTGGAACAAGGTTAAACTTCTGTTTTCCAACACCATTTTGAATTCTAAACTCTACACATGGTGTGACACCAATTAAACCCACGTTAATTTTTTCGCAAGTTTTTGTAAAAATAATGGCTGCATCAACATCCAACAGAGGCTTTATTCAAGAGTTTTTCTTTGATTCATACTCTGATGATGATTTCGAAGGCTTCATTCAAGTGGATATTGATAGTGAAGTGGTCGAAGATGATAAACATGCTAGTGACGTAGCAGATAGCAATGATGACCACAAGTGATTACTATTATCCGTGCCTGGCTAATTTTATGGAAGCTACTGGCGACCATCGATATACCTGATAGCCTTTCTGAAGGTGAATAATTTTGTCTATTTATAAACAACAAAATAATACCTTTATTTGTCAACAAGACAAAGAAATATGACAGGTGAAAGAAAGAGCAAACAAATGTTGGTGTCTTCTATGTAAACACGAGGAAGCACGTCACTTTTTTGACAAAATGAAAGCCATTTTAGCGATTTTGCTTCTTATTGCAGAGCTCCACAAGGAGTAATAAATGTTAAAGTATGTTGACTTATTTATGTATTATATTTTCTTATATTTTGTTTTTTATTTCACGTTTCAATTTTTTTTGCTTTCAACATCAAAAAAGGCATACAAAACGTAATGCATTACATCAAAATATTGCTCATTCATTCTTTTATTAGTGTGCAAAAAATTAAAATCTATACACACAATACTAAGAAAGTTATAACAATTTTGAAAAAAATAGGTGTTTATGCTTTGGTGCCCTCAAAAAAAAAACAAAAAACAAAAAACAAAAAAAAATGCTGTGACAGGTGGGGAATAATTCTAAAAAGAAATTAGCATGGTAAAGGTTATGAAATGTTTTAACAGACGATGGAAAATGTGGCACTGATATCTTCAATCTAGAGAATGCCACACTTATTAAGTAGTATTAGAAAAAGACAGACTCTAGTTTACAAAAAAAAGAAGAAGAAAGGTTGCTGGGAAGTTATACACAAACATCAACTTTTATTCTTGACATTTCCGTCCCATTTCTAAACATGAAACATACAAACAGACGAACTGTTATGGGAGAGAGACATCCTAAAAAAATGTGCTTCCAAAAGTCAATTACCTGCTACCCAGTCAATTGCTACTGCTGAAATGCCAAACTGGCGGTTATTCTGCGGAATAATGGTCTCCATTTTACTTCCATCAGGTCTGAATTTCATGATGCCTTTGTCAAGAGAGGCCGTAAAGATGTAATTTTCTTTCTTATAGGTATCCACAAAATGAATGAAACGATCTGTAAAAGAAACAAATTGAATGTTAACAGGTTAAAAAAAAGAAATTATTCAGTTGCAATGTATTTTCAAGGAAGACAAAAATGATGAGGTCAACATATTTCTATTTAAATCAATTTTTAATTCCTCCACACATGACATTCACAGAGAGACAGAGATAGACAAGAAGAGATTGTGATAGAGAGATATGAACTGATTGAGAAAGATAGATATCAAGATATGGAGATAGATGGATATGAACAGATTAAATGAGATAGATGGATATGAATAGATTGAGACAGATGGATATGAACAGATTAAAAGAGATAGATGGATATGAACAGAGATGGATATGAACAGATTGAGACAGATGGATATGAACAGATTAAAAGAGATAGATGGATATGAACAGATTAAAAGAGATAGATGGATATGAACAGATTAAAAGAGATAGATGGATACGAACAGATTGAGATAGATGGATATGAACAGATTAAAAGAGATAGATGGATATGAACAGATTAAAAGTGATAGATGGATATGAACAGATTAAAAGAGATAGATGGATATGAACAGATTAAAAGTGATAGATGGATATGAACAGATTAAAAGAGATAGATGGATATGAACAGATTAAAAGAGATAGATGGATACGAACAGATTGAGACAGATGGATATGAACAGATTAAAAGAGATAGATGGATGTGAACAGATTGAGACAGATGGATATGAACAGATTAAAAGAGATAGATGGATATGAACAGATTGAGACAGATGGATATAAACAGATTAAAAGAGATAGATGGATATGAACAGATTGAGACAGATGGATATGAACAGATTAAAAGAGATAGATGGATATGAACAGATTAAAAGAGATAGATGGATATGAACAGATTAAAAGAGATAGATGGATATGAACAGATTAAAAGAGATAGATGGATATGAACAGATTGAGACAGATGGATATGAACAGATTAAAAGAGATATATGGATATGAACAGATTGTGATAGATGGATATGAACAGATTAAAAGAGATAGATGGATATGAAGAGATTAAAAGTAATAGATGGATATGAACAGATTAAAAGAGATAGATGGATATGAACAGATTAAAAGAGATAGATGGATATGAACAGATTAAAAGAGATAGATGGATATGAACAGATTAAAAGAGATAGATGGATGTGAACAGATTGAGACAGATGGATATGAACAGATTAAAAGAGATAGATGGATATGAACAGATTAAAAGAGATAGATGATATGAACAGATTAAAAGAGATAAATGGATATGAACCGATTAAAAGAGATAAATGGATATGAACCGATTAAAAGAGATAAATGGATATGAACCGATTAAAAGAGATAGATGGATATGATCAGATTAAAAGAGATAGATGGATATGAACCGATTAAAAGAGATAGATGGATATGAACAGATTAAAAGAGATAGATGGATATGAACAGATTAAAAGAGATAGATGGATATGAACAGATTAAAAGAGATAGATGGATATGAACAGATTGAGACAGATGGATATGAACAGATTAAAAGAGATAGATGGATATGAACAGATTGAGACAGATGGATATGAACAGATTAAAAGAGATAGATGGATATGAACAGATTAAAAGAGATACATGGATATGAACAGATTGAGACAGATGGATATGAACAGATTAAAAGAGATAGATGATATGAACAGATTAAAAGAGATAGATGGATATGAACAGATTAAAAGAGATAGATGGATACGAACAGATTGAGACAGATGGATATGAACAGATTAAAAGAGATAGATGTATATGAACAGATTGAGACAGATGGATATGAACAGATTAAAAGAGATAGATGGATATGAACAGATTGAGACAGATGGATATAAACAGATTAAAAGAGACAGATGGATATGAACAGATTAAAAGAGACAGATGGATATGAACAGATTAAAAGAGATAAATGGATATGAACAGATTGAGACAGATGGATATGAACAGATTAAAAGAGATAGATGGATATGAAGAGATTGAGACAGATGGATATGAACAGATTAAAAGAGACAGATGGATATGAACAGATTAAAAGAGATAGATGGATACGAACAGATTGAGACAGATGGATATGAACAGATTAAAAGAGATACATGGATATGAACAGATTGAGACAGATGGATATAAACAGATTAAAAGAGACAGATGGATATGAACAGATTAAAAGAGACAGATGGATATGAACAGATTAAAAGAGATAAATGGATATGAACAGATTGAGACAGATGGATATGAACAGATTAAAAGAGATAGATGTATATGAACAGATTGAGACAGATGGATATGAACAGATTAAAAGAGATAGATGGATATGAACAGATTGAGACAGATGGATATAAACAGATTAAAAGAGACAGATGGATATGAACAGATTAAAAGAGACAGATGGATATGAACAGATTAAAAGAGATAAATGGATATGAACAGATTGAGACAGATGGATATGAACAGATTAAAAGAGATAGATGGATATGAACAGATTAAAAGAGATAGATGGATATGAACAGATTGAGACAGATGGATATGAACAGATTAAAAGAGATAGATGGATATGAAGAGATTGAGACAGATGGATATGACCAGACTAAAAGAGATAGATGGATATGAACAGATTAAAAGAGATAGATGGATATGAACAGATTGAGACAGATGGATATGAACAGATTAAAAGAGATAGATGGATATGAACAGATTGAGACAGATGGATATGAACAGATTAAAAGAGACAGATGGATATGAACAGATTAAAAGAGACAGATGGATATGAACAGATTAAAAGAGATAAATGGATATGAACAGATTAAAAGAGATAGATGGATATGAACAGATTGAGACAGATGGATATGAACAGATTAAAAGAGATAGATGGATATGAACAGATTGAGAGAGATGGATATGAACAGATTAAAAGAGATAGATGGATATGAACAGATTGAGACAGATGGATATGAACAGATTAAAAGAGACAGATGGATGTGAACAGATTAAAAGAGACAGATGGATATGAACAGATTAAAAGAGATAAATGGATATGAACCGATTAAAAGAGATAAATGGATATGAACCGATTAAAAGAGATAGATGGATATGAACAGATTAAAAGAGATAGATGGATATGAACAGATTAAAAGAGATAGATGGATATGAACAGATTAAAAGAGATAGATGGATATGAACAGATTGAGACAGATGGATATGAACAGATTAAAAGAGATAGATGGATATGAACAGATTGAGACAGATGGATATGAACAGATTAAAAGAGATAGATGGATATGAACAGATTGAGACAGATGGATATGAACAGATTAAAAGAGACAGATGGATATGAACAGATTAAAAGAGATAAATGGATATGAACCGATTAAAAGAGATAAATGGATATGAACAGATTAAAAGAGATAGATGGATATGAACAGATTGAGACAGATGGATATGAACAGATTAAATGAGATAGATGGATATGAACAGATTGAGACAGATGGATATGAACAGATTAAAAGAGATAGATGGATATGAACAGATTAAAAGATAGATGGATACGAACAGATTAAAAGAGATAGATGGATACGAACAGATTAAAAGAGATAGATGGATACGAACAGATTAAAAGAGATAGATGGATACGAACAGATTGAGATAGATGGATATGAACAGATTGAGACAGATGGATATGAACAGATTAAAAGAGATAGATGGATATGAACAGTTTGAGACAGATGGATATGAACAGATTAAAAGAGATAGATGGATATGAACAGATTGAGATAGATGGATATGAACAGATTAAACGAGATAGATGGATATGAACAGATTAAAAGAGGTTAGATTGAGAGATACGAAAGGGCAGAGTTAGATCGACAGATATGAATGGGCAGAGTTAGATCGAGAGATACGAAAGGGCAGAGTTAAATGGAGAGATAGGAACGGGCAGAGTTAGATCGAGAGATAGGAACGGGCAGAGATAGATCGAGAGATACGAACGGGCAGAGTTAGATCGAGAGATACGATTGGGCAGAGTTAGATCGAGAGATACGAAAGGGCAGAGTTAGATCGAGAGATACGAAAGGGCAGAGTTAGATCGAGAGATACGAAAGGGCAGTGTTAGATAATGGGCTGAGTTAGATCGAGAGATACGAACGGGCAGAGTTAGAACAAGAGATACGAAAGGGCAGAGTTAGATCGAGAGATACGAACGGGCAGAGTTAGATCAAGAGATACGAACGGGCAGAGTTAGATCGAGAGATACGAAAGGGCAGAGTTAGATCCAGAGATATGAACAGACCAACTTAGATAATAGTAGATCTATTATCATAGTGTGGGATACCTACTAACAAAAGTGATGGAAAGAAAAAGAATCTAAATGAATTCAGATAGATATATAAAAAGAAAAAAAAAACAAAACATTTCTTTAAATTCTAAAATCCCCAGCACCTCCTTTTCATGTGCATGTGTAGTTGTACCAACATTACAAATTTAGTCTGATAAAATCATGAAGGACGAAATGCATTATGAAGTAAACTTTTTATACACACATACATTTTATATATATATGTATATATATATATATATATATATATATACTTAGGATATATATATATATATATATAAATATTATATATATATATATATATATATATATATATATATATATATATATATATATTTTAGTATTTAAGGATGCTTTGTTATGATGTTCCCTCTGTTGGTGTTGAAGAAATAAAAAGATGCTTAAGCCAACTTAGCAAGCAGGCGCCAGTTATAGCTGAAGCTGAATCTCACTTCATCCATTGTACCCAGAGGTCTTCTTCAGGTGTTTTTCAATCAGGCTAACTTTCTGGGTAAGGCTCAGTTTTAAATGCCTTGAAAGTTACCCAGATCAACAAACATTTCAAGAAAGTTTGAGGGCACAACATCTGAAATGTGAGTAACAACAAAGACAAGGTGAAAAATATGAATGTAAAATATGTCAATAATGTCACATCAAAAGGTCGTGCAGCCAATGCAAAAAATATCTTACCCTCCATTTTAAGTGGAACCATGGCTTCTGGGTGATCATTTGATTCCAAAGAGAAACCTTGGAGACCATTGTACATGACTGCAATCAAAAATGATGTACCAGCTACAAAAGAAAAAAAAATGAAAATTATGAAATTGTCCTTTTTCTGTCAGGGAGATTTGAATTCCTGACCACTGACAATCCCTTTCTTCCTGATTTTCAATGCATTTTTATAGTAAAATCATTAGCAATGCATTTCCATTATACATATAATAGCCCTATTCTATCAGTAATGCTTGCATTCATTCCTGACCACTGACAATCCCTGTTCTTCCTGATTTTCAATGCATTTTTATAGTAAAATCATTAGCAATGCATTTCCATCATACATATAATAGCCCTATTCTATCAGTAATGCTTGCATTCATTCCTGACCACTGACAATCCCTGTTCTTCCTGATTTTCAATGCATTTTTATAGTAAAATCATTAGCAATGCATTTCCATTATACATATAATAGCCCTATTCTATCAGTAATGCTTGCATTCATTCCTGACCACTGACAATCCCTGTTCTTCCTGATTTTCAATGCATTTTTATAGTAAAATCATTAGCAATGCATTTCCATCATACATATAATAGCCCTATTCTATCAGTAATGCTTGCATTCATTCCTGACCACTGACAATCCCTGTTCTTCCTGATTTTCAATGCATTTTTATAGTAAAATCATTAGCAATGCATTTCCATTATACATATAATAGCCCTATTCTATCAGTAATGCTTGCATTCATTCCTGACCACTGACAATCCCTGTTCTTCCTGATTTTCAATGCATTTTTATAGTAAAATCATTAGCAATGCATTTCCATCATACATATAATAGCCCTATTCTATCAGTAATGCTTGCATTCATTCCTGACCACTGACAATCCCTGTTCTTCCTGATTTTCAATGCATTTTTATAGTAAAATCATTAGCAATGGATTTCCATCATACATATAATAGCCCTATTCTATCAGTAATGCTTGCATTCATTCCTGACCACTGACAATCCCTGTTCTTCCTGATTTTCAATGCATTTTTATAGTAAAATCATTAACAATGCATTTCCATCATACATATAATAGCCCTATTCTATCAGTAATGCTTGCATTCATTCCTGACCACTGACAATCCCTGTTCTTCCTGATTTTCAATGCATTTTTATAGTAAAATCATTAGCAATGCATTTCCATCATACATATAATAGCCCTATTCTATCAGTAATGCTTGCATTCATTCCTGACCACTGACAATCCCTGTTCTTCCTGATTTTCAATGCATTTTTATAGTAAAATCATTAGCAATGCATTTCCATTATACATATAATAGCCCTATTCTATCAGTAATGCTTGCATTCATTCCTGACCACTGACAATCCCTGTTCTTCCTGATTTTCAATGCATTTTTATAGTAAAAATCATTAGCAATGCATTTCCATTATACATATAATAGCCCTATTCTATCAGTAATACTTCCATTCATTCCTGATCACAGGCAATCCCTTTCTTCCTGAGTTTTAATAGACACAAAGATACTGATGGGTGTGTGTTGTATAAGAGTAAGTATCGTTGCTGATACTGTGGTTTGAAACTAGTTCACCAGTGAGTAACATGGGTGATTCCATTATTAAGTAAGATCACATGATCATAAAGGAAGTGAATAAATAGGAAGTAGCGTGATGACTATACAATTAGTGTTCACTCTTCTTGTCTATCCACAATTGCTATATGTTCACTCTCTCTACTAATATATGGATTATGATTCTCTTCTGATCATTATACTATTTAGCGATTACTACTTGAATTAGTATTACTAGCACGGATATTATTGGGAAGTGTTATTACTAGTACCATTATCAACGAAGTCTCAAATATAACAAGGATTTTTGGAATTGATAATGTGTTTTTGCTTGACATAGCAAACGTGACAAGTGAAGCCATCCAACATCACAAAAGTGTGTATCCCGCGTCCCTGATGCATAAAAATATTAGAGGATGCACAGTAACTTTTCCATGCAAAACAATATAATGCACCAAACCACCCAATAACATTTATAAGAGAGTAAAAGGAATTTGTTGTTGGTCGATACTAAATAAACAACGATATCAGTTTAAATTAAAATGTAACTAATATATTCGTTTGGTAACTGAATATGAATTATTTGTCAAATGAATGAGAAATTGATGGTATATATTTTATTTTTTTAAACATTGAATTTTTGTTGTTAACATACATTTTGAAAACTGTGTGCAAAGTGTTTTAACTGACAAGCAGAGACATTGTGGGGTCACACACAAGATACCAGCAGTAATAGCCTTGAGTTCACACTAAAACTAAAAGCAAATTTTAATTATAATAATATAATTTTATGCACTAGTGTGCGTATTTGTTGTGGAGTTATTTTCGCAGTGGAGGCTTGTATTTGTACTAAATCGATTCTAATTGGTTCGACGTACAAAATGTTAGGAACTTGATATAATAGGTATTACGCAGAGTAATCTTGTTGAGGTTGCTGACTACTTTCATATTCAACTAGCTGTCGACTATTGTCGTTTCTCTTACTACTCCTACTTATAATAGTTGGGAGAGTCTATTAACTAAAGAATAGGTGTGTTTCACCATAACTGTATTTTAGTTGTAATCTTGCATGTAATAGAGGAAGAATATTATTGCAGAGAAGGCATGATAGAAGAATGGATAGTGGCTTGGATTGAGGAATTGGAGAGCCAGTACCTGCTACAGACAAATGATAATGTAAGTGCTGATAAATGGTATGCTGGGAGAAATTTTCTTTTTCAAAAATCTATTTCTGTCAATATTTATTTTCTCAAAAATATATAGCCGGTAATATTATTTTTCAAAAAATATATAGCTAGTGATATTGCTATTTTCTTTTTTTTTCAAATATATACAGCAGGTAATATTATTTTTTCAAAAACGTATAGCTGGCAACAACATTCTTTAAAAAAAAAAACAAAAAAAAAAAAAACGTATAGCTGGTAATATTATTTTTTTTCAAAAATGTACAGTTGGCAACATTATTTATTTATTTATTTTTTTCAAAAACGTATTATCAGAGGCTTTGCTGTTGGACGTAGTTTATCTTCTTACCCAGGACGCGGATGTAGTTTATCGTCATACCCAGGACGCTGAAGTTCAGATATAAGAACTTCTACTCTAAATGAATTTCTACTCTTTAATGTTTGACTATATACTTGACAATAAAAAATTTGTCTATATCTCTGATGTGAGGTATTATGATTACTTACACTATTCGGACTGTTATCCTCATCTTCATTGTCATATTCACAAAGACACATGGCCCAGTAGATAAAGACGTTGGTTAGATTTAATGACTAGCTTCTAATTATATAATGGCTGTCTATATCTCTGAGATGAGGTATTATGATTACTTACATTATTTACATTATTTAGACTGTTATCCACATCTTCATTGTTATATTCACAAGGACACATGGCCCAGCAGATAAAGACGTTGGTTAGATCCAGTGACAAGCTTCTAGTGATATAATGGCTGTTTACATCTCTGAGATGAGGTATTATAATTACTTCAATTATTTACATTATTTGGACTGTTATCCCCATCTTCATTGTGTAACAGAGTGAGTCAGGGAAACACACACACATGTATATTTTTTTTTTTTTGAAATTGGAGTGAATCTGGATATCGAAATTAGATCAGAGCAATTTTGTTTACTGATGGGAAATCTGACCTAGCCCATTTGGAATTGGGTCATTAGAAAGACAATGGAAAATGATCGAAATAATTTTTATGAGTTAAAATTTGAAATAGAGCTTGCTAATGCTATGAGGAACTTTGAAATTCGCATGATTTTGGGTTGAAAGGAGCACCTGTGATAATCGCATGCGAGCCAAGGGTTGATTATGACAAGCCAGATTTAACTATATAAATGCATATTTATGCTGAAAAAGTGGCAGATGGTCAAGCCAGATGGGAGAGGCCGCAATCAATTGGCACGTCGTTATCACTGCGTGCCATCATGTGCATGAGCACCCGCAGGCAGCTGTTACGGGTTGCGGTGCTACAGAAATCTTTTTGAGAGAGTGGTTGGCTCGTCTGCTGTCAAGTGCAGTCGAGCTGGGTGGAGATTGAAAGTGATGTCAGAAATTGGAACCAAACGCCCGCTAACATATTTTGTTGATCTAAGTACAGAGAAGCAAATTACTCCTCCGACATCTAAGACTGCTACTGTTATTACTACTACTGGAAATGGAAACGCTGCACATGCTACAATAATCAGAGTGGTTGGCTCGACTGCAGTCGAGCTGGGTGGAGAGATATCGGAGATTGAAAGTGATGTCAGAAATTGGAATGAAGCGTCCGCTAAAAGGTACTGTTGAGATAAGTACTGCTGCTTCAGCTGCCACGAATATTACTACTACTATTACTACTGCTAGAGAGGAACACCACTATAAACTTAAAGCCGTGCACAGAAATCTTATTCCTCCATCGTAAGAGTTGTATATCGTTCTGAGACGATTTAACAAGATAATCACATACACTCTCTCTGTGTCTAGAATCCAGTGTATGAGTATGTTTTTTTTTTAATTTTCTTTTTAGTAACCCGTTTCTCTTCTCTACTATTCTTTTCTGCTATATAAAAGACATTAACAATTCAACCATTGAATCGATGTTTGTCCGGCTTTCTGCAGATATTAATTTTTTTTTTTGCTGCATCCTAAATTTCTTAGTGCAGACTCCCCAGCTGTGTCTACATCTTCAGTCGACCGTGAATGGACGGACATCACTTCTGCTTCCTGGATCAAACCCAACACAACGTGGACAGGAAGCAGAATTAAACCAGTGGACTGGTCGAATAATCTACGGATGCTCAGGGGACTTACGGCCATTCGCTTAAGTTCGGTTAAGACTGAGTAGACACCTCAGCACAGAGAGTAAGATGTCAGAGGTTGAGGGGCTGGGGCGAAAGTGTTAGAATTGACATATTCACAAGGACAGTGGATAAAGATGTTGGTTAGATCCAGTGATTAGCTTCTAGTGATATAATGGCTGTCTATATCTCTGAGATGAGGTATTATGATTACTTACATTATTTACATTATTCAGACTCTTATCCTCATCTTCATTGCCATATTCACAAGGACACATGGCCCAGTGGATAAAGACGTTGGTTAGATCCAGTGATTAGCTTCTAGTGATATAATGGCTGTCTATATCTCTGAGATGAGGTATTATGATTACTTACATTATTTACATTATTCAGACTCTTATCCTCATCTTCATTGCCATATTCACAAGGACACATGGCCCACTGGATAAAGATGTTGGTTAGATCCAGTGATTAGCTTCTAGTGATATAATGGCTGTCTATATCTCTGAGATGAGGTATTATGATTACTTACATTATTTACATTATTCAGACTGTTATCCTCATCTTCATTGCCATATTCACAAGGACACATGGCCCACTGGATAAAGACGTTGGTTAGATCCAGTGACTAGCTTCTAGTAATATAATGGCTGTCTATATCTCTGTGATGAGGTATTATGATTACTTCAATTATTTACATTATTTGGACTGTTATCTTCATCTTCATTGCTATATTCACAGTTCAGCCATTGTATGCTCCGGCCCTCTTCACATGGCCCAGTTAGATCCAGTGACTAGACCCAAAGAGTTGTGAATTCAATACCAGGCTACAGCAGTGGTGAACCAAAAAACTTGAAGAGTTCAGTTAAAGGGAAATAACTGAGACATCTGGAAGAGGCATGGCATGTGGAACTAGAACAATATACCCTGGTGAACGAAATAAAGGGTTTGCAATTCCAATCACGTGAAGAAGGCCAGAGTGTACAATGTTCAAACATTGTGAATATGGTAATGAAGATGAGGATAATGGTCCGAATAATGTAAATAATAAAAAATGTATTCCTATTTCCACTTATTCTGTGATCTTTACTGCCACTTGTCAATTTCAGTCTAAGTGTTTCTGTGACCAAAAAAAAAAAAAAAATGGAAAGGAATAGAGAAATGAAGAAGACAGCTTTTTTTTTTTCCAACTTTCCCTTTCATTTTTTCAAAGTTAAACGCTTTTGTTTTACAAAAATTAGAAAAATTTGACTTCTTTCTTCTGTTTTGGGCTTCGCTTCCCATGCAATATATTATAACATATAGAGAAAAGATTCCATAATGGATATTTTTTTCATGTTCTAATGAACGATCAGCACATTGTCAACCGTTTTCCATTTAAATGCATAATGAAAAAAATAATGGTAATTGATAACAACGCACATCTTTATGTAAATACTTATATTAAGGAACAACATATAGTTTGGTACTACTTGCACCACTGAAGATTATCTTGGATAAAAATCGAATGTACTTGGGAAATGAAAATAAAAGAAATTTTCACAGCTATAGCACATTTCTCTCATCCTTTAACATCAATACACAGAAGGTTATTTGTGAGTATGAACGGATTTTATTAAAAATTAGCAGACATAATGTCTTTAATTTATTCAATCAAACGTGCATAAAAGAGAATTTGCTGCCTAAACACACACACACATATATATATATATATATATATATATATATAGGCAGTATTTTTTAATTAATTTCATTGAATAATATAGACAAGTTTTTTAATTAATCAGTTTTGTTATCTTCTTGATTATGATGATTCCGGTCCTCCTAAAGAATTCTGGCTGCAAAACAAAGTTTCAATCAAATTGTTAAGTTTACCATGTCACATGTCACATGTTGTTTTGACTTTTTTGGCAGCCACCCTAAGCCCAGTGGAACACATTCTTTCATCATTATGTGGCCCAAATTGTTAGTAACTGTTTGAAGCTTTTATTCTCCTTAAAATCCCTCCATGTATTACACATTCTGTTCATGGTAGTGGCGTTTACTGAATATATAAGGCCAATCTCAATAGTACCTGCTATAGCAATTTATGCAAACAAAAAAAAAGAATTGTTTGAATCCCATTTGTTTCTTGTGAATCTAATAGCCTGAACCATAATTATTCTATTATGTGTGTCCCAAGCAACAGCTTAACTCTCGAAATCAAGTGTCATTCAACTGCCAATCGTTTATACATGTTGCCCTGCAACTTAATGCAAGTGAGCAAGAGATAACTTCATTCACAAATGACCATTTAAAATTTGAAGCTTACTTACCTTTGCTTGTCCTGGGTAAGACATTAAACTACATCCATGTCCTGGGTAAGATGTTAAACTACATCTGCATCCTGGGTAAGACGTTAAACTACGTCCAGCAGCGAGGAACGTGGAACCACCTCTTAATTGCTGGTGTTCCCAGGTCCACCCTGACCCAGGGTGGTAGCACCTGTTAGGATCCCAGCTATGGGAAAATAGTTAACTATTACCAGCAATGCTTTTTTGAAAAAAATTATTACCAGCAATACAATTTTGAAGGAAATATATTACCAGAAACAGATTTTTGACAAAACAAAATATTACCAGCAAGAAAAAATTTTGTCAGCATTAAATAACCCATTGAGGTTGATATGCCGTAAAACAAAATAAACCAAACCAATCTAAACCAAATACATATTCTATTCATACGAATCTATCCTAAAAATGTTGTCGGCATTAAACAACCCATTGAGGTTGATATGCTGTAAAACAAAATAAACCAAACCAATCTAAACCAAAGAATACATATTCTATTCATACGAATCTATCCTAAAAATGTTGTCGGCATTAAACAACCCATTGAGATTGATATGTCGTTAAACAAAATAAACCAAATTACTTACCTTTGCATTCTCCTTGGTTATTTTTGGTAAGGCCAGTGTTGCATTCACATGTATGGGAGTTCAATCCATTGGGGAGACACAACTGTTGGCAGCCACCATAATTACTTCCTTTACATGAATTTGTTTCATCTATAATCAGAAGAAAAATTGTCTCAGAGGTTATTTTTTTTTTAAACGTGTTAAACAAATCACTGCCTGTTTGATCATCTTTAAAAGAAAAACTGCAGGAAGTCCTAAACAAAGTAACAAAAGAAAGAGAGAAGAAAGGATTAACTATCAATTGTAAGATTGTATGGTTGTCAGCAAGAGAAACAGCCCAAGATGTTGCCATGAATAAAGACTTGTTAACTATTATTTCCTGTATTTTAAGCTGGAAATTACCTACTACTGTTTTGGAACAAGGTTAAACTAGTTTTCTGATGCCATTTTGAATTCTATACTAGGTGTAACATTGATTAAAACTACATTAACTTTTTCACAATTTTTTGTAAACTAAAATGGCTGTATCAACATCCAACAAAGCTTTGATTCAAGAGTTTTTCTTTGATTCAGACTCCAATGATGATTTTGAAAACTTTACTCAAGTGAATATTGATAGTGAAGTGGTCGAATATGATAACCACGCTAGTGATGTGGTGGAAAACAATGACGACTACTAGCGGCTACTATCATCCATGGCTGACTAATTTTATGGAAGCTATTGATAACCATTAATATACCTGATAGCCTTTATGAAGGTGAATTATTTTGTCTATTTATAAACGATATCTTTATTTGTCAACAAGATAAATAAATATGATAGGTGAAAGAAAGAGCTAACAAATATTGGTGTCTTCATGTATGTAAACACAAAAAGCACATCACTTTTTTATGAAATGAAAGCTTTTTAGCCATTTTGCTTCTTATTTCACACCCAGAACTTCACAAGGAGCAATAATAGCTAAAGTACGTTAAATTGTTAATGTATTTGTTTTTTATTTTATCTTTCAACTTTTTTTTGTTTTAACATCAAAACATGCACGCAAAATGTAATGCATTATGCCAACATATTGCTCATACATTCTTTTATTAGTGTACAAAAAATAAAATCTATACACACAATACAAAGAAAGTTATAACAATTTTAAAACAGTAGGTGTTCATGCTTTTTGCCCTCACAAAAAATGCAGTGACAGGGGAGACAACTCTAGATATCAGCATAGTAAAAGGTAAATAGTATTAGAAAAAGAAACAGTCTCTAGTTTACAAAAAAATAAGAAAAAAAAAAAAAAAAATGGTGTTGGGAAGTTATGCACACATCAAATTTTATTCTCATCATTTCTGTCCCATTTCTAAAATTTAGTTTATGAAACATGCAAACCGACAAACTGTTATGGGAGAGAGACATCCTTAAAAAAAGATGCTTCCTAAAGTCAATTACCTGCTACCCAGTCAATTACTACTGCTAAAATGCCAAACTGGTTGTAACTCTGAGGAATATTGCTGACAGAGAGAACAATTCTAGAAAGAAATTAGCATGGTAAAGGTTAAGAAGTCTTAACAGACGATGGAAAATTTGATAGGCAGATTGGAATAGCAGATGCCTTCCACCTCTCAAACCTTTCTCTCTCAGGTGGGATGTGGCAAGCCTCACACTTCTCTACTGCTACATTCATGGAAAGTGCTCAAACAAACTACATTCCTTGGTTCGACAAGTTCCTAACCTTCATGGCAAAGATCCACTATGCCACTTGTAGCAAATGACCCACATCGCCGCCCCTGCATTCCATTGATGAGAAGTAATTTCCCCTCAAACAGCTTCGTCCTGTGAACCACTATTCTGTAGGACCAAAGTGGATGTTTTCTCTGATCACTAGAATCATATTTTGTTCAAGTCTAAGGTAAGCAGTTATCTTTCCCTACTATTTGTACAAACTGCCTCCTAACATAACCTTCTACCTTGAGTGCCTCCCAGCCACAGGGCCTTGTACAGGGTGAACCTTAAAAAAAAGAAAAAAAGCTAAGCAAAGTATAAAGAAACAGAAACTTTTTGAGAAAAAGTAGAAAAGAGTGCTGAATGCACACATGGCCATGACATAACCTAGAGAGAAAAAAATTCCATAATTCTAATGAACACTCAGCACATTGTCAACCGTTTTGCATTTAAAAAGCATAATGAAAAAATTACAGTAATGGATAATAACACACAACTTTGTATAAATACTTATATTAATGAACAACATATAGTTTTGTACTACTTGCACCCCTGAAGATGATCTTAGAAGAAGATCAAAAGTACTTAGAAAATAAAAACAAAAGAAATTTAAACAGCTATAGAACATTTCTTTCATCTTTTAACATCAATACATGGAGAGCAGGGTGTTGCACATGCTTACAGACATTATATGTAGAAAATGGAATTGCTCATCTGAATAACCATTTAACATGTTATTCGTGAGTATGAACAGATTTTGTTAAAAATTAACAGACATAATGTTTGTAATTTATTCAATCAGACATGCCTAAATATATATATATATATGTGTGTGTGTGTGTGTGTGTGTGTATATATATATATATATATATATATATATATATATATATATACACACACACACACACTGTATGCCAAATTATTATCAGTTTGTTTACATTGTGCAGATCAGTACAAAAATTTCAGCGATTGCGCAGGTCTGTGTTGCCAACATTGTGTGAAAATTTTGTGTGAATTGATTGGAGGGTTTTTGAAATATTAGAAAAAAAGTTATCTCGATAATAATTTGGCACGCAGTATATATATATATATATATATATATATATATATATATATATATATATATATATATATATATAAATATTTATATAATACAATATCAATTCTCCTATATAGCAGTGGATACTGGACAATTTCTGTACTGATTCCAAGGCAAGAAAGATGTGATTCTACAGAAGGATGCTGAGAATGCCATCGACAGAATATGTAAGCAATTAAGTTTTCAGGAAAATGAGAACAAGAAACATACACTCATAACCAGCAAGAGATAGTTAACATTTCACATAATGAGGAAAGAGGACTTGGAAAATTTAACACACACAGGACATATTGAAATCAAGAGGGATGGAAGCAAGCAGTGATTAATCTACCTAATGAGTTTGTGTAAAATGGATGGCAGAACATAGACTTGGCGGGGGGAATGGTGAGAGGATAAACATTGATTGGAGCTATGAAAGATAGGAAGTTGTGGAGAGCTATGAATGCCCATATCCAGATGTTATGCAACAAAGAGAAGAAAATGAAAAAATGCCGAACAGATCCAAAATAGACAAAGTTAAATAATACCTTGTTCGCAAAACAATGCTACTTCTGTCGTGAAACGCATCTGTTTACCTTCCATTCTAACATCATTAATAACTGTCACTACCAGTGCATTGTGTACTGGTTAACGAGCAATAGCAAATGTTGAAAATTTCATTTGCAGTTGTAAAAAGAAATTACAAGAGATTGACACATCTATGAAAACAATACCATGTCTGGTGGCAAAAATGGCTGATGGTGCCAGGGGTGGCAATACCGCCTCATACACTGAAACTGTGTTAACTCCTAGGGTTGGTGGCAGACAAGAGCAGGGTATTGAACATGCTTACAGACATTATATGTAGAAAATAGAATTGTTCATCTGAATAACCATGTTAAGAATAGCACTACATTTAACATGTTATTTGGAAAACAAGCTTCTGATTGATTGATTTTTTTATGTCTTATCAACCCTTTGTAGGTTATTCAAAGGCAGAAAATATATTTAGATTGTAAGAATTGGGGGGGGGGATAATAATGATTAATTAACCCATAGCAGGGAAGCTGAGATAGAGTGAAGAAATCAAATCAATTTATTGAAAATTCTCAGAAAGAAATAACTTACAAAGGAAGCTACTGAATACTTTCTACCACTGTTCTAATAAGAGTTTGATAGCAAACCTAACGATTGCGTCTAGCATGAAACAGCCTGTTGCCTCTAAGTTTTGACTTCAATGTTCACTTTTATATTTACACACGCTCTATCGCTGATATTGAGCACTTTATCTCATAAATATAGCACATCTTAAGACTATATTTCTTCATACATATATATGTTTGTTATTCAAATTTGATATTAATAATGTTTTGAACTCTTTAAAAGCATATTTATATAAAGTACTTTTGTGGCTTGGTGAATATAACTAAATTTCTAATTTGGCTCATATGGAACAAAAGGGTGGACAACCCTAACCTAAGGAATTACATATTGATCTTTTATCATAATAGTTGATGTAAATTAATAAAATTTAATATTTTTAAATATACTGTTCATATCAAGTTATTATACAAACTGCATAAGCCTCAATAACTCAAATTTGCCTTGAACAATTTTTGTCAGATTTTAAATAATTAATTTAGAGGTCAAAAGAAATCTTGAGTTAATTTTTTAGATAGTTTCAACATGTTTTATTGAAGTTATATGATTTATTATAAAAACTGTGGTCTGAAGTTATGTGGATTAAACTAATATTAGTTCAATGCCTTTGAAATTTAACAAAAAAATCTTTTTTCTTTTTTTTCCATACGTTGAAATATGGGTAATTGAATGGATCTAACAAATATATATACATATATATATATATATAGTTAGGTAATGATAAGTTTGATTATCTGTATGGATAATCCCAAGGAGGATGTAATCCAGATAGCTCAATGTCAAACCAGAACAAATATTATTATTATTATTATTAATATTATTATTATACCTCTCATTGGTGGTTTATTATTATTATTATTATTATTATTATGATAATATAAAAATAATATTTTTATTACTTTTAAATCTTGTTTCATTTCTAAATGTTTTTCGATATTACTTTATAATTTTTTCAATATATTTAAAAAATTTTTTTTTAGGTTACTTTATATTTTAAATTATGAATTTAAGATTCAAAATTTAAATTTTGAAAGTTTATGTTTTAATTATAAATTTTTTACTCCTTAATTGTTATTAATAATATTAATATTTATTGTTTGTTTATCTTATATTCACAAATTTTTTTTCATATTTTATTTTGATAATCTTAAAATTTTTACATTAATGTCAAACATTAACTGCAATATATATCAATCTGTGTTTTTTCAAATTAACTGCAATATGCCCATTTATGTTAATTTATTCTTCCTTTTCTTCTTTCCCCACTTTTTCCCTCCCACCCCTGCTTCCACATTTGCTTTATTATATCTTCACTTCTCTTTTTTTTCTCTTTGTCTCATTTCCTGTGAAATGACTTACTAAATAGGTCAATGTCTGGTCCTTACCCCCCTCCCTTACTCTTAAGTATCTTTATAAAAATTGATTTAAAATTATTCGTATCTCTCCCTTTCCTCTCTAATTTCAACCATATCTGTCATCCTCCTCACTCCCCTCTATCACCTTACATCAATTTAAAACTACCCCTCAAAAGTGTATAAAAAAATAATATGTAAATTTAAAACCATTTTTTACCCTTGAAAATGTGATCTGAGGAACCAGGAAAAAACATTTTCCTGGGAAAATAAAATATAATCAATGGACTATTAAGGTTGTCTGTTTTCTAATTAAATTTATATATATATATATATATATATATATATATTGCTATTAAAATTTGATATTCACAACGTTTTGAACTTTTTAAAAGCATATTTCTATAAAGTTTTTTTGTGGCCTGGTGAATATAGCTAAATTTCTGATTTGGACCTTTTGGCTAAAAGGCTGGACAACCCTGATCTAAACTATCATGTTAACTATTTTTCTGACAAAGACAAAAGTAAACTTACTTGATAGATCTCTTGGATAGAACACTTTCACATTTTGTACCTTATAAATATGATTTTTTAGTTCCACACCTCCATTCTCCAATGCCGTCAAGGAAATAACACTTATTGACATACGGTCGTATTGGGCATAGTAGAGAAATCCTTTATAGATCGCAAGACCAGATGGATTGGCAAGATTTTCCAGTACTACTTCACGACGATTTCGAGAAATGTCATAGCGCTCTATCTGAAATGAAAGAAATGATAGAATTGGCCTCTGACCAGTGGGGGGGCTAAATTGACAAAGATAAGGGAACTCTATTTGTGAGAACCGAGAGAGAGAGAGATAAAAACAAAGACGATGTTCCCAAGGAGAAGGACAGAGGCACACCCTCCTGGAGCTTAGATTGCAGTCTTCTTTTATAATAAAAGACCCAAGAGCCACTCAAGATAGAGGCTTACAGAATGAATTGTGTGATGTAAATGTAGGCTGGAATAGGAGAAAGTGAGGATAAAGAGAATAGACAAAAATGAATTCTTGAAGAGATTAAGATTTAATGTTTAATTGATTTGTTTTTCACAGATTATCAAACCGTTACAGTTCATATAAAGATAGAAAATATTTTTAGATTGTATGAATTTTTTGGAGATAATATTGATATTACTAATGAACCCATAGTTGGGGGAGGGGAAAGATGGGGATTCATACCTTTCCCAAGCGTATTAGTGTGTAAGTGAATGTAACATACCTGACTGGAATTGAAAGTGAATATTCCAATTTTCAATTCCGAGCCATTTTCCATTACGTCAACCACACATCCAAGTATAGAGCAGCTATTATTCCGAAATGGTCACACATTTAAGTAATGACTAAGTTTGACATTGCTTAACTATGAAGATTGTCAAAGAACTGGTGTCTCAGTGTGATATGGTTGTAAGACCTACTGTTTAGGTTGATTGGTTGTTTAACAGCATATCAACACCTCTATGGGTTATTCAATGCCGAAATCTAAATATTTTGACCACAATTTTATGACTTCAACTATATATATTTAGAATGCAATCGTATGCTTTTAACTACAGATAAAATGTATTGTTGGTCATTTTGATTTAAATATGGATTGTTGGTTGGTTGATTTTGTATAGCGGCATATCAACACCTCTATGGGTTATTTAATGCCAAAATCTAAATGTATTTTGAATGCAATTGTATGCCTTCAACTGCAGATAAAATGTATTGTTGGTCATTTGGATTTAAATATGGATCGTTGGTTGGTTGATTTTATTTAGCGGCATATCAACACCTCTATGGGTTATTTAATGCCTAATTCTAAATATTTTAAATGCAATTGTATGCCTTCAACTACAGATAAAATGTTTTGTTGGTCATTTTGCTTTAAGTATGCATTGTTGGTTGGTTGATTTTTTTTTTTTAGTGGCATATCAACACCTTTATGGGTTATTTAATGTCGGAATCTAAATATTTTTAATATAATTTATGGCTTCAACTAAATATAAAATGTATTGTTGGTCATTTTGATTTAAGTAAAACAAAAAGAGGAAAATGGAAAAAAAAGTAACTGGTTGGCATTACTCACTTTTCTGAGCTCAAAAAGTGGTATTGAGTTTATCAAGTATATGTGAGTGGCTTTGGTAATATCTGCTAATGATACAGATATTTACCCAAACATTAAATATCGAGAAATAAAGATGTCTAACAGATGGAAGAATTGAAATGAAAATCCCCTTCCTAAAAAGAGAACTTGCTAACAAAATATAGAAATTTTTTCTCTCTGACTCTTAAAAGGAAAGCTTGCAGATTTTACAAAAGCAGATTTATACACAAGTCAGGCATGTTTTATCTTTCAGTCAAAACGTTGTAATAATAACAACAAAAATGAGAACAATATTAAAATAAAGCATAGGTAATTTCCACCAAAATTAATATACAAGCTAGAAATGGGCAGAACAATAAGAATACTCAAAATGCATAAATTATTGGTTTCAGGTGGGAAATTTTTTCCGGGTTACCTGGATTGAGAAGCATGGGAAAAAGGATGCTGGACATAACTAAGAAAATTACAGACAGTATTATATAAGGCTTCAAATATTGAAGGTAACCAGGTGAATATTTTATTTAGCAAAATAAAGTATAGGTAATTTCAACCTGGAATTGTTATTTTTTTAATCATTTCATACGAAACGATGCAGTAAAGCTGTTAAAATGCAAGGGGTTACCGAATGTTAGAGAATTGTTATATACCATACCAAACTAATGGGTATGTCCCAATTTTCATGAATACGTTGGACACTATTGTAAGTGGGGGGTAATATACTGTCTAAGAGTCCACCACTAGCAGTGGTTTACCTATTCATGCTGCTGGCGAGTATTACATTTTGTCGATGTTATAAAGATTAACATTTCATTTCCTACCTCTGCTTTGTTTATTCCTCTTTTTTTTCTTTTTTAACATACAACATGTGCTAGCACATGCAATACCCTGTCTTCATTAGCCGGCGACCAGGGGTGATATCACGGTTTTGGTGGCTATGGCGGGACCGCCACCCCTGGCGCCACCAGCAGCGTTTGCCACCTGGCAGGGTATGAAGATAAGCTAATTAATCATTCCTTTAAGTAAATTCTATCTGTAATGAAAGTTTCCTTTACAGATAGAATTTAATTATTCAGTAACCTTTTCTAAGTTACAAGAATATGAGATAAAAAAAAAACACTATTAAGTACAGAAGAAAATAAGAATATGAAATAAAAAAAAAAACTATTAAGGAGAGATGAAAATAAAAGAATAAGAATTAAGAAAACAGAAGATAATGATTGACAATGTATTTAAATTGCTGTAGATCAAAGTTGATAGGGAAGCAAGAAGCTAGAAGAGTTCCACAAGTGAGAAGTATGATAGAATAAACTGTTAGCATAGAATTTATGGAACTTGCTGTCAATCTAGTACTGCATTTAGATTCATAAAGTCTAGATACCATAGTGAAATGTTCATCAGAACAATTACCATGAAAGTATTTATAGAGAAAGGCAGAGGGAATCTATGTTAGGGCAGTGGGAATGCGACTGAAGCTGAGATGCCAGGTCAGGAGCAATAACATTGTAGATTCCTCTTTGGATTTTATCAAGAATCTCTAAATATATAGCAGGAGCACAGGACCATATGTGGCAGCAATATTCAAAGGATGGATGAATGGTAAACTTAGAAATATGTAAGATAGATTCTGGAGAGAAACATTGCAGATTCCACTTTGGATTTTATCAAGAATCTCTAAATATATAGCAGGAGCACCGGACCATATGTGGCAGCAATATTCAAAGCATGGATGAATGGTAGACTTATAAATATTTAAGATAGATTCTGGAGAGAAACATTGCAGATTCCTCTTTGGATTTTATCAAGAATCTCTAAATATATAGCAGGAGCACCGAACCATATGTGGCAGCAATATTCAAAGCATGGATGAATGGTAGTCTTATAAATATTTAAGATAGTTTCTGGAGAGAAACATCGGAGATTCCTCTTTAGATTTTATCAAGAATCTCTAAATATATGGCAGGAGCACCGGACCATATGTGGCAGCAATATTCAAAACATGGATGAATGGTAGACTTATAAATATATAAGATAGATTCTGGAGAGAAAAAATGTCTAGTACAACACAATGAACAAACTTTCTGAGCAGCAGACCTAGCAATGGATTCAATATAATCTTCCCACTTCATCTCAGCACAAAATGACAAGCCAAGAAGTATTTTCAGTATTTATATTTGAATAAGAAAATGGAAAGTATAACAATTCCCACAGATTCCATATGAAACACCATGAAAGTTATCTCAATCAACAAGCATGTAGAGAAAGCCAAGAGGGTGGGAAATGTGATAATAACAACAAAGATTAGGACAATAGTTTGAGTCTAAATAATTTGAATCTTGATAAATCATTTTGAAGAAAGTAAGGAATAAAAAATCTAAAGAAAAATTTTGTTTATCAAAGCAGATGTCGTGGGATTGTTCGTCTTTTTATTCAACTGGGAAATATTGAACATAATAAAGAATTGCTTCTGGGGGGGGTCCTTTATTAGATAACCAGGGTCATTCAAAACTAAAAGTACTGCCTTCCCAAAATAGCTCACTGACAAGTAGAGGATTGCTTCTTGGGGGTCTTTTGTTAGATAACCAGGGTCATTCAAAACAAAGTCCTGCCTTCCCAAAATAACTCTCTGGCCAGTAGAGGATTGCTTCTTGGGGGTCTTTTGTTAGATAACCAGAGACATTCAAAACAGAAAATCTTACCTTCCCTAGGTAGCTTTCTGACCAGTACAGGACGGCTGCTTTGGGGTCTTTTGTTAGATAACCAGGGTTATTCAGATTATCTTGTATCAGTATCCGGGAATCACTTCCATCCATTTTAACTTCTGCAATCTTTTTCGGAACATGTCCTCCACCAATATCAATCCAGTATACTAACCTGCAAAATGAAGGTGAAAACGTCCTGACAATGTGCTTTTTCCTAACCATATGCAGTTTTAAATTTGTAAATATAAAAGTATAGATAACTTTATCAAGTCAGAGATTGATGTGACAGTGTATTTATATTATGAAAAGAACCCCCTTCTAAAATGTTAAAAAAAAAATCAATATTTTTCCAAGCTGACAAATATCAAGAGTAAAGCATTCCCCCTAGCTGCGGGTTAAACAGTTGAACGTTTATCTTGAAAAATCATTGTTATTCTCAATAGGATTTTTAATGCAATATTTACTCACTATTTGCTAAAACTTTCCCACAAATTTGTTGCCTTTTTTTTTTTTTTATCATTTTACCCTAAACAAGGCAATAAACCCATTAAGATACAAGGAGTTTACCAAGTGTCAGTGAATATGAGAAAAAAAATCACGATTAAGAAGAGAGAACAATAAAAGAACAGGAATTAAGAAGACAGAAGATGATGATTGACATTGCATTTAAATTTTTGCAGGTCAAAATTGACTGGGGAACAAGAAACTGAAAGTGAGTTCCACAAGTGAGAAGTGTGACAGAAGAAACTGCTATCATAGAACATTTAGGCATTTCATCTGCAAAATGATGAGACCTTCCTGCCAATCTAGTACTGCACTTAAATTCATGAAGTCTAGGCACTATAGAGGAAAGTTCATTAGAACAATTCCCATGAAAGTGTTTATAGGAAAGGCATAGGGAAGCTACGTTATGGTAGTGGGAAAGTGACTGAGACCGAGATGCCAGGTCAGGAGCAATAACGTTGCAGATTCTTCTTTGGATGTTATTAAAAATCTCAAAATATATAGCAGGAGCACAAGGCTGGATGTGACAACAATATTCAAAGCATGGATAAATGGTAAATTTATAAATAGTTAAGATACCAACTTTCTTATCTGCAGAGTTAGTTATTCAACAAACATTTTCGACTTCATGTCAGCAATGAGTCCCAATCCTGCAGTTTAGAATTGCCTATGCTGATGGAAGGTAAAAAAAAAGAAAAGAGAGGAGATTTGTTTGGGAGGTATTTCTCCAAAACAGACTGGGAAGCTGTATTAAGACAGTTTGGAAGTGACTGAAGCCAGGTCAGGAGCAATAATATTACAGATTTTTCTTTGGATTTTATCAAGAATCTTTAAATATATAGAGGGAGCACTGGACTACACACGGCAAAAATATTCAAAGCAAGGATATGCAAGATAGATTCTGGAGAGAAAGATTGCAGATGTAGCAGGAGCACTGGACAATAAGTGGCAGCAATATTCAAAGCATAAATGAATGGGAAGACTTATAAATATGTAAGATAGATTCTGGAGAGAAACATTTCAGATTCCTCTTTGGATTTTATCAAGAATCTCTAAATATATAGCAGGAGCACCAGACCATATGTGGCAGCAATATTCAAAGCATGGATGAATGGTAGACTTATAAATATGTAAGATAGATTCTGGAGAGAAATATTCCAGATTCCTCTTTGGATTTTATCAAGGATCTCTAAATGTATACCGGACTTTAAGTGGCAGTAATATTTTAAGCATGAACTCGAAATTGTAAAGAAAGCTAATCGTGTGCAAGCAAAGGAAGGATTATTATGCTTGATTACATTGTCTAACCTTTCAATATGGCTTGTCGATGTTCTTCCGGCCTTACTTTTAGGAGTACCTTGTTTCCCCCTTTATATATATATATATTTTTTTTTAACGTAAACCGTTACCACGAGTTCCGAACCTTGTACAGAATGAACCTTACTGTAAAAAAGGAATCGAGTACACATAATTCTCCACCGAGTTAGGTTTTACTCCACAGATATAACGACACAAATTGTAGTAGTAGTATTAGCCGTTTCCTTATAAGGAAACATTTGAAATGGATTACTTATTTTATTATACTAAAGTACAAGTATAATGCATACAGTTATGTGACACAGTAGGATTCAACTGTGATTTGAACACACACGAAGTCAAATGAGCCTTAAATGATTTCAGTGTAGGGTTTTAAGACTGCGTTGTGTGTAAACACTAAAAGCAAGGCCTTCAAATCAAAAGGGAAATAAAATAAATAAAATTTTCGTGATCAAGTGCCACTTAGTCGGAATTATTGACCATGACACAATGAAGATTTAAGCTGCAGATTTAACAACGGATTCAATATAATCTTTCCACTTCATGTCTGCTAAAAATGTTAGTCAGAGCTATCGCAAAAAGTCACTATCATTTTCTGATACGAATTTCTTTCTTTATTTTATTGATGTTAGCCCTGTTAAAATCCCTGAAGCCACTGGAGGTAGAGGGTTACATAGTACGAGGCATAGTTTATGTGGATATGCGGGGGTGATAACAGTTTACCATTGACTTGAACAGATTCCGAGTGTACTGATCGAGAAAGCATACGCCAAACAGATTCTGTCGAAAAAAATTGTCCAGTGCAGTGAACAAAAAAAATAAATTCATTGCGATACTTACAAATAAAAAAATAAAGAAAGTATATTTGTTTCCATAGTAAAACACTCTGAGATAAAACTGCAATTTTTCAAATCATTTGATAGGTATGATTACCTTTCTGAACATATATTCCAAAAACTGCCACTTTGTGGGACAGACTCCCAATGTGTGCTTCCCAATCTTTATTTACACTACTAGTGGAAAAAAAGCAATTGAAATGAAGATGAAAGAAATCCTAGTGAAAAATGAAGAATGCTTGACAATGTCTGATCTAATGAAAATTGCAGATAATATTACTACTACTAATACTAATAGTGGAAATAAAGCAATTGAAATGAAGATGAAAGAAATCCTAGTGAAAAATGAAGAATGCTTGACAATGCTTGATCTAATGAAAATTGCAGATAATATTACTACTACTAATACTAATAGTGGAAATAAAGCAATTGAAATGAAGATGAAAGAAATCCTAGTGAAAAATGAAGAATGCTTGGCAATGCTTGATCTAATGAAAATTGCAGATAATATTACTACTACTAATACTACTAATGGAAATAAAGCAATTGAAATGAAGATGAAAGAAATCCTAGTGAAAAATGAAGAATGCTTGACAATGCTTGATCTAATCAAAATTGCAGATAATATTACTACTACTAATACTACTAGTGGAAATAAAGCAATTGAAATGAAGATGAAAGAAATCCTAGTGAAAAGTGAAGAATAATTGACAATGCTTGATCTAATGAAAATTGCAGATAATATTACTACTACTAATACTACTAGTGGAAATAAAGCATTTGAAATGAAGATGAAAGAAATCCTAGTGAAAAATGAAGAATAATTGACAATGCTTGGTCTAATGAAAATTGCAGATAATATTACTACTACTAATACTACTAATGGAAATAAAGGAATTTAAATGAAGATGAAAGAAATCCTAGTGAAAAATGAAGAATAATTGACAAGGCTTGATCTAATGAAAATTGCAGATAATATTACTACTACTAATACTACTAGTGGAAATAAAGCAATTGAAATGAAGATGAAAGAAATCCTAGTGAAAAATGAAGAATAATTGACAAGGCTTGATCTAATGAAAATTGCAGATAATATTACTACTACTAATACTACTAATGGAAATAAAGCAATTGAAATGAAGATGAAAGAAATCCTTGTGAAAAATGAAGAATACTTGACAATGCTTGATCTAATGAAAATTGCAGATAATATTACTACTACTAATACTACTAATGGAAATAAAGGAATTTAAATGAAGATGAAAGAAATCCTAGTGAAAAATGAAGAATAATTGACAAGGCTTGATCTAATGAAAATTGCAGATGATATTACTACTACTAATACTACGAGTGGAAATAAAGCAATTGAAATGAAGATGAAAGAAATACTAGTGAAAAATGAAGAATAATTGACAAGGCTTGATCTAATGAAAATTGCAGATAATATTACTACTACTAATACTACTAATGGAAATAAAGCAATTGAAATGAAGATGAAAGAAATCCTAGTGAAAAATGAAGAATACTTGACAATGCTTGATCTAATGAAAATTGCAGATAATATTACTACTACTAATACTACTAATGGAAATAAAGGAATTTAAATGAAGATGAAAGAAATCCTAGTGAAAAATGAAGAATAATTGACAATGCTTGATCTAATGAAAATTGCAGATAATATTACTACTACTAATACTACTAATGGAAATAAAGGAATTTAAATGAAGATGAAAGAAATCCTAGTGAAAAATGAAGAATAATTGACAAGGCTTGATCTAATGAAAATTGCAGATAATATTACTACTACTAATACTACTAGTGGAAATAAAGCAATTGAAATGAAGATGAAAGAAATCCTAGTGAAAAATGAAGAATAATTGACAAGGCTTGATCTAATGAAAATTGCAGATAATATTACTACTACTAATACTACTAATGGAAATAAAGCAATTTAAATGAAGATGAAAGAAATCCTAGTGAAAAATGAAGAATAATTGACAAGGCTTGATATAATGAAAATTGCAGATAATATTACTACTACTAATACTACTAGTGGAAATAAAGCAATTGAAATGAAGATGAAAGAAATCCTAGTGAAAAATGAAGAATAATTGACAAGGCTTGATCTAATGAAAATTGCAGATAATATTACTACTACTAATACTACTAGTGGAAATAAAGCAATTGAAATGAAGAGGAAAGAAATCCTAATGAAAAATGAAGAATGCTTGGCAATGCTTGATCTAATAAAAATTGCAGATAATATTACTACTACTAATACTACTAGTGGAAATAAAGCAATTGAAATGAAGATGAAAGAAATCCTAGTGAAAAATGAAGAATAATTGACAAGGCTTGATCTAATGAAAATTGCAGATAATATTACTACTACTAATACTACTAATGGAAATAAAGCAATTGAAATGAAGATGAAAGAAATCCTAGTGAAAAATGAAGAATGCTTGGCAATGCTTGATCTAATGAAAATTGCAGATAATATTACTACTACTAATACTACTAGTGGAAATAAAGCAATTGAAATGAAGATGAAAGAAATCCTAGTGAAAAATGAAGAATAATTGACAAGGCTTGATCTAATGAAAATTGCAGATAATATTACTACTACTAATACTACTAATGGAAATAAAGCAATTTAAATGAAGATGAAAGAAATCCTAGTGAAAAATGAAGAATAATTGACAAGGCTTGATCTAATGAAAATTGCAGATAATATTACTACTACTAATACTACTAGTGGAAATAAAGCAATTGAAATGAAGATGAAAGAAATCCTAGTGAAAAATGAAGAATAATTGACAAGGCTTGATCTAATGAAAATTGCAGATAATATTACTACTACTAATACTACTAGTGGAAATAAAGCAATTGAAATGAAGATGAAAGAAATCCTAGTGAAAAATGAAGAATAATTGACAATGCTTGATCTAATGAAAATTGCAGATAATATTACTACTACTAATACTACTAATGGAAATAAAGCAATTTAAATGAAGATGAAAGAAATCCTAGTGAAAAATGAAGAATAATTGACAAGGCTTGATCTAATGAAAATTGCAGATAATATTACTACTACTAATACTACTAGTGGAAATAAAGCAATTGAAATGAAGATGAAAGAATTCCTAGTGAAAAATGAAGAATACTTGACAATGCTTGATCTAATGAAAATTGCAGATAATATTACTACTACTAATACTACTAATGGAAATAAAGCAATTGAAATGAAGATGAAAGAAATCCTTGTGAAAAATGAAGAATACTTGACAATGCTTGATCTAATGAAAATTGCAGATAATATTACTACTACTAATACTACTAATGGAAATAAAGGAATTTAAATGAAGATGAAAGAAATCCTAGTGAAAAATGAAGAATAATTGACAATGCTTGATCTAATGAAAATTGCAGATAATATTACTACTACTAATACTACTAATGGAAATAAAGGAATTTAAATGAAGATGAAAGAAATCCTAGTGAAAAATGAAGAATAATTGACAAGGCTTGATCTAATGAAAATTGCAGATGATATTACTACTACTAATACTACGAGTGGAAATAAAGCAATTGAAATGAAGATGAAAGAAATACTAGTGAAAAATGAAGAATAATTGACAAGGCTTGATCTAATGAAAATTGCAGATAATATTACTACTACTAATACTACTAATGGAAATAAAGCAATTGAAATGAAGATGAAAGAAATCCTAGTGAAAAATGAAGAATACTTGACAATGCTTGATCTAATGAAAATTGCAGATAATATTACTACTACTAATACTACTAATGGAAATAAAGGAATTTAAATGAAGATGAAAGAAATCCTAGTGAAAAATGAAGAATAATTGACAATGCTTGATCTAATGAAAATTGCAGATAATATTACTACTACTAATACTACTAATGGAAATAAAGGAATTTAAATGAAGATGAAAGAAATCCTAGTGAAAAATGAAGAATAATTGACAAGGCTTGATCTAATGAAAATTGCAGATAATATTACTACTACTAATACTACTAGTGGAAATAAAGCAATTGAAATGAAGATGAAAGAAATCCTAGTGAAAAATGAAGAATAATTGACAAGGCTTGATCTAATGAAAATTGCAGATAATATTACTACTACTAATACTACTAATGGAAATAAAGCAATTTAAATGAAGATGAAAGAAATCCTAGTGAAAAATGAAGAATAATTGACAAGGCTTGATCTAATGAAAATTGCAGATAATATTACTACTACTAATACTACTAGTGGAAATAAAGCAATTGAAATGAAGATGAAAGAAATCCTAGTGAAAAATGAAGAATAATTGACAAGGCTTGATCTAATGAAAATTGCAGATAATATTACTACTACTAATACTACTAGTGGAAATAAAGCAATTGAAATGAAGAGGAAAGAAATCCTAATGAAAAATGAAGAATGCTTGGCAATGCTTGATCTAATAAAAATTGCAGATAATATTACTACTACTAATACTACTAGTGGAAATAAAGCAATTGAAATGAAGATGAAAGAAATCCTAGTGAAAAATGAAGAATAATTGACAAGGCTTGATCTAATGAAAATTGCAGATAATATTACTACTACTAATACTACTAATGGAAATAAAGCAATTGAAATGAAGATGAAAGAAATCCTAGTGAAAAATGAAGAATGCTTGGCAATGCTTGATCTAATGAAAATTGCAGATAATATTACTACTACTAATACTACTAGTGGAAATAAAGCAATTGAAATGAAGATGAAAGAAATCCTAGTGAAAAATGAAGAATAATTGACAAGGCTTGATCTAATGAAAATTGCAGATAATATTACTACTACTAATACTACTAATGGAAATAAAGCAATTTAAATGAAGATGAAAGAAATCATAGTGAAAAATGAAGAATAATTGACAAGGCTTGATCTAATGAAAATTGCAGATAATATTACTACTACTAATACTACTAGTGGAAATAAAGCAATTGAAATGAAGATGAAAGAAATCCTAGTGAAAAATGAAGAATAATTGACAAGGCTTGATCTAATGAAAATTGCAGATAATATTACTACTACTAATACTACTAGTGGAAATAAAGCAATTGAAATGAAGATGAAAGAAATCCTAGTGAAAAATGAAGAATAATTGACAATGCTTGATCTAATGAAAATTGCAGATAATATTACTACTACTAATACTACTAATGGAAATAAAGCAATTTAAATGAAGATGAAAGAAATCCTAGTGAAAAATGAAGAATAATTGACAAGGCTTGATCTAATGAAAATTGCAGATAATATTACTACTACTAATACTACTAGTGGAAATAAAGCAATTGAAATGAAGATGAAAGAATTCCTAGTGAAAAATGAAGAATACTTGACAATGCTTGATCTAATGAAAATTGCAGATTATATTACTACTACTAATACTACAAGTAGAAATAAAGATGAAAGAAATCCTAGTGAAAAATGAAGAATACTTGACAATGTCTGATCTAATGAAAATTGCAGATAATATTACTACTACTAATACTACTAGTGGAAATAAAGCAATTGAAATGAAGACGAAAGAAATCCTAGTGAAAAATGAAGAATGCTTCACAATGCTTGATCTAATGAAAATTGCAGATAATATTACTACTACTAATACTACTAGTGGAAATAAAGATGAAAGAAATCCTAGTGAAAAATGAAGAATGCTTGATCTAATGAAAATTGCAGATAATATCACTACTACTAATACTACAAGTAGAAATAAAGGAATTGAAATGAAGATGAAAGAAATCCTAGTGAAAAATGAAGAATGCTTGACAATGCTTGATCTAATGAAAATTGCAGATAATATTACTACTACTAATACTACAAGTAGAAATAATGCACTTGAAATTAAGATGAAAGAAATCCTAGTGAAAAATGAAGAATGCTTGACAATGCTTGATCTAATGAAAATTGCAGATAATATTACTACTACTAATACTACAAGTAGAAATAAAGCAATTGAAATGAAGATGAAAGAAATCCTAGTGAAAAATGAAGAATACTTGACAATGCTTGATCTAATGAAAATTGCAGATAATATTACTACTACTAATACTACAAGTAGAAATAAAGCAATTGAAATGAAGATGAAAAAATCCTAGTGAAAAATGAAGAATACTTGACAATGCTTGATCTAATGAAAATTGCAGATAATATTACTACTACTAATACTACAAGTAGAAATAAAGCAATTGAAATGAAGATGAAAGAAATCCTAGTGAAAAATGAAGAATAATTGACAAGGCTTGATCTAATGAAAATTGCAGATAATATTACTACTACTAATACTACTAATGGAAATAAAGCAATTTAAATGAAGATGAAAGAAATCCTAGTGAAAAATGAAGAATAATTGACAAGGCTTGATCTAATGAAAATTGCAGATAATATTACTACTACTAATACTACTAGTGGAAATAAAGCAATTGAAATGAAGATGAAAGAAATCCTAGTGAAAAATGAAGAATAATTGACAAGGCTTGATCTAATGAAAATTGCAGATAATATTACTACTACTAATACTACTAGTGGAAATAAAGCAATTGAAATGAAGAGGAAAGAAATCCTAATGAAAAATGAAGAATGCTTGGCAATGCTTGATCTAATAAAAATTGCAGATAATATTACTACTACTAATACTACTAGTGGAAATAAAGCAATTGAAATGAAGATGAAAGAAATCCTAGTGAAAAATGAAGAATAATTGACAAGGCTTGATCTAATGAAAATTGCAGATAATATTACTACTACTAATACTACTAATGGAAATAAAGCAATTGAAATGAAGATGAAAGAAATCCTAGTGAAAAATGAAGAATGCTTGGCAATGCTTGATCTAATGAAAATTGCAGATAATATTACTACTACTAATACTACTAGTGGAAATAAAGCAATTGAAATGAAGATGAAAGAAATCCTAGTGAAAAATGAAGAATAATTGACAAGGCTTGATCTAATGAAAATTGCAGATAATATTACTACTACTAATACTACTAATGGAAATAAAGCAATTTAAATGAAGATGAAAGAAATCATAGTGAAAAATGAAGAATAATTGACAAGGCTTGATCTAATGAAAATTGCAGATAATATTACTACTACTAATACTACTAGTGGAAATAAAGCAATTGAAATGAAGATGAAAGAAATCCTAGTGAAAAATGAAGAATAATTGACAAGGCTTGATCTAATGAAAATTGCAGATAATATTACTACTACTAATACTACTAGTGGAAATAAAGCAATTGAAATGAAGATGAAAGAAATCCTAGTGAAAAATGAAGAATAATTGACAATGCTTGATCTAATGAAAATTGCAGATAATATTACTACTACTAATACTACTAATGGAAATAAAGCAATTTAAATGAAGATGAAAGAAATCCTAGTGAAAAATGAAGAATAATTGACAAGGCTTGATCTAATGAAAATTGCAGATAATATTACTACTACTAATACTACTAGTGGAAATAAAGCAATTGAAATGAAGATGAAAGAATTCCTAGTGAAAAATGAAGAATACTTGACAATGCTTGATCTAATGAAAATTGCAGATTATATTACTACTACTAATACTACAAGTAGAAATAAAGATGAAAGAAATCCTAGTGAAAAATGAAGAATACTTGACAATGTCTGATCTAATGAAAATTGCAGATAATATTACTACTACTAATACTACTAGTGGAAATAAAGCAATTGAAATGAAGACGAAAGAAATCCTAGTGAAAAATGAAGAATGCTTCACAATGCTTGATCTAATGAAAATTGCAGATAATATTACTACTACTAATACTACTAGTGGAAATAAAGATGAAAGAAATCCTAGTGAAAAATGAAGAATGCTTGATCTAATGAAAATTGCAGATAATATCACTACTACTAATACTACAAGTAGAAATAAAGGAATTGAAATGAAGATGAAAGAAATCCTAGTGAAAAATGAAGAATGCTTGACAATGCTTGATCTAATGAAAATTGCAGATAATATTACTACTACTAATACTACAAGTAGAAATAATGCACTTGAAATTAAGATGAAAGAAATCCTAGTGAAAAATGAAGAATGCTTGACAATGCTTGATCTAATGAAAATTGCAGATAATATTACTACTACTAATACTACAAGTAGAAATAAAGCAATTGAAATGAAGATGAAAGAAATCCTAGTGAAAAATGAAGAATACTTGACAATGCTTGATCTAATGAAAATTGCAGATAATATTACTACTACTAATACTACAAGTAGAAATAAAGCAATTGAAATGAAGATGAAAAAATCCTAGTGAAAAATGAAGAATACTTGACAATGCTTGATCTAATGAAAATTGCAGATAATATTACTACTACTAATACTACAAGTAGAAATAAAGCAATTGAAATGAAGATGAAAGAAATCCTAGTGAAAAATGAAGAATGCTTGACAATGCTTGATCTAATCAAAATTGCAGATAATATTACTACTACTAATACTACGAGTGGAAATAAAGCAATTGAAATGAAGATGAAAGAAATCCTAGTGAAAAATGAAGAATACTTGACAATGCTTGATCTAATCAAAATTGCAGATAATATTACTACTACTAATACTACGAGTGGAAATAAAGCAATTGAAATGAAGATGAAAGAAATCCTAGTGAAAAATGAAGAATACTTGACAATGCTTGATCTAATCAAAATTGCAGATAATATTACTACTACTAATACTACGAGTGGAAATAAAGCAATTGAAATGAAGATGAAAGAAATCCTAGTGAAAAATGAAGAATACTTGACAATGCTTGATCTAATGAAAATTGCAGATAATATTACTACTACTAATACTACAAGTAGAAATAAAGCAATTGAAATGAAGATGAAAGAAATCCTAGTGAAAAATGAAGAATGCTTGACATTGCTTGATCTAATGAAAATTGCAGATAATATTACTACTACTAATACTACAAGTAGAAATAAAGCAATTGAAATGAAGATGAAAGAAATCCTAGTGAAAAATGAAGAATACTTGACAATGCTTGATCTAATGAAAATTGCAGATAATATTACTACTACTAATACTACAAGTAGAAATAAAGCAATTGAAATGAAGATGAAAGAAATCCTAGTGAAAAATGAAGAATGCTTGACAATGCTTGATCTAATCAAAATTGCAGATAATATTACTACTACTAATACTACGAGTGGAAATAAAGCAATTGAAATGAAGATGAAAGAAATCCTAGTGAAAAATGAAGAATACTTGACAATGCTTGATCTAATCAAAATTGCAGATAATATTACTACTACTAATACTACGAGTGGAAATAAAGCAATTGAAATGAAGATGAAAGAAATCCTAGTGAAAAATGAAGAATACTTGACAATGCTTGATCTAATGAAAATTGCAGATAATATTACTACTACTAATACTACTAGTGGAAATAAAGCAATTGAAATGAAGATGAAAGAAATCCTAGTGAAAAATGAAGAATAATTGACAAGGCTTGATCTAATGAAAATTGCAGATAATATTACTACTACTAATACTACTAGTGGAAATAAAGCAATTGAAATGAAGATGAAAGAAATCCTAGTGAAAAATGAAGAATAATTGACAATGCTTGATCTAATGAAAATTGCAGATAATATTACTACTACTAATACTACTAATGGAAATAAAGCAATTTAAATGAAGATGAAAGAAATCCTAGTGAAAAATGAAGAATAATTGACAAGGCTTGATCTAATGAAAATTGCAGATAATATTACTACTACTAATACTACTAGTGGAAATAAAGCAATTGAAATGAAGATGAAAGAATTCCTAGTGAAAAATGAAGAATACTTGACAATGCTTGATCTAATGAAAATTGCAGATTATATTACTACTACTAATACTACAAGTAGAAATAAAGATGAAAGAAATCCTAGTGAAAAATGAAGAATACTTGACAATGTCTGATCTAATGAAAATTGCAGATAATATTACTACTACTAATACTACTAGTGGAAATAAAGCAATTGAAATGAAGACGAAAGAAATCCTAGTGAAAAATGAAGAATGCTTCACAATGCTTGATCTAATGAAAATTGCAGATAATATTACTACTACTAATACTACTAGTGGAAATAAAGATGAAAGAAATCCTAGTGAAAAATGAAGAATGCTTGATCTAATGAAAATTGCAGATAATATCACTACTACTAATACTACAAGTAGAAATAAAGGAATTGAAATGAAGATGAAAGAAATCCTAGTGAAAAATGAAGAATGCTTGACAATGCTTGATCTAATGAAAATTGCAGATAATATTACTACTACTAATACTACAAGTAGAAATAATGCACTTGAAATGAAGATGAAAGAAATCCTAGTGAAAAATGAAGAATGCTTGACAATGCTTGATCTCATGAAAATTGCAGATAATATTACTACTACTAATACTACAAGTAGAAATAAAGCAATTGAAATGAAGATGAAAGAAATCCTAGTGAAAAATGAAGAATACTTGACAATGCTTGATCTAATGAAAATTGCAGATAATATTACTACTACTAATACTACAAGTAGAAATAAAGCAATTGAAATGAAGATGAAAGAAATCCTAGTGAAAAATGAAGAATGCTTGACATTGCTTGATCTAATGAAAATTGCAGATAATATTACTACTACTAATACTACAAGTAGAAATAAAGCAATTGAAATGAAGATGAAAGAAATCCTAGTGAAAAATGAAGAATACTTGACAATGCTTGATCTAATGAAAATTGCAGATAATATTACTACTACTAATACTACAAGTAGAAATAAAGCAATTGAAATGAAGATGAAAGAAATCCTAGTGAAAAATGAAGAATGCTTGACAATGCTTGATCTAATCAAAATTGCAGATAATATTACTACTACTAATACTACGAGTGGAAATAAAGCAATTGAAATGAAGATGAAAGAAATCCTAGTGAAAAATGAAGAATACTTGACAATGCTTGATCTAATCAAAATTGCAGATAATATTACTACTACTAATACTACGAGTGGAAATAAAGCAATTGAAATGAAGATGAAAGAAATCCTAGTGAAAAATGAAGAATACTTGACAATGCTTGATCTAATCAAAATTGCAGATAATATTACTACTACTAATACTACGAGTGGAAATAAAGCAATTGAAATGAAGATGAAAGAAATCCTAGTGAAAAATGAAGAATGCTTGACAATGCTTGATCTAATGAAAATTGCAGATAATATTACTACTACTAATACTACTAGTGGAAATACAGCAATTGAAATGAAGATGAAAGAAATCCTAGTGAAAAAATGAAGAATGCTTGACAATGCTTGATCTAATGAAAATTGCAGATAATATTACTACTACTAATACTACGAGTGGAAATAAAGCAATTGAAATGAAGATGAAAGAAATCCTAGTGAAAAATGAAGAATACTTGACAATGCTTGATCTAATGAAAATTGCAGATAATATTACTACTACTAATACTACAAGTAGAAATAAAGCAATTGAAATGAAGATGAAAGAAATCCTAGTGAAAAATGAAGAATGCTTGACAATGCTTGATCTAATCAAAATTGCAGATAATATTACTACTACTAATACTACGAGTGGAAATAAAGCAATTGAAATGGAGATGAAAGAAATCCTAGTGAAAAATGAAGAATACTTGACAATGCTTGATCTAATCAAAATTGCAGATAATATTACTACTACTAATACTACTAGTGGAAATAAAGCAATTGAAATGAAGATGAAAGAAATCCTAGTGAAAAATGAAGAATACTTGACAATGCTTGATCTAATGAAAATTGCAGATAATATTACTACTACTAATACTACGAGTGGAAATAAAGCAATTGAAATGAAGATGAAAGAAATCCTAGTGAAAAATGAAGAATACTTGACAATGCTTGATCTAATCAAAATTGCAGATAATATTACTACTACTAATACTACAAGTAGAAATAAAGCAATTGAAATGAAGATGAAAGAAATCCTAGTGAAAAATGAAGAATGCTTGACATTGCTTGATCTAATGAAAATTGCAGATAATATTACTACTACTAATACTACAAGTAGAAATAAAGCAATTGAAATGAAGATGAAAGAAATCCTAGTGAAAAATGAAGAATACTTGACAATGCTTGATCTCATGAAAATTGCAGATAATATTACTACTACTAATACTACAAGTAGAAATAAAGCAATTGAAATGAAGATGAAAGAAATCCTAGTGAAAAATGAAGAATACTTGACAATGCTTGATCTAATCAAAATTGCAGATAATATTACTACTACTAATACTACTAGTGGAAATAAAGCAATTGAAATGAAGATGAAAGAAATCCTAGTGAAAAATGAAGAATGCTTGACAATGCTTGATCTAATGAAAATTGCAGATAATATTACTACTACTAATACTACTAGTGGAAATACAGCAATTGAAATGAAGATGAAAGAAATCCTAGTGAAAAAATGAAGAATGCTTGACAATGCTTGATCTAATGAAAATTGCAGATAATATTACTACTACTAATACTACGAGTGGAAATAAAGCAATTGAAATGAAGATGAAAGAAATCCTAGTGAAAAATGAAGAATACTTGACAATGCTTGATCTAATGAAAATTGCAGATAATATTACTACTACTAATACTACAAGTAGAAATAAAGCAATTGAAATGAAGATGAAAGAAATCCTAGTGAAAAATGAAGAATGCTTGACAATGCTTGATCTAATCAAAATTGCAGATAATATTACTACTACTAATACTACGAGTGGAAATAAAGCAATTGAAATGGAGATGAAAGAAATCCTAGTGAAAAATGAAGAATACTTGACAATGCTTGATCTAATCAAAATTGCAGATAATATTACTACTACTAATACTACTAGTGGAAATAAAGCAATTGAAATGAAGATGAAAGAAATCCTAGTGAAAAATGAAGAATACTTGACAATGCTTGATCTAATGAAAATTGCAGATAATATTACTACTACTAATACTACGAGTGGAAATAAAGCAATTGAAATGAAGATGAAAGAAATCCTAGTGAAAAATGAAGAATACTTGACAATGCTTGATCTAATCAAAATTGCAGATAATATTACTACTACTAATACTACAAGTAGAAATAAAGCAATTGAAATGAAGATGAAAGAAATCCTAGTGAAAAATGAAGAATGCTTGACATTGCTTGATCTAATGAAAATTGCAGATAATATTACTACTACTAATACTACAAGTAGAAATAAAGCAATTGAAATGAAGATGAAAGAAATCCTAGTGAAAAATGAAGAATACTTGACAATGCTTGATCTCATGAAAATTGCAGATAATATTACTACTACTAATACTACAAGTAGAAATAAAGCAATTGAAATGAAGATGAAAGAAATCCTAGTGAAAAATGAAGAATACTTGACAATGCTTGATCTAATCAAAATTGCAGATAATATTACTACTACTAATACTACTAGTGGAAATAAAGCAATTGAAATGAAGATGAAAGAAATCCTAGTGAAAAATGAAGAATAATTGACAATGCTTGATCTAATGAAAATTGCAGATAATATTACTACTACTAATACTACTAATGGAAATAAAGCAATTGAAATGAAGATGAAAGAAATCCTAGTGAAAAATGAAGAATGCTTGGCAATGCTTGATCTAATGAAAATTGCAGATAATATTACTACTACTAATACTACTAGTGGAAATAAAGCAATTTAAATGAAGATGAAAGAAATCCTAGTGAAAAATGAAGAATAATTGACAAGGCTTGATCTAATGAAAATTGCAGATAATATTACTACTACTAATACTACAAGTAGAAATAAAGCAATTGAAATGAAGATGAAAGAAATCCTAGTGAAAAATGAAGAATGCTTGGCAATGCTTGATCTAATGAAAATTGCAGATAATATTACTACTACTAATACTACTAGTGGAAATAAAGCAATTGAAATGAAGATGAAAGAAATCCTAGTGAAAAATGAAGAATAATTGACAAGGCTTGATCTAATGAAAATTGCAGATAATATTACTACTACTAATACTACTAATGGAAATAAAGCAATTGAAATGAAGATGAAAGAAATCCTAGTGAAAAATGAAGAATGCTTGGCAATGCTTGATCTAATGAAAATTGCAGATAATATTACTACTACTAATACTACTAATGGAAATAAAGCAATTGAAATGAAGATGAAAGAAATCCTAGTGAAAAATGAAGAATGCTTGGCAATGCTTGATCTAATGAAAATTGCAGATAATATTACTACTACTAATACTACTAGTGGAAATAAAGCAATTGAAATGAAGATGAAAGAAATCCTAGTGAAAAATGAAGAATAATTGACAAGGCTTGATCTAATGAAAATTGCAGATAATATTACTACTACTAATACTACTAATGGAAATAAAGCAATTGAAATGAAGATGAAAGAAATCCTAGTGAAAAATGAAGAATGCTTCACAATGCTTGATCTAATGAAAATTGCAGATAATATTACTACTACTAATACTACTAGTGGAAATAAAGATGAAAGAAATCCTAGTGAAAAATGAAGAATGCTTGACAATGCTTGATCTAATGAAAATTGCAGATAATATCACTACTACTAATACTACAAGTAGAAATAAAGGAATTGAAATGAAGATAAAAGAAATCCTAGTGAAAAATGAAGAATGCTTGACAATGCTTGATCTAATGAAAATTGCAGATAATATTACTACTACTAATACTACAAGTAGAAATAATGCACTTGAAATGAAGATGAAAGAAATCCTAGTGAAAAATGAAGAATGCTTGACAATGCTTGATCTAATGAAAATTGCAGATAATATTACTACTACTAATACTACAAGTAGAAATAAATCAATTGAAATGAAGATGAAAGAAATCCTAGTGAAAAATGAAGAATAATTGACAAGGCTTGATCTAATGAAAATTGCAGATAATATTACTACTACTAATACTACTAATGGAAATAAAGCAATTGAAATGAAGATGAAAGAAATCCTAGTGAAAAATGAAGAATGCTTCACAATGCTTGATCTAATGAAAATTGCAGATAATATTACTACTACTAATACTACTAGTGGAAATAAAGATGAAAGAAATCCTAGTGAAAAATGAAGAATGCTTGACAATGCTTGATCTAATGAAAATTGCAGATAATATCACTACTACTAATACTACAAGTAGAAATAAAGGAATTGAAATGAAGATGAAAGAAATCCTAGTGAAAAATGAAGAATGCTTGACAATGCTTGATCTAATGAAAATTGCAGATAATATTACTACTACTAATACTACAAGTAGAAATAATGCACTTGAAATGAAGATGAAAGAAATCCTAGTGAAAAATGAAGAATGCTTGACAATGCTTGATCTAATCAAAATTGCAGATAATATTACTACTACTAATACTACGAGTGGAAATAAAGCAATTGAAATAAAGATGAAAGAAATCCTAGTGAAAAATGAAGAATGCTTGACAATGCTTGATCTAATGAAAATTGCAGATAATATTACTACTACTAATACTACGAGTGGAAATAAAGCAATTGAAATGAAGATGAAAGAAATCCTAGTGAAAAATGAAGAATGCTTGACAATGCTTGATCTAATGAAAATTGCAGATAATATTACTACTACTAATACTACGAGTGGAAATAAAGCAATTGAAATGAAGATGAAAGAAATCCTAGTGAAAAATGAAGAATACTTGACAATGCTTGATCTAATGAAAATTGCAGATAATATTACTACTACTAATACTACGAGTGGAAATAAAGCAATTGAAATGAAGATGAAAGAAATCCTAGTGAAAAATGAAGAATACTTGACAATGCTTGATCTAATCAAAATTGCAGATAATATTACTACTACTAATACTACAAGTAGAAATAAAGCAATTGAAATGAAGATGAAAGAAATCCTAGTGAAAAATGAAGAATGCTTGACAATGCTTGATCTAATGAAAATTGCAGATAATATTACTACTACTAATACTACGAGTGGAAATAAAGCAATTGAAATGAAGATGAAAGAAATCCTAGTGAAAAATGAAGAATGCTTGACAATGCTTGATCTAATGAAAATTGCAGATAATATTACTACTACTAATACTACGAGTGGAAATAAAGCAATTGAAATGAAGATGAAAGAAATCCTAGTGAAAAATGAAGAATGCTTGACAATGCTTGATCTAATGAAAATTGCAGATAATATTACTACTACTAATACTACGAGTGGAAATAAAGCAATTGAAATGAAGATGAAAGAAATCCTAGTGAAAAATGAAGAATACTTGACAATGCTTGGTCTAATGAAAATTGCAGATAATATTACTACTACTAATACTACGAGTGGAAATAAAGCAATTGAAATGAAGATGAAAGAAATCCTAGTGAAAAATGAAGAATACTTGACAATGCTTGATCTAATCAAAATTGCAGATAATATTACTACTACTAATACTACGAGTGGAAATAAAGCAATTGAAATGAAGATGAAAGAAATCCTAGTGAAAAATGAAGAATGCTTGACAATGCTTGATCTAATGAAAATTGCAGATAATATTACTACTACTAATACTACGAGTGGAAATAAAGCAATTGAAATGAAGATGAAAGAAATCCTAGTGAAAAATGAAGAATGCTTGACAATGCTTGATCTAATCAAAATTGCAGATAATATTACTACTACTAATACTACGAGTGGAAATAAAGCAATTGAAATGAAGATGAAAGAAATCCTAGTGAAAAATGAAGAATACTTGACAATGCTTGATCTAATCAAAATTGCAGATAATATTACTACTACTAATACTACGAGTGGAAATAAAGCAATTGAAATGAAGATGAAAGAAATCCTAGTGAAAAATGAAGAATACTTGACAATGCTTGATCTAATCAAAATTGCAGATAATATTACTACTACTAATACTACAAGTAGAAATAAAGCAATTGAAATGAAGATGAAAGAAATCCTAGTGAAAAATGAAGAATGCTTGACAATGCTTGATCTAATGAAAATTGCAGATAATATTACTACTACTAATACTACGAGTGGAAATAAAGCAATTGAAATGAAGATGAAAGAAATCCTAGTGAAAAATGAAGAATGCTTGACAATGCTTGATCTAATCAAAATTGCAGATAATATTACTACTACTAATACTACGAGTGGAAATAAAGCAATTGAAATGAAGATGAAAGAAATCCTAGTGAAAAATGAAGAATGCTTGACAATGCTTGATCTAATCAAAATTGCAGATAATATTACTACTACTAATACTACGAGTGGAAATAAAGCAATTGAAATGAAGATGAAAGAAATCCTAGTGAAAAATGAAGAATACTTGACAATGCTTGATCTAATGAAAATTGCAGATAATATTACTACTACTAATACTACGAGTGGAAATAAAGCAATTGAAATGAAGATGAAAGAAATCCTAGTGAAAAATGAAGAATACTTGACAATGCTTGATCTAATCAAAATTGCAGATAATATTACTACTACTAATACTACAAGTAGAAATAAAGCAATTGAAATGAAGATGAAAGAAATCCTAGTGAAAAATGAAGAATGCTTGACAATGCTTGATCTAATCAAAATTGCAGATAATATTACTACTACTAATACTACAAGTAGAAATAAAGCAATTGAAATGAAGAGGAAAGAAATCCTAGTGAAAAATGAAGAATACTTGACAATGCTTGATCTAATCAAAATTGCAGATAATATTACTACTACTAATACTACAAGTGGAAATAAAGCAATTGAAATGAAGATGAAAGAAATCCTAGTGAAAAATGAAGAATACTTGACAATGCTTGATCTAATCAAAATTGCAGATAATATTACTACTACTAATACTACGAGTGGAAATAAAGCAATTGAAATAAAGATGAAAGAAATCCTAGTGAAAAATGAAGAATGCTTGACAATGCTTGATCTAATGAAAATTGCAGATAATATTACTACTACTAATACTACAAGTAGAAATAAATCAATTGAAATGAAGTTGAAAGAAATCCTAGTGAAAAATGAAGAATGCTTGACAATGCTTGATCTAATGAAAATTGCAGATAATATTACTACTACTAATACTACGAGTGGAAATAAAGCAATTGAAATGAAGATGAAAGAAATCCTAGTGAAAAATGAAGAATACTTGACAATGCTTGGTCTAATGAAAATTGCAGATAATATTACTACTACTAATACTACGAGTGGAAATAAAGCAATTGAAATGAAGATGAAAGAAATCCTAGTGAAAAATGAAGAATACTTGACAATGCTTGATCTAATCAAAATTGCAGATAATATTACTACTACTAATACTACGAGTGGAAATAAAGCAATTGAAATAAAGATGAAAGAAATCCTAGTGAAAAATGAAGAATGCTTGACAATGCTTGATCTAATGAAAATTGCAGATAATATTACTACTACTAATACTACGAGTGGAAATAAAGCAATTGAAATGAAGATGAAAGAAATCCTAGTGAAAAATGAAGAATGCTTGACAATGCTTGATCTAATCAAAATTGCAGATAATATTACTACTACTAATACTACGAGTGGAAATAAAGCAATTGAAATGAAGATGAAAGAAATCCTAGTGAAAAATGAAGAATACTTGACAATGCTTGATCTAATGAAAATTGCAGATAATATTACTACTACTAATACTACGAGTGGAAATAAAGCAATTGAAATGAAGATGAAAGAAATCCTAGTGAAAAATGAAGAATACTTGACAATGCTTGATCTAATCAAAATTGCAGATAATATTACTACTACTAATACTACAAGTAGAAATAAAGCAATTGAAATGAAGATGAAAGAAATCCTAGTGAAAAATGAAGAATGCTTGACAATGCTTGATCTAATGAAAATTGCAGATAATATTACTACTACTAATACTACGAGTGGAAATAAAGCAATTGAAATGAAGATGAAAGAAATCCTAGTGAAAAATGAAGAATGCTTGACAATGCTTGATCTAATGAAAATTGCAGATAATATTACTACTACTAATACTACGAGTGGAAATAAAGCAATTGAAATGAAGATGAAAGAAATCCTAGTGAAAAATGAAGAATGCTTGACAATGCTTGATCTAATGAAAATTGCAGATAATATTACTACTACTAATACTACGAGTGGAAATAAAGCAATTGAAATGAAGATGAAAGAAATCCTAGTGAAAAATGAAGAATACTTGACAATGCTTGGTCTAATGAAAATTGCAGATAATATTACTACTACTAATACTACGAGTGGAAATAAAGCAATTGAAATGAAGATGAAAGAAATCCTAGTGAAAAATGAAGAATACTTGACAATGCTTGATCTAATCAAAATTGCAGATAATATTACTACTACTAATACTACGAGTGGAAATAAAGCAATTGAAATGAAGATGAAAGAAATCCTAGTGAAAAATGAAGAATGCTTGACAATGCTTGATCTAATGAAAATTGCAGATAATATTACTACTACTAATACTACGAGTGGAAATAAAGCAATTGAAATGAAGATGAAAGAAATCCTAGTGAAAAATGAAGAATGCTTGACAATGCTTGATCTAATCAAAATTGCAGATAATATTACTACTACTAATACTACGAGTGGAAATAAAGCAATTGAAATGAAGATGAAAGAAATCCTAGTGAAAAATGAAGAATACTTGACAATGCTTGATCTAATCAAAATTGCAGATAATATTACTACTACTAATACTACGAGTGGAAATAAAGCAATTGAAATGAAGATGAAAGAAATCCTAGTGAAAAATGAAGAATACTTGACAATGCTTGATCTAATCAAAATTGCAGATAATATTACTACTACTAATACTACAAGTAGAAATAAAGCAATTGAAATGAAGATGAAAGAAATCCTAGTGAAAAATGAAGAATGCTTGACAATGCTTGATCTAATGAAAATTGCAGATAATATTACTACTACTAATACTACGAGTGGAAATAAAGCAATTGAAATGAAGATGAAAGAAATCCTAGTGAAAAATGAAGAATGCTTGACAATGCTTGATCTAATCAAAATTGCAGATAATATTACTACTACTAATACTACGAGTGGAAATAAAGCAATTGAAATGAAGATGAAAGAAATCCTAGTGAAAAATGAAGAATGCTTGACAATGCTTGATCTAATCAAAATTGCAGATAATATTACTACTACTAATACTACGAGTGGAAATAAAGCAATTGAAATGAAGATGAAAGAAATCCTAGTGAAAAATGAAGAATACTTGACAATGCTTGATCTAATGAAAATTGCAGATAATATTACTACTACTAATACTACGAGTGGAAATAAAGCAATTGAAATGAAGATGAAAGAAATCCTAGTGAAAAATGAAGAATACTTGACAATGCTTGATCTAATCAAAATTGCAGATAATATTACTACTACTAATACTACAAGTAGAAATAAAGCAATTGAAATGAAGATGAAAGAAATCCTAGTGAAAAATGAAGAATGCTTGACAATGCTTGATCTAATCAAAATTGCAGATAATATTACTACTACTAATACTACAAGTAGAAATAAAGCAATTGAAATGAAGAGGAAAGAAATCCTAGTGAAAAATGAAGAATACTTGACAATGCTTGATCTAATCAAAATTGCAGATAATATTACTACTACTAATACTACAAGTGGAAATAAAGCAATTGAAATGAAGATGAAAGAAATCCTAGTGAAAAATGAAGAATACTTGACAATGCTTGATCTAATCAAAATTGCAGATAATATTACTACTACTAATACTACGAGTGGAAATAAAGCAATTGAAATAAAGATGAAAGAAATCCTAGTGAAAAATGAAGAATGCTTGACAATGCTTGATCTAATGAAAATTGCAGATAATATTACTACTACTAATACTACGAGTGGAAATAAAGCAATTGAAATGAAGATGAAAGAAATCCTAGTGAAAAATGAAGAATGCTTGACAATGCTTGATCTAATCAAAATTGCAGATAATATTACTACTACTAATACTACGAGTGGAAATAAAGCAATTGAAATGAAGATGAAAGAAATCCTAGTGAAAAATGAAGAATACTTGACAATGCTTGATCTAATGAAAATTGCAGATAATATTACTACTACTAATACTACGAGTGGAAATAAAGCAATTGAAATGAAGATGAAAGAAATCCTAGTGAAAAATGAAGAATACTTGACAATGCTTGATCTAATCAAAATTGCAGATAATATTACTACTACTAATACTACAAGTAGAAATAAAGCAATTGAAATGAAGATGAAAGAAATCCTAGTGAAAAATGAAGAATGCTTGACAATGCTTGATCTAATGAAAATTGCAGATAATATTACTACTACTAATACTACGAGTGGAAATAAAGCAATTGAAATGAAGATGAAAGAAATCCTAGTGAAAAATGAAGAATGCTTGACAATGCTTGATCTAATGAAAATTGCAGATAATATTACTACTACTAATACTACGAGTGGAAATAAAGCAATTGAAATGAAGATGAAAGAAATCCTAGTGAAAAATGAAGAATGCTTGACAATGCTTGATCTAATGAAAATTGCAGATAATATTACTACTACTAATACTACGAGTGGAAATAAAGCAATTGAAATGAAGATGAAAGAAATCCTAGTGAAAAATGAAGAATACTTGACAATGCTTGGTCTAATGAAAATTGCAGATAATATTACTACTACTAATACTACGAGTGGAAATAAAGCAATTGAAATGAAGATGAAAGAAATCCTAGTGAAAAATGAAGAATACTTGACAATGCTTGATCTAATCAAAATTGCAGATAATATTACTACTACTAATACTACGAGTGGAAATAAAGCAATTGAAATGAAGATGAAAGAAATCCTAGTGAAAAATGAAGAATGCTTGACAATGCTTGATCTAATCAAAATTGCAGATAATATTACTACTACTAATACTACGAGTGGAAATAAAGCAATTGAAATGAAGATGAAAGAAATCCTAGTGAAAAATGAAGAATGCTTGACAATGCTTGATCTAATCAAAATTGCAGATAATATTACTACTACTAATACTACGAGTGGAAATAAAGCAATTGAAATGAAGATGAAAGAAATCCTAGTGAAAAATGAAGAATACTTGACAATGCTTGATCTAATCAAAATTGCAGATAATATTACTACTACTAATACTACGAGTGGAAATAAAGCAATTGAAATGAAGATGAAAGAAATCCTAGTGAAAAATGAAGAATACTTGACAATGCTTGATCTAATCAAAATTGCAGATAATATTACTACTACTAATACTACAAGTAGAAATAAAGCAATTGAAATGAAGATGAAAGAAATCCTAGTGAAAAATGAAGAATGCTTGACAATGCTTGATCTAATGAAAATTGCAGATAATATTACTACTACTAATACTACGAGTGGAAATAAAGCAATTGAAATGAAGATGAAAGAAATCCTAGTGAAAAATGAAGAATGCTTGACAATGCTTGATCTAATCAAAATTGCAGATAATATTACTACTACTAATACTACGAGTGGAAATAAAGCAATTGAAATGAAGATGAAAGAAATCCTAGTGAAAAATGAAGAATGCTTGACAATGCTTGATCTAATCAAAATTGCAGATAATATTACTACTACTAATACTACGAGTGGAAATAAAGCAATTGAAATGAAGATGAAAGAAATCCTAGTGAAAAATGAAGAATACTTGACAATGCTTGATCTAATGAAAATTGCAGATAATATTACTACTACTAATACTACGAGTGGAAATAAAGCAATTGAAATGAAGATGAAAGAAATCCTAGTGAAAAATGAAGAATACTTGACAATGCTTGATCTAATCAAAATTGCAGATAATATTACTACTACTAATACTACAAGTAGAAATAAAGCAATTGAAATGAAGATGAAAGAAATCCTAGTGAAAAATGAAGAATGCTTGACAATGCTTGATCTAATCAAAATTGCAGATAATATTACTACTACTAATACTACAAGTAGAAATAAAGCAATTGAAATGAAGAGGAAAGAAATCCTAGTGAAAAATGAAGAATACTTGACAATGCTTGATCTAATCAAAATTGCAGATAATATTACTACTACTAATACTACAAGTGGAAATAAAGCAATTGAAATGAAGATGAAAGAAATCCTAGTGAAAAATGAAGAATCCTTGACAATGCTTGATCTAATCAAAATTGCAGATAATATTACTACTACTAATACTACAAGTAGAAATAAAACAATTGAAATGAAGATGAAAGAAATCCTAGTGAAAAATGAAGAATGCTTGACAATGCTTGATCTAATGAAAATTGCAGATAATATTACTACTACTAATACTACGAGTGGAAATAAAGCAATTGAAATGAAGATGAAAGAAATCCTAGTGAAAAATGAAGAATACTTGACAATGCTTGATCTAATCAAAATTGCAGATAATATTACTACTACTAATACTACGAGTGGAAATAAAGCAATTGAAATGAAGATGAAAGAAATCCTAGTGAAAAATGAAGAATACTTGACAATGCTTGATCTAATCAAAATTGCAGATAATATTACTACTACTAATACTACAAGTAGAAATAAAGCAATTGAAATGAAGATGAAAGAAATCCTAGTGAAAAATGAAGAATGCTTGACAATGCTTGATCTAATGAAAATTGCAGATAATATTACTACTACTAATACTACGAGTGGAAATAAAGCAATTGAAATGAAGATGAAAGAAATCCTAGTGAAAAATGAAGAATGCTTGACAATGCTTGATCTAATCAAAATTGCAGATAATATTACTACTACTAATACTACGAGTGGAAATAAAGCAATTGAAATGAAGATGAAAGAAATCCTAGTGAAAAATGAAGAATGCTTGACAATGCTTGATCTAATCAAAATTGCAGATAATATTACTACTACTAATACTACGAGTGGAAATAAAGCAATTGAAATGAAGATGAAAGAAATCCTAGTGAAAAATGAAGAATACTTGACAATGCTTGATCTAATGAAAATTGCAGATAATATTACTACTACTAATACTACGAGTGGAAATAAAGCAATTGAAATGAAGATGAAAGAAATCCTAGTGAAAAATGAAGAATACTTGACAATGCTTGATCTAATCAAAATTGCAGATAATATTACTACTACTAATACTACAAGTAGAAATAAAGCAATTGAAATGAAGATGAAAGAAATCCTAGTGAAAAATGAAGAATGCTTGACAATGCTTGATCTAATCAAAATTGCAGATAATATTACTACTACTAATACTACAAGTAGAAATAAAGCAATTGAAATGAAGAGGAAAGAAATCCTAGTGAAAAATGAAGAATACTTGACAATGCTTGATCTAATCAAAATTGCAGATAATATTACTACTACTAATACTACAAGTGGAAATAAAGCAATTGAAATGAAGATGAAAGAAATCCTAGTGAAAAATGAAGAATACTTGACAATGCTTGATCTAATCAAAATTGCAGATAATATTACTACTACTAATACTACGAGTGGAAATAAAGCAATTGAAATAAAGATGAAAGAAATCCTAGTGAAAAATGAAGAATGCTTGACAATGCTTGATCTAATGAAAATTGCAGATAATATTACTACTACTAATACTACGAGTGGAAATAAAGCAATTGAAATGAAGATGAAAGAAATCCTAGTGAAAAATGAAGAATGCTTGACAATGCTTGATCTAATCAAAATTGCAGATAATATTACTACTACTAATACTACGAGTGGAAATAAAGCAATTGAAATGAAGATGAAAGAAATCCTAGTGAAAAATGAAGAATACTTGACAATGCTTGATCTAATGAAAATTGCAGATAATATTACTACTACTAATACTACGAGTGGAAATAAAGCAATTGAAATGAAGATGAAAGAAATCCTAGTGAAAAATGAAGAATACTTGACAATGCTTGATCTAATCAAAATTGCAGATAATATTACTACTACTAATACTACAAGTAGAAATAAAGCAATTGAAATGAAGATGAAAGAAATCCTAGTGAAAAATGAAGAATGCTTGACAATGCTTGATCTAATGAAAATTGCAGATAATATTACTACTACTAATACTACGAGTGGAAATAAAGCAATTGAAATGAAGATGAAAGAAATCCTAGTGAAAAATGAAGAATGCTTGACAATGCTTGATCTAATGAAAATTGCAGATAATATTACTACTACTAATACTACGAGTGGAAATAAAGCAATTGAAATGAAGATGAAAGAAATCCTAGTGAAAAATGAAGAATGCTTGACAATGCTTGATCTAATGAAAATTGCAGATAATATTACTACTACTAATACTACGAGTGGAAATAAAGCAATTGAAATGAAGATGAAAGAAATCCTAGTGAAAAATGAAGAATACTTGACAATGCTTGGTCTAATGAAAATTGCAGATAATATTACTACTACTAATACTACGAGTGGAAATAAAGCAATTGAAATGAAGATGAAAGAAATCCTAGTGAAAAATGAAGAATACTTGACAATGCTTGATCTAATCAAAATTGCAGATAATATTACTACTACTAATACTACGAGTGGAAATAAAGCAATTGAAATGAAGATGAAAGAAATCCTAGTGAAAAATGAAGAATGCTTGACAATGCTTGATCTAATCAAAATTGCAGATAATATTACTACTACTAATACTACGAGTGGAAATAAAGCAATTGAAATGAAGATGAAAGAAATCCTAGTGAAAAATGAAGAATGCTTGACAATGCTTGATCTAATCAAAATTGCAGATAATATTACTACTACTAATACTACGAGTGGAAATAAAGCAATTGAAATGAAGATGAAAGAAATCCTAGTGAAAAATGAAGAATACTTGACAATGCTTGATCTAATCAAAATTGCAGATAATATTACTACTACTAATACTACGAGTGGAAATAAAGCAATTGAAATGAAGATGAAAGAAATCCTAGTGAAAAATGAAGAATACTTGACAATGCTTGATCTAATCAAAATTGCAGATAATATTACTACTACTAATACTACAAGTAGAAATAAAGCAATTGAAATGAAGATGAAAGAAATCCTAGTGAAAAATGAAGAATGCTTGACAATGCTTGATCTAATGAAAATTGCAGATAATATTACTACTACTAATACTACGAGTGGAAATAAAGCAATTGAAATGAAGATGAAAGAAATCCTAGTGAAAAATGAAGAATGCTTGACAATGCTTGATCTAATCAAAATTGCAGATAATATTACTACTACTAATACTACGAGTGGAAATAAAGCAATTGAAATGAAGATGAAAGAAATCCTAGTGAAAAATGAAGAATGCTTGACAATGCTTGATCTAATCAAAATTGCAGATAATATTACTACTACTAATACTACGAGTGGAAATAAAGCAATTGAAATGAAGATGAAAGAAATCCTAGTGAAAAATGAAGAATACTTGACAATGCTTGATCTAATGAAAATTGCAGATAATATTACTACTACTAATACTACGAGTGGAAATAAAGCAATTGAAATGAAGATGAAAGAAATCCTAGTGAAAAATGAAGAATACTTGACAATGCTTGATCTAATCAAAATTGCAGATAATATTACTACTACTAATACTACAAGTAGAAATAAAGCAATTGAAATGAAGATGAAAGAAATCCTAGTGAAAAATGAAGAATGCTTGACAATGCTTGATCTAATCAAAATTGCAGATAATATTACTACTACTAATACTACAAGTAGAAATAAAGCAATTGAAATGAAGAGGAAAGAAATCCTAGTGAAAAATGAAGAATACTTGACAATGCTTGATCTAATCAAAATTGCAGATAATATTACTACTACTAATACTACAAGTGGAAATAAAGCAATTGAAATGAAGATGAAAGAAATCCTAGTGAAAAATGAAGAATCCTTGACAATGCTTGATCTAATCAAAATTGCAGATAATATTACTACTACTAATACTACAAGTAGAAATAAAACAATTGAAATGAAGATGAAAGAAATCCTAGTGAAAAATGAAGAATGCTTGACAATGCTTGATCTAATGAAAATTGCAGATAATATTACTACTACTAATACTACGAGTGGAAATAAAGCAATTGAAATGAAGATGAAAGAAATCCTAGTGAAAAATGAAGAATACTTGACAATGCTTGATCTAATCAAAATTGCAGATAATATCACTACTACTAATACTACAAGTAGAAATAAAGCAATTGAAATGAAGATGAAAGAAATCCTAGTGAAAAATGAAGAATGCTTGACAATGCTTGATCTAATCAAAATTGCAGATAATATTACTACTACTAATACTACAAGTGGAAATAAAGCAATTGAAATGAAGATGAAAGAAATCCTAGTGAAAAATGAAGAATGCTTGACAATGCTTGATCTAATCAAAATTGCAGATAATATTACTACTACTAATACTACAAGTAGAAATAAAGCAATTGAAATGAAGATGAAAGAAATCCTAGTGAAAAATGAAGAATGCTTGACAATGCTTGATCTAATGAAAATTGCAGATAATATTACTACTACTAATACTACGAGTGGAAATAAAGCAATTGAAATGAAGATGAAAGAAATCCTAGTGAAAAATGAAGAATACTTGACAATGCTTGATCTAATCAAAATTGCAGATAATATCACTACTACTAATACTACAAGTAGAAATAAAGCAATTGAAATGAAGATGAAAGAAATCCTAGTGAAAAATGAAGAATGCTTGACAATGCTTGATCTAATCAAAATTGCAGATAATATTACTACTACTAATACTACAAGTAGAAATAAAGCAATTGAAATGAAGATGAAAGAAATCCTAGTGAAAAATGAAGAATACTTGACAATGCTCGATCTAATCGAAATTGCAGATGATATTACTACTACTAATACTACTAGTGGAAATAAAGCAATTGAAATGAAGAGGAAAGAAATCCTAGTGAAAAATGAAGAATACTTGACAATGCTTGATCTAATCAAAATTGCAGATAATATTACTACTACTAATACTACAAGTGGAAATAAAGCAATTGAAATGAAGATGAAAGAAATCCTAGTGAAAAATGAAGAATCCTTGACAATGCTTGATCTAATCAAAATTGCAGATAATATTACTACTACTAATACTACAAGTAGAAATAAAGCAATTGAAATGAAGATGAAAGAAATCCTAGTGAAAAATGAAGAATGCTTGACAATGCTTGATTTAATCAAAATTGCAGATAATATTACTACTACTAATACTACAAGTAGAAATAAAGCAATTGAAATGAAGAGGAAAGAAATCCTAGTGAAAAATGAAGAATACTTGACAATGCTTGATCTAATCAAAATTGCAGATAATATTACTACTACTAATACTACAAGTGGAAATAAAGCAATTGAAATGAAGATGAAAGAAATCCTAGTGAAAAATGAAGAATCCTTGACAATGCTTGATCTAATCAAAATTGCAGATAATATTACTACTACTAATACTACAAGTAGAAATAAAGCAATTGAAATGAAGATGAAAGAAATCCTAGTGAAAAATGAAGAATGCTTGACAATGCTTGATCTAATGAAAATTGCAGATAATATTACTACTACTAATACTACGAGTGGAAATAAAGCAATTGAAATGAAGATGAAAGAAATCCTAGTGAAAAATGAAGAATACTTGACAATGCTTGATCTAATCAAAATTGCAGATAATATCACTACTACTAATACTACAAGTAGAAATAAAGCAATTGAAATGAAGATGAAAGAAATCCTAGTGAAAAATGAAGAATGCTTGACAATGCTTGATCTAATCAAAATTGCAGATAATATTACTACTACTAATACTACAAGTGGAAATAAAGCAATTGAAATGAAGATGAAAGAAATCCTAGTGAAAAATGAAGAATGCTTGACAATGCTTGATCTAATGAAAATTGCAGATAATATTACTACTACTAATACTACAAGTAGAAATAAAGCAATTGAAATGAAGATGAAAGAAATCCTAGTGAAAAATGAAGAATGCTTGACAATGCTTGATCTAATGAAAATTGCAGATAATATTACTACTACTAATACTACGAGTGGAAATAAAGCAATTGAAATGAAGATGAAAGAAATCCTAGTGAAAAATGAAGAATACTTGACAATGCTTGATCTAATCAAAATTGCAGATAATATCACTACTACTAATACTACAAGTAGAAATAAAGCAATTGAAATGAAGATGAAAGAAATCCTAGTGAAAAATGAAGAATGCTTGACAATGCTTGATCTAATCAAAATTGCAGATAATATTACTACTACTAATACTACAAGTAGAAATAAAGCAATTGAAATGAAGATGAAAGAAATCCTAGTGAAAAATGAAGAATACTTGACAATGCTTGATCTAATCGAAATTGCAGATGATATTACTACTACTAATACTACTAGTGGAAATAAAGCAATTGAAATGAAGAGGAAAGAAATCCTAGTGAAAAATGAAGAATACTTGACAATGCTTGATCTAATCAAAATTGCAGATAATATTACTACTACTAATACTACAAGTGGAAATAAAGCAATTGAAATGAAGATGAAAGAAATCCTAGTGAAAAATGAAGAATCCTTGACAATGCTTGATCTAATCAAAATTGCAGATAATATTACTACTACTAATACTACAAGTAGAAATAAAGCAATTGAAATGAAGATGAAAGAAATCCTAGTGAAAAATGAAGAATGCTTGACAATGCTTGATCTAATGAAAATTGCAGATAATATTACTACTACTAATACTACGAGTGGAAATAAAGCAATTGAAATGAAGATGAAAGAAATCCTAGTGAAAAATGAAGAATACTTGACAATGCTTGATCTAATCAAAATTGCAGATAATATCACTACTACTAATACTACAAGTAGAAATAAAGCAATTGAAATGAAGATGAAAGAAATCCTAGTGAAAAATGAAGAATGCTTGACAATGCTTGATCTAATGAAAATTGCAGATAATATTACTACTACTAATACTACAAGTAGAAATAAAGCAATTGAAATGAAGATGAAAGAAATCCTAGTGAAAAATGAAGAATGCTTGACAATGCTTGATCTAATGAAAATTGCAGATAATATTACTACTACTAATACTACGAGTGGAAATAAAGCAATTGAAATGAAGATGAAAGAAATCCTAGTGAAAAATGAAGAATACTTGACAATGCTTGATCTAATCAAAATTGCAGATAATATCACTACTACTAATACTACAAGTAGAAATAAAGCAATTGAAATGAAGATGAAAGAAATCCTAGTGAAAAATGAAGAATGCTTGACAATGCTTGATCTAATGAAAATTGCAGATAATATTACTACTACTAATACTACGAGTGGAAATAAAGCAATTGAAATGAAGATGAAAGAAATCCTAGTGAAAAATGAAGAATACTTGACAATGCTTGATCTAATCAAAATTGCAGATAATATCACTACTACTAATACTACAAGTAGAAATAAAGCAATTGAAATGAAGATGAAAGAAATCCTAGTGAAAAATGAAGAATGCTTGACAATGCTTGATCTAATCAAAATTGCAGATAATATTACTACTACTAATACTACAAGTAGAAATAAAGCAATTGAAATGAAGATGAAAGAAATCCTAGTGAAAAATGAAGAATGCTTGACAATGCTTGATCTAATGAAAATTGCAGATAATATTACTACTACTAATACTACTAGTGGAAATAAAGCAATTGAAATGAAGATGAAAGAAATCCTAGTGAAAAATGAAGAATACTTGACAATGCTTGATCTAATGAAAATTGCAGATAATATTACTACTACTAATACTACTAGTATACTAATACTACTTACCCTTTGCTTGGATCCAGACAGATTGAGTTTGGATTAAAAACTCCAGTTGGTTGGTCATTGTTTCCCAGGATTTTCCTGTGGTAAGGAACATCTCCATCTAATCGCAGAACTTCAATGGCAGGTGGTTGCCTGCTGATCCAAAATAGATTTCGTGAAATCCAATCAATTGCAATCCCAACTGGAGGATTTAAAAATGCACTTGGCCAGACACTAGTCGCATTTGTGGCAGTAAATTTTATTCTTTTCAGTGTAATCTAAAATATTCAAGTTAAAACAAAACAAATTATTTAATAAAATTGTCTCTGAATTCTCAGACAAAAAAATTATTATTATACACTGATTTATTTAATCTCTTATCCTCATCTTGGTTGTTATAGTCACAACGTTGCGACTATTTCTGACATGGGGAATTATCATTATTATACACTGATTTATTTAATCTGTTATCCTCATCTTGCTTGTTATAGTCTCAACGTTGCGGCTATTTCTGAGATGAGGAATTATCATTATTATACACTTATTTATTCAATCTTTCATCCTCATCTTGGTTGTTATAGTCTCAACGTTGCGGCTATTTCTGAGATGAGGAATTATCATTATTATACACTGATTTATTTAATCTGTTATCCTCATCTTGCTTGTTATAGTCTCAACGTTGCGGCTATTTCTGAGATGAGGAATTATCATTATTATACACTTATTTATTCAATCTTTTATCCTCATCTTGGTTGTTATAGTCCCAACCTTTCGGCTATTTCTGAGATGAGGAATTATCATTATTATACACTGATTTATTTAATCTGTTACCCTCATGTTGGTTGTTATAGTCACAACGTTGCGGCTATTTCTGAGATGAGGAATTATCATTATTATACACTGATTTATTTAATCTGTTATCCTCATCTTGCTTGTTATATTCACAACGTTGCGGCTATTTCTGAGATGAGGAATTATCATTATTATACACAGATTTATTCAATCTGTTATCCTCATCTTGGTTGTTATATTCACAACGTTGCGGCTATTTATGAGATGAGGAATTATCATTATTATACACAGATTTATTCAATCTTTTATCCTCATCTTGGTTGTTATAGTCACAATTTACGGCTATTTCTGACATGAGGAATTATCATTATTATACACTTTTTTATTCAATCTGTTATCCTCCTCTTGATTGTTATAGTCAGAACGTTTCGGCTATTTCTGAGAGGAGGAATTATCACTATTATACACTGATTTATTCAATCTGTTATCCTCATCTTGGTTGTTATAGTCACAACGGTTCGGCTATTTCTGAGATGAGGAATTATCATTACATCATTATATATATGTATATACATATAAATAAATTAGCAAATTGTATATCTGTCTTTCTTGATATATTGATTCCATTTCAGAAAATGTAATTGGTCTGATGAAATGAATATACCTATCAAAATAATTTCATATGGATTTTTAAGATTTTATCCTAATTAGTATATATATATATATATATATATATATATATATATATATATATATATATATGCGGCGGTGTATAAATGCCATATATTGTTGATATTTATTTATTGGAAACTTGGAAATTAAAATTACGTGGATATAAGGTATAAACAAATACTATCCATCAATTCATTTATTTGATTTAGATTAGAGTGAATCCTTTGGTATACAATGTAGGAAAAGTTTTCTTATATGGCAGATGTTGAAAGCAGTCTGGAGAAAGTTTGTTTTGGCTCAGGTTTGGGTAGTTTAGAAATTAGAACTTTGTAGTATTACTTATAGTAGAAGACATGTTAGAAATCGGTTGGTGTCAATGTACTGTCTTTTATTTTTGGCGTTAAAAGAGTGGAAAGTGCCTTAATCAGATAACGTTTTAACTTCCTCATGCATCATGAATGGCTGGTTTCTCTGGCGGTACCTTCACTTGTTTATGTTTCTTTTACAGTTCCATTTTCATGCCTGGCCTCGGTTGTCAGTTTATATCTTTTTGGTCAGAATCCTAGACTATTTATCCTTTTGACCGGGGTTATAGACTATCTTTCAGGGTCTCAGACTACTTTTCTTTTTGCCCAGGGTCTTGGACTATTTATCAGGGTCCTAGACTATCTATCCTTTTGATCAGAGTACTAGATTATTTATCCTTTTGCCCAGGGTCCTAGATGATTTATCAGGGTCCTAGACTATTTATCCTTTTGCCCAGGGTCCTAGACTATTTATCCTTTTGACCGGAGTCCTAGATGATTTATCAGGGTCCTAGACTATTTATCCTTTTGACCAGAGTCCTAGATGATTTATCAGGGTCCTAGACTATTTATCCTTTTGACCAGGGTCTTAGACTATTTATCCTTTTGATTAGGGTCATAGAATATTAGCATCAACTTTGAGTTTGGCTAACTTCAAAAGTCTCTTTGTCTTAATTTTTTTGAATGGCCCAAATTATTTCATTGCAAGAAAAATGGTCTGTTCCCTGTATCATTCTCGTAAGTACCTGGCTCATCGTGCTATCCTCCACCTTTACAAGAGCCAGATCAGGCCTCAAATGGAATACTGCAGGAGCAGCCCAGTACTTTCATCTAGGACACTGGGCAAAAAAATAAATAGTCTAGGACCTTGATAAATCATCTAGGACCCTGGGTAAAAGGATAAATAGTCTAGGACCATGGGCAAAAGGATAATTAGTCTAACACCCTGGTCAAAAGGATAAATAGTCTAGGACCCTGATAAATTATCTAGGACCTTGGTCAAAAAGATAAATAGTCTAGGACCCTGATAAATCATCTAGGATCCTGGGCAAAAGGATAAATAGTCTAG